>JAFMOD010001005.1:78981-150703 GCA_019802435.1 Corydoras maculifer | reverse complement strand
ATATATATATATATATATATATATATATATATATATATATATATATATACACACACATATATATATATATATATATATATATATATATATATATAGTTATTTATTATTATTATTTTTATTATTATTTTTATTATTATTATATTATTTTCTTTGTGTGTGGGGGTAGTTTGTTTTAAAAGAAAAAGTGGAATATGTTAGTTGTTGTAAGGATATTGTTTATATTTCCGATAAAAATATTCTAAAAAAAAAAATAATAATAAAAATTATGTTTATTATTATTTCCTATTATGTTTAAAAAACATTTACTTGTAGTGTGCTAAATAAATATGTAACCTGTTTGGCCTGCAACCTAAAGTGTGCTCTAAGTTTTGGCAATCAGTGCAATTAGTTTTGACACCCCTTGTCTAAGGGTACTTCTGTTGTATATCCTTTGTTGTCTAAGGGCTGTGTGTGTTACATAAGCGCCGTCCATCCCCTTGTAGCGCTGCGCATCACCACGCAGAGTGCGTACAGAGCCAGGCAACCAGGCAAGCATGCAGGGGTGTTTATTTAAACCAAAGGAATGGGCAACGTGGCCTGGCACTACTAACATATGCCCCCCCCCCCAATTTTTTGTATACACTGCAGGGGAGAAAAAGCCGACAGTGCCAGTGGAGGCTAAAGAAGAGAGGGCAGGAAGATGGGGGGGCCCCGGGCCCTGCGGGGCAAATGTCCACACTGGTGGAGCGTACAGCAGACCGGTCCACCCATCTAGGATAAATGGCCGTTTAAGGACACGCGACGACGCAGACAACGATTGTAAACGCAAGGGCGACGCAGAACACGTTTGGTGGCACGACGGCAGTGAGGGAGCTGTTTGGGGTCACGACAAAGGCAGCTTAAGTACGAGAAGGTGACAGGACTTTGGTCCGACTTAACTGGTCCGGCGGAACGAAGAACCGCTGGCAGGAACACCTTGAACCAGGCTGAAAGTTTTGCCCCACTCCTGGCCTCCTCCTCAATGCAAAAAAACACAGCCAGAACCCAAGCCAAATAGAGCTCTTTTCGACCGAGTCGTGGAGGGTGCTCTGGGCGCAGACAGAGGAGCAGGGAGAAGGAGATGCGCTAACTGGACTGCTGGTGATGTGGGGCGTGCTGAACGGATCACCAGCAATCCAAAGAGGTAATACTGCACCCTTTCCCTGTCAGACGAAAGGGAAGGTAAGGGTTTTAAATGCATCCATCACACAGAACCGTGAGCTTACAGGGAGAGGAGAGGGGGAACCTTATTTCCTCATATCTCAGGATGCAATCAATTACCCTAATGAGTACATCAACCGAGGCAGGAAAACAAAACCTAAAGCTAAATAAAAAATGCCTAGGAGCAGGGCTCAACTAGGAAACTGAAACTAAAGGTGCGCCATGAAAACCCAGAGCAGAACACTATTCTCAGGAGTCAGACTGCTCGATGCAGGGAAGCGGAGTGGAGTGGTTCAGACTGAGCTAGCGCTCGGCTACCCTGTAGCTGGAGCCAAACAAACAAAATATGGGCGTACTGAATACGAAATATGCAGCGGGAAAGCTGTAGCCCAGAAAAAATGGCTACTAGCGGGGCTAGTGCCGAGATTACACAGCAAGGAAGCTGCAGCCCGGAAAAAGGCTACTGGCAGGGGAAGCGCCGGGATTATGCAGCGGGAAAAGCTGCATCAGAAGAAAAAGGCTACTGGTGAGGCTAATGCTGGAATTATGCAGCATAGAAGCTGCAGCCATACCTAGCAGCATGGCATACACGACAAGAGACATGCTGGATACAGAACCAAGGCAGGGGAACAAACATAAGGCGGTAAGCTTACCCAGTCGAGAAATCCTGGACTTTACTTGGGGGGCAGGAGGCCAGCATTCTGTTACATAAGCACCGTCCATCCCCTTGTAGCGCTGTGCATCACCGCACAGAGTGAGGTGCCCAAACGCGAAATACAGAGTCAGGCGACCAGGTAATGCTGGTCTGGAGAGAGAAGGAACACATGGGGCCTGAATACAAACCGAAACCAAAAATGTGACCAGACATGAACCAATACCCAACCACAATTAGATATTGGTTCATGGGAACCAAAGCAAGGACAAAAGGCAAATCAATCGAAGTGAAGAACATGTGAGGAGTGGCCTGGCACTCCTAACAGTGTGTTTAAATCCCTTCAGATTTCAGAGTGAAAGTTTTCTTTTCGAATATCTGCATCGTAGATATGATAATTATGCACAAAAGGTTTTGGGTTTCAATCACAGTTTTGAGAGATTTCTGTAGTCAACATTCGGGATGGGTAAAATGTATAAGGACTATGGTTTTATCCAACTTCTGTTGTATATCCTTTTTGTCCTAATAAGCATGTATATCCTTTGTATTAGTGGGGCTTGTGTTTAAATAATTTCTCCGACAGATCTCGCCTGTCAGAGTTATAGGCGCTACATTCAAGTTGCAGTCTCTAACTGAGATGCAGGTTCAAGTCCCGCTTTGGATTGATGACATGTCTAAAAGGTGTGTGTTCCAATCCCAATTCTGACAGATTTCAAGTTTATGTTTTGGCTATGGCATTGTAGTCTGAATAGCGGAATGGAGTAAGGCGCTGAGTTTACCCCTTAAGGCTACCCCTCTTTTTTCAGCTATTTTCCCAATATGGTATTGTCACAGAAAACCCTTTTGACTACAGGCAAAATTTTGGTACCTGCTGATATCTGGTGGAACAGTGTTAAAAAGTGTGTTTCCATGTGTATGTATGTATGTATGTATGTAATTAGTTATGTGAAATTCCTGCAAATGAGTTCAGCACCACCTGTTGGTCAAGCTGCCAGCTCCTTATGGAACATAGTGAATGCTGGAAGACCTGCAGCAGAGTGAGATATTGTTGGAAATTATTAAACATAAAAAGACATAAAATTGACAGAAGACTGTTTGAAAGTATATAGTCTATGTGTTGTAATAGTTCAACTGAACATGTAAAATAGGAACAATGGTACAGGCAACAGGAACATGTTTGAAAGTTTGTACTACAGAGGGGGGCAGGATGCAGAACCAGATGGTGAAGTAGTTAGAGATGCAGTTGTAGGATGTTCTCACAAGCCAAAGGGAATGCTTACGCACATACACAGGAAAAGGACAGCCCACCTAAGGGTTATATACCGAAGCGGGATCTTTGAGGGTCCGCCAATAGGGTCCTCCATTGATGATTTTTCCTGTACACTTGGTTGTTGTCAGCAACGCAATAAAGGATCAATGCAGATACAGTTTATTGAATAAACACAAAAAAGAGTTCTCCAGAAAGAGCAAAAACAAAACACAAACACTGGGCAGCAATAAAAACAATCGCTGCGCTGCACAAACAAAAACTGTGTAGCTTGCGATGAGGACGATCGCCGACGCAGAGAATCCTCCGAGGAATCGAACAGTAGCAAAGGTTAATCCTGAAGGAAGAACACATCACAGGTGAGTGTGATCCAAGGCAAAGAAGCAAACTGGAAACCACGCTTATAAGACAGTAATAAACAAATAATGGAAACAAGGAACAGGTGATTAAAATTCAGGTGATTGACACTGGCTTGAGGTAATGTGACATTTTCTCAACCGAGTGCAAAATAGATGGAGCAGGAGTGACATTACCCCTCCATTCAAAAGGGGGTAGGGAGGCTGAAGAGACAGACCTATACCTACCTTGATGACGTGGACGACCACTGCCAAGGGGAGCAGGCTTCTCAGGATAGGTACTATGGAAGTCAGAGATCAGATTCGGATCCAAAACATCAGAGGCTGCCACCCAACTATGCTCCTCGGGGTCGAAACTCTCCCAATCTACCAAATACTGAATGGTGGAACCACGGCGATGAGAAACAGGGAGAAAACCAAATATACAATGGGAAAGGATGAAAACTGAGTAACAGTTTGCTCCTGGTGAACAGAAACGAGAGGACCAAAAACAAAAGGTTTAAGAAGTGATGGGTGGAAGACAGGATGAACCTGGTACTGCGGTGGTAATTGTAGATGGTAGGAAAGAGGGTTGACTTGACGCAAAATAATAAACCGACCTAAGAATCGGGAAAGACGTTTATGCGTACCGGAACGACAACGAAAATCTCGAGAACTTAGCCAAACTCTGTCCCCAGGAGAATATTCTTAAGCCACTCTTCTGCGACGGTCAGCAAACGATTTATTGTGAAGAACCACAGTCTCTACCCGCTGGTGAACCTGCTCCTAGACCCTCTCAATACATTTAAACCATTTGTCAATGACCGGAGAATTGGTGGGCTCAGGGTGAAACCCTAAGATGCATTGAAAAGGTGTCAAGCAAGTAGCAGAGTGGCGAAGGGAGTTCTGGGCAATCTCTGCCCAAGGGAGAAATCTGTAGCATTGCTAAAAGTGAAAATACACAGGAACTTTCTGAGTTCCTGGTTAGCTCTTTCACACTGGCTGTTACTTTCCGGATGATAACCCGAGGTTAAACTTACCGAAGTTCCCAATTTCTCGAAAAATGACCTCCAAACGGTAGATGTGAATTGGAGCCCACGGTCAGAGAGAATATCCTCCGGGATACCAAAAACAGGAAATATATTCCTAGGGAGAAGCTTGGCAGTTTGTAGAGCAGAAGGGAGAGAGGCCAAAGTAAAAAAAAAAACAGCGGCTGTTCACCAACACGCAGTCCGTACACCAACCTTTGTTTATGTAGACGCACACGCCAACCCCCCCCCCCGCCCGACTGCAGGTTGCGGTCGACTCGGAAGAGCTGTCTGTCGGCGAGCTGGAAGGCTGAGTCTGGCATGTTGTCCTGTAGCTATGTTTCAGTGACACAAATCACCGCACAGTTCCTCATCTCACCAGAAACACTCGTCCTCAGTCGCAAAAGGTCCAGCTTGTTATTCAGAGAGCGGACATTAGAAAGAAAAAGCGACGGAATCGGGGGTCGATTAGCGTTCACCCTGAGCCTGGCGTGAACACTGCCGCGCTTCCCCCGTTTCTGTCTCCGCTCACAGCGCTTTCTCTTTTCCGTTGTCCGCTGCCTTCTGATCCGCCAAGCCGATGTCCGGAGGAGCTCAAGTCTTCCGAGCGTAGTTTTCAGGTTATTGTCGATGGTTGTTAATAAACTTTCGTTTATTATGAAGAGTTTGTTCCAGGTGTATTTCACACGCTCAATGCGTGTTGATTCAGGGTTTGAACCGATATGGAAATTATTAAGTTTAGGGTAATCGACAGGAGCGCAAGAAGTCGCTGCATTCGTGCGCGCCGCCATCATCTTCACATGATATAGTCACAACAATGCATGCCCTTTTCGCCCTTGAAAGTCTGATTGCTTTTAGAAAACGGTACAAACACACTATAATAAAAAACAAAAGACTTTATTCATAAATGTGTTTAGTGAAAGCAAAATCATTAATAAACTGGTCTTGCACAACATAATCTAGTCTGGTTTTTAAAGTGAACGCTGATCACTTATAAACAGGTTTCTGGTTTCTCTAACAATCAAATACTGCTGTCCAGTGGCCATATTACAAAATGCTATTTAAAAAAATGTATAAAAAACAATGTATTGTATTTCATGTATTAATATGAATGTGAAGTGGTCAGACAATAATACGCATTATGTCAATAATGTCACAGCTTAGCCAATCAGATTTACAATAATAATAAAAAGAACATGGGAATAATGGCATGTAAAGAGTCTTTTCAATACTCTGATAATGTCATGGCTCAGCCATACAGATTTAAGGACAAGAAATAACTATTTTATACAGTAATAATAATACTTAATAATAAAGCTAACATGCACTATAAAGTTCAAAACACCTTAGACAGATACATCCAATATCTATAACATCAGTTTAACATGACATTATCTTAATAGAGGGTCATTTTTACATTGGAAATAACCAAAAATAAATAAAATTTAAAACTTAAAATTTGAGTTCATTAAAACAAAATAGAAAAGGTTGCAACACCAAAAGCAAAAACCAATTAAAGGGAAGTAATTAATTTTAATACAGCATAGTCTAAAACTAGTGTAAAACGAATTGCAGAACCAGCACTAACATGTGCCGCTCTGGAGATTGAAGGGTGCACTGTTTAGCAGGTGTGTGGGAGGCCTATGGCAAAGGCAAGGATCAGGCAAGCTGGTATGAGTACTTGCCATCTGTAAAATTAAATTGGAAGCACACACACACACACACACTGCAGAGGGTGGAAAGGAAGACTAGAGATGGGTAAATATTTTACCATAGGTAAAAGAGGTGCGGGGATGTGTAAAAGGTGTATGAGGGATTTGCTATGGGAGAGTATGATGGGTGATTGGTGTGGGATAGCAGACAAGAAAGTTGTTTTGGTGATTGGGACAACTAAACTGGTCAGCCATCATTAGCTGGTGCCACCAGTCAAGTTCTGCAGGGGGTAGCTCACAGTCTTCAATGCAATAATTATGTTTCACTGACAAGCATTAAGACAGCACTATAGCCAACACTAAAACATCAAAACTCTTCAATTAAGGTTGTGCAAGCTTAGGATAGCACAAGAACAAAGAAAGTTTAAGTTTAAACTGCACTTGAGGCATCTTATGTGGTGAGTAATGAAAGTTTAAACGAGGCAACTGTAAAAATTTGCAAACTTTTGGCCACAGCTCAATTGAGAATAGCCCGTTTGGGTTTGTGCTAACATCGTAATAGTAGCTGTAGTTTTCTCAACAAAAATTATATATTTGACTTTCAGAAGGCAGACCCATGGCCTTGGTTTAACCAAATGTCCGCGTTTAGTTTATTGGTATTTGACGCAGATGCTGACTACTTATTTCGGCTAATGTTTCTCAATACAGGTATGGACAACTGGTAAAACCAAATCTAGTCTAATGGCTGTAATTTAGGCAAAATTTTGTTATGTGTAGTTTTAAATATTTGAAAGGATTATTTCATACCATGTTATCCTTGTTGGTTACATTGTAAAAGTTTATATGAAGTTTAAAAAAAGATTATATTATATGAATCTCTCACTCTCTCTTTCAATATATGAATATAGTATATATTCATTCATTCATTATCTTCCGCTTTATCCTATATTAGGGTCGCGGTGGGGTTCCCCATGCCCATCCAGGGGAGAACGTCTCGGGCGCTGGGCAGATACACCCAGGACAGGGCGCCAATCTATCGCTGGGCACACACTCACACTGTATATGGGGCAATTTTTGAGAATTCAATTGACTTAATCCTTGATCTCCACACAGGGAGAACATGGAAACTCCACACAGATGGGGATTCAAACCGGAAATCCCTAGTGCGGAGAAGCGAACGTGCTAACCACTAAGCCACCGTGCCGCCTAGTGTGTATATGTATATATATATATATATATAAATAAAACACGGTTCCTACCGGTCTTGACGGTCCAAAACGGATCCCATGGCCATCATTGGAAGCTCCATCATTGTGCGTGAAGCTGATCCATGGATTGAGACGCATCCATGTCGATGGCATTGGATCTGTCAGCAACGCAGTAAAGGACGGCGCAACTCACAGATCAATTCAAATACAGTTTATTAAATAAACACAAAAACAAGTTCTCCAGAAAGAGCAAAAACAAAACACAAACACTAGGTAGCAACCGCAACAAAAACAATCGCTAAGCTGCATGAACAAAACAAACTGCGTAGCCCACGACGAGGACGATCGTGGCCACAGAGAATCCTCCGAGGAATCGAACAGAAGCAGAGTTAATCCTGAAGAGAGAACACACGACAGGTGAGCGTGATCCTGCGCAAAGAAGCAAACCGGAAACAACGCTTATAAGACAGAGGACCGAAAGTAATGAACTGTGACCATGCTCAATAAAAAACCCAACTACGCCACCTAGGGAATTTTACCCTAGAAAATATTAAAACCCACAAAGCACACAGTTCATTACAGACGTTAGACACGTGGGATGGAACTCAGCCTTAAATGTTTATAAAAGTTAAAACTGGTATATAAAGGAAATACAATAAAGCTGTATCACACAAACTCAAGAGTACTGGAGGTAATCATTCCTTGCTCATCAGAAGATACTTGGAGGTCCTTTTTATCCTGGATCCACTCAAACACACACATACACACGCACAACAAATCAGGAAAATAAACCTCAATTATGGTGAATTTAACCACCGCAGACCAAGTGCAAGAAAGAGATTTGAGGTGGACCCAGAGGAAACGACCCGATTGTCAGAGACACCATGTGCACTCAAGTCTCTGGAAGACAGAAGCTAGACCCAAACGGTTAATAACAATTCACTGAAAATCCTCCAAAGACCTCTCACAGTATCTCTTTTACAGAGTACAATTTCTAATTTTAAAGAAACAAAACTAATACAGTAACTAATACACAATAAAAGTGAAGCAAAACATCAAAACAAGGAAAGCAAAAAAAAAGAAATAAAAAATCTTTATCAAAAGATTTCAACGTAGGCAAAACAGCAGTGGCTTGATAAAAGGCCCATCTGAAGCAAAGCTAGAGTAGCAAGAATACCTGCAAGAACACATTCCATCAGATTCAAGCATCAAAGAGAGTTTTAATTTTGGAAAACCCTGTAGTTAGATCGCCATATAAAACATACCTGTACACGCGTATTACCGTTAACAAGAAAAGTGATATGCTGCATAGATAGAGAATGACCAAATCCCCTACAGGAGTTATACTGATGCTAGTGGCTAACGGCTTCCGGCATGATCGAGAGACGCAACCCGGTTTTCCCAACAAAACTCCTACATAATGAATCCGGATTAACAGACATATTAAACTTTCAATATAGCATTACAAAGAAGCCACCACGTACCTTACAGGAAGCACACGGATGAATAATACCGGAGAAAACAACAGCTATGTCCTGGCAACTCTCCTTATAGGGAACGTCTTGGCAACATATCCCACAATGTCACCGGCTCAGTAACTCGCCACAGCCCACGCCACACATGCCACTGTATCCAAATGACCGAGCTAAATAGCTAACTAGTATGATGACATGAGGAGGAAGGCCACGCCTCTTCTACGGTGGCTGCGCCACACCAAAAAGATAGGAAACGTAGGCGAGATTTACACCGGTTACAAAACAAATAACGAAAACAAGGAAAAGGTGATTAAAATTCAGGTGATTTCAAATTCAGGGTTTCTTGCTATTTTTAATTTTTAAAAAAAAAATTATTTCATGTTATTAGTTGAATTTATGCTACAGAGCGATGCTAAAATGTGCTCCAGATTAGCCTTGTAATCACCATCAGAAGGCAGTATTATGCACCTTTTTCAATGTTCTTTTTATTATGAACCTATAAAATGGATGATGTGGTAACGAGATTAAGGATTTTTATTTTTATAATTATATATTTTAAAATAATTATTATTATTATTATATTAATAGACACAATTATAAAATATGTAGCTGTTTAGTTACAAATACAAATATATGATCTCTGGCTTACAGATTGATGTGTATACTATGGAAGTTTGAAGTTCAGCAGACTGAAAACTGCTGTGGGCTGGCTAGTTGACCATACATTGTGATATGTGTGTATGCTGAACTTGTTGCAGTAAAGACCCTTCATCCGACAACTGTGTCATTCATTTGGTGGGATGAAGAGCAGAGGTCACACTAGGAACTAAGAGATTTACATTCAGTTGTCAGATTAACTATAATTAGTTAATAATTATATATAATTAGAGGTTAAAACCCCAGTGAAGTTCTAGCCCCTAGTCTGATCAAACTTTTAAAAAAATATTAAATTATTTTAAAATGAGAAGATACCAAGGCGGAAATAAAAAAATGGAACTGAAGACTCAGACAAACTGTGCCAAAATTTGCCAAACTGTATAACCGTGTTTCTGAATGTCTTCTACTAAAAATCTTTTATCTGTAACAAGAGGGACTCTGTTTATATGGCAAGCCGTTTTAACATTTAATAAGTAGCGGTAATGGCAATTATAGATATCTAAAATTATATTTTTACTAGTTAGAATTGCAAGTCAACATATCCATAATGTCATTTTGACTAGTAACAATTGTAATTAAATATATCTACAATTAATTTCTTACTAGTAACAATGTTCATTCTTGATATCAGCAATTCAATTTCCACTAGAAAAAATGTTCATTGTAGATATCAACAATTCAATTTCTACTAGTAAGCTTGCGCCAAAGACCTCCATTCAAATTCAATTTCAGATATCTGTAATTCAGTTTTAACATGTTACAATTACAAGCTGACATATCCATAATGTCATTTTGACTAGTAACAATTGTAATTAAAGATATCTACAATTCATTTCTTACTAGTAACAATGTTCATTGTTGATATCAACAATTCAATTTCCAATAGTAAAAATGTTCATTGTAGATATCAACAATTCAATTTCTACTAGTGGAAATGTTCATTTTAGATATCTCGAATTGTTCTCACATTATAGATATCAAAAATGTAATTTCAGATATCTAAAACTCAATTCTTACTAGTAAAAATTAAATTACTGTTGGGCCTGGAATTGTAACTAGTAAAAATATAATTTCAGATATCTGAAATTACATTTCAGATATCTAAAACTGCATTTCAGATATCTGAAATGGCAGTTTTTACTAGTGAAAACACCCCGAACTAGTGTAACAACCCATATGCAAATGAGGGCACATATCCGAAATGAACATGCAAATGAGAGCACATATCGGAAACTAATATGCAAATTAAGGTGAATGTCGACCAATAGCTTTGTGGCGCCGCCCACATATCCGAAATAGCGGTATGCAAATGAGGGCGAAAGCCATCTAATGGCTTTGTGGCACGCCCACATATCCGAAATAAACATGCAAATGAGAGCACATATCCGAAATGGTAATTGTTGATATCTGAAATAGAACACGACATTTTTACTAGTAACCATTCCATTTGAACATGTGAAAATGCAATTGTAGATATCTGAAATTGTTATTCTTACTAGTTACAAGAGAATTTCAGATATCAACAATTAAATTAATGATATCTGTAAGCCGAATTTTTACTAGTTAAAATGTCATTTCTACATGTAAAAATATGTATTGTTACATGTAAAAATTGTATTATAGATATCTTCATGTGACATTTCTTACATGTTGAAATTGTATTTTTACTAGTGAAAATGTAATTTCCACTAGTAAAAATTAAACCTGTTACTAGTTAGCCTGACATATTAAATGTTAAAATGGCTTACCATTCTGTTTAGGTCTTAATTGGGTGTTAAAATAATTTTAATAACTTGTAAAGTACAGAAAAAAAGGATTAAATATAAAAAGTGCACATTTATATAAACAAATATCACTATTAGATTAAGAGCAAATGTAACACGAAGAAAAAAATTATTTTATACTTCTATTTATATTTAGAATATTTAACAGTCAGCAAAATGTAGTAAAACACCCTGAATACCATTATACATTTATATAAATATAACAAAATGCTTATTTCAAACTTTTTTTTTTCACAAAATGCCGTTACACGAGTGATGTAATCGTCTGCTCATTGGTAATGACATCACCCATCGACAACATCAAAACTCTAACTTTTTATTGGTTTGTTAAAATCGATATGGAATAAGCGCTGGCTCTAATTAAAGAATCAGACCTGGTTGGATTCTTAAGGGTCCTACATCCAAAGCAGAATTTAACAACACTGGATGGGATTAACTTATACCTACCAGGAAAAAAGTAATGTTTATGTATGTAAACCATGATTCAGACATAAAACAGAGGAATAAATCATGAAAATGCACAAAGCACAAAAAATATTAAGCATTAATGATAATGTTTTAAAACTGTGTATGTTATGACCGTTTTTGCCGAAGACAAACCAATCAGACCACGGCACGGCACGTGGTTAAGGGTTAAGAGGTTAAATTACAGAATAGCTAAAGTTGCACAATTATACAGTGTACAGTACAGCAAATTACCATTCAACAACTAGCAGTAACTCCATTTAACACAATAAAGTGTTTTAGCAAGTTATTGACATTTATTTTTCATTAAAAAAAATCTGATAATCTTGTTCACAATCAGGTCAAAAATTTTATTAAATAACATTTTTTGTTTCTTTCTCACAAAACGCAAGAATTATTATTGTATATATATATATATATATATATATATATATATATATATATATATATATATATATATATTATTGTATATAGGAAAAATACATGCACATATACACATTACCATTATTGTAGGTGAGGTATACTTTTATTGTGTATGTCAGGTGCAGTTCAGTGCAAATAAGATATGAGTTAAAACATTTCAGAGTGGGAAGAGGTAGTGAGTGATGCATTTACAAGCTTGATGGTCTGTGAATAGAAACTGTTTAACAGACTTGTGGTCCTGGACCTCACACTCCTATAGTGTCTGCCTGAAGTAGGGGTATGCAATCTGTGCTGGGGGTGACTGCTGTCCTTGATTATGTTGTGGGCCCTCCTGATGAGCCTTTCTCTCCTAAGCAGTGCAGTGCATACCAGACCATTATGGAGCTGGTAAAAAATAATCTCTATTGCATTTTTGTAGAAAGTGCTTAGAATTTTGTCTGGCATGTCGCTGCTGGTACTTCCTGATGATAAAATTAGCATTGTGAGACCAGGTAAGCTCCTCACTGATGTGAATGCAGAGGAATTTGAAGACTTTCACTCTCTCCACCTCTGTCTCACCAATAAACAGGGGTGTGCAGCACCCACTTTCTTCTTGGCTCAATAATCATTTCCTTGATCTTGTCTGCATTGAATGTAAGATTGCCTTCATGACACCAGACAACCAGCTCAGCCAACTCCTTCCTGTACATTGCCACCAGTGATTAGTCATAAGACTGTCGTGTGGACAGTAATTGGTGCAGACAAAACAACAGAGAGCAGCAAAAGAAAAGGAGAAATGGCAGTGTTTGTGAATGATAGATGGTGTAATTCTGTTCACATCACTATTAAAGAACAAATCTGCTGCAAGTATGTTGAACTGTTAGCCATTAGCATTACCACACTACCTCCCGAGGGAATTCTCGCACACCATGTGTATATGCCTCCCTCCGACATCATCCACTCTGCAATGAGCGGACTACAGTCCTAACATCCACAAGCTCTTTTTCTAATCTCCGCCCAGAGATAACAGAGTATTGGACTTGTGCTATGTCAACACCAAGGAGGTATATAATTCTGCACCCGTTTTCTCTCCTGGGCAATTCAGAACACAACATGGTTCATCTCCAACCTCCAACTCTTATACACAGAGAACCTGCAGTCAACCGCACAGTAAAGAATTGGTCTAAGGATGCAGGGGAGGCGCTGAAGGACTGTTGATTCAACTAAGTGGAAAGTACTGTGTGATCCTCATGGGGAGGACATGGGAAATCTCACACACTGCATAATGGACTACATAAACTTTTGTGTGGAGAACACTGTACCCACCAAAACGGTTAGGTGTTTCTCCAATGACAAACCATGGATCAACCCTAAGATAAAATCTCTCCTGAAAGTTAAGAAGAGAGCTTTTAAATCAGAAAACAGGGAGGAGCTGAGAACTATATAAAAGGAGCTGAGAAGGACATGGGCATGTACGGAAGAGGACTTAGCACACAGCCCTCGGGGACCGCAGTGCTCACTGTTCTTGTACTGGATGTGTGATTGCCAATTCTGATTGACTGTCAGTAAGGAAGTTTAGCACCCAGTTGACCAGCAGATGGCAGGTGTCAATCTAAGGGTGAGGAGCTTTTTTAGAGAGTTTGTGTGGGATGACCGTGTTGAATTCTGAGCTGTAGTCAATAAAAAGCATTCTGACATACAAGTCCTTGCCCTCCAGGTGAGTGAGGGCTGTGTGAAGGGTAATGTTGACTGCATCGTCTATGGAGCAGATTTGACGATACGCAAATTGAATAGGATCTATGGTGTTTGGAATGGTCTTCTGGATATGAGTCATGGCTATCCTCCCGAAGTTCTAGTAGTTTAGTTATTTAGCACTTTTTACAACAGTACATTGTCATAAAGCAGCTTTACAGTTTTATAAGCCTTTAAACTCTCAAAGAGCATGCCGAAGTGACAAAAAGCAAAAAAACTTTGTTATGTTGTTATTTTAAGTAAGAAACCTTGGGAGGACTAAGACTCAGTGGGGGACTCATCCTCCTTAAGCAGCCAGGCAGCATCAACAGTGTAGAACAGCCATGTATAGATTGTGTGATGATCAGGGGTCCATATTTAACAATTGAAAACTATATAAGTGCATTGAACTGCCGGTTCAATAAGAATCCTCGTTCCATTCAGTAATTGTCATCACAGCAGTGCTTCAGCAGAACCATGGATAAAAAGCTGACAACACCTCCAGGAAATTGGCAACACCTCAAAAAGAAACAGATAAGAAAAGCAGTAAGAGCTAATAAAACACAGCATTTAAGTTATAACCAGAGTTCGATTGACACAGTGCAGCATGTGACTTTGGCATCTCTGACTAGAGCAGAATAAATAAAAGGAGCAGATCCTGTAGACTCTACTTAGTTGAGAGGGCTCCCTGAAACAGCATAATTTCTGCGCCACACTTTCTACTAATGATCAGCTTGGTGAAGAGGTGAAATGCCAGCACAGACTGATGCCAGATCTTGAAGCACTTGATGTTGTCTGGGCCAGCTGCTCTCAGTGGGTTTATTCCCCAAGTTTCTGTGCACATTTGCTGATGGTACAACACAACACCTCTTGGTGTGTTTTGTGTGCGCTCATTGGCCACCACATCAACCAATCGGACTTGATTAGTGGCCTCAACGTGAGCATAGAACTCGTTAAGCTCATCAGGTAGTGAAGCGTGGCTGGTTGTGACCATTCTGCTTGTATGTTGGTAATTGGTGATGCAGTCCTTGCCATATGCGCCAGGAGTCTGTGGTGGTGTAGTAGCCCTTCAGTTTTATCCTGTGTCTCTTGGGCTCTCTAATAGATTTACCTTTTGTAGTCAAGAGAGAAATAAGGTATGGCATGTAGCATGGACCAAACATTACCATTTAACCACGGTTTATGCTTTGGGTATTTTATGCAATTGATGTAGCCCATCCCCCCAGAAGCATAGTCCTCTAAATCAACAGAACAATCCTCTCTCACAGCACCAGTTCTGAACACATCACAGTTAATACTTTCAAAGCAGTCCTAAAGAATTAAATCAGTTTTATCATTCCACAGTTTGATAGTTTTACTCACTGGAGATATTTGCTTGAGGAGTTGTCTGTAGGTTAGACAGAGGAACACAGAGATGTGGTCAGACTGTTCAAAGTTCGGTCGAGGTACTGCTCTGTAGGCCCCCCTCACATTGCTGTAGACTTGGTTGAGTTTGTTGCTTTCCCTTGTCAGCAAGCTCATGTGCTAATAATCCTCGGGTAAAACCATCCTTAGGTTGCAGTGGTTAATGTCGCCGGCAACAATAAACACGGCAACCTGGTGCATGGTCTCTTGTTTTCTAATAGCATGATGCAGCAGCCCCAGTGCTGTGTTTATCAACAGTCTTTACACCTGAGCTCCACCTGGTGTTTACGTAGATGCAGACGCCACCACCTTTGCACTTTCCTGACACAGCTGCGCGGTCCCCGCGATGAGCAGTGTGGTTTTTTTTTTGTGGATTGTTGATTCTGCGTGCTGTGTAAGAGCTAGGTTTCTGTGAAAATAAAAGCATAACACTGTCTGATCTCATACTGAGTTGTTATCCTGGTTCTCAGCTCATCCAACTTGTTTTCATGGGACAGTTGGTTGCAGGAGGAACACTCAAAGAGAAACACTCAAGTTTGCGCCATCTTGTACATCAAGTACATTAACTCAAAGCAGCTTTTATACTTGGCTTCCGAGATACTATATTTCCTAAGTCCAAATCCCCAAAGAGCAAGTTGAGTTGACAGTGGCCTGCTCATTGAATTATGCAATGTGTGATTGTATTATTCACCAAAATGACATGTAAAGGACCACTATAGGAAAAGTGTAACAGTCCTACATGGAAATAAATTCTTTAAATGGTTATTAGAAAAACATCAGGAAACTGCAGTAACATCAATAACTATAACAAAAAAAATTGCCATTCTCAAAAAGACACTGATAGTTTACATATTTATACATTAAAAAATAAGGTGTCCGAAAGATTGAGTTAATTGCTCATTAAACTTCTCGCTAAAGTAAACTAAGTGTTCAAGAACGGAAATTAGTGCATGATTGTATTGAGCTGTAACCACTAGATGGCAGGAATACCAAATGGTTCCTGTTGCCTAGGGGTGACGAAGGTAATCTGAACTATTAGTAGAAGGTTTGTGGTATGCAAGACAGAGAGATAGAATGACAGAGTAAACCAAAGAAGATAACCTGTCCCTAACAAGCAGTATTATTACCTCTATTGGTTCAAGCCTGCAGCTAGAGTGGTTGAGGGTAATGTCATTTTCCCTCCCTCTCTCTTCTATTGCTCCCTTTCTGTGTTTGTATATGTGTGTGTCTTTGTTTAATGACGAGTGGTTCCGTTTGGGACTCACACCTCCTTAATGTGGTTAAGTGTTTATCTTCCACCGCATTCCCATATACACAGTTATAAGCCACGTTCTCAGTCTGTATGCATGCATAAAATATGTTTAGGAGACAAGCAGGTGCTGTTTTTCTCGAGGATTCTCCTTCTAGCTTAGTTGTAAATCCTGAGCATTTTGTTTTGTATTTTATTTTGCCGATCGCAATAAAGATGTTTCTGTCACACTTACGCGCTCAAGCTCCGCTTCTCCTCTCACCGGTCCGCACACACCCACTTCTTCATATACACATACACGCCCCTCTCCTCCACGCGCCGCTCATTCCCCGCATCACCAATCACCCTTTCCTGATTATTAGTTTTAGGTGCTTCCCATCGGCTGGAGTGGCTTCTTAAGCCGCCGTCCCGTACTCCTCAGCACAGAGTTTTTTGGTTCCGGTTGTAGCCTGATCTCTCACGTTGGTTCGGAGTGCGCTGGTACTCGGCGTGCTCGCACCTAGCGACCCTACTTGCTTTCACTACGCTAACCCGCGCGTGACGTAAGAGTCTCAGCATTCCTGACTCTTACGCCTCCTCCTTGCTCCTCGCTGCATCCACACCGGCTCGGACGTGAGCCATGGTGCCTGGTGAAGTCTGTACTCTCCTTTTTCGTTACTTTGTGGACATTCCTCATTTTGGGGCGTTCCCCCACTACTCTTACGAGAGATATAATAAACTCTGTTTTGTTCAAAGTACCACGCTTCCTCATTTCCTACGGCAGCGGGACAGAACTCTGACATAAAACTCTGCCAACAATAAATGCCTCATGAGGCATTCCGCACCGCCTTTGCTCACCCCCTGGAGGGAGAGGGGGTGGGACCTCAGCTATACCAGCTACCTTAAGGGACCCGGTCGGTATCCACCTACGCTCTGGAGTTCCGAGTCCTGGCGGCACGGACGGGCTGGAGCGGATCGGTACTGATGGTGATGTTCCGTGAGGGGCTTCGCCGTGACATCCAGCGCGAGATCGCGGGACGGGACTTCGGTACATCACTGGACGAACTGATATGTCTAGCGGTCCTGATGAAACAACACCTCGCCACCGTTCGTTCACCGCGGCTCTAGCTCTCTTCCTCCCCATACGCCGCCGTGGAGGGAGTCCACCCCACCACCAGCCTTACGTGAAATACGCCTGCTAATACCGTCGTTTCACAAAAATGCCTGAAAATTGATGTTGTTTTGTTTTTGAAGTGCTCGTTGGTGACGGCCTCTGCGCTGGTGGACTCCGGGGAGGACGGGAACTTTATCGAGAGGAGCTTCTGCAGTCTTTGGGGCATCCCTGTGAAGACCCTCGAGAATGTTGTTTCTATCCAGGCCATCGACTGCAGCCCTCTACCCTCGGGGGCTAAAAGCTCTACACCCCCCCTTTGGATGGGGGTTGGAGAGGAGCATTTGCTCCATTGACCTGGTACCGGGGGTTAAATTACACACGCGCCCGTACCCTTTATCAGTGGCTGAGACACGGGTCATGCACGCCTACATCGAGGAGGCTCTGCAGAATGGCTTTATTCGCCCCTCGAAATCTCCGGCCGCTTCAGGGTTCTTCGTACCCAAACAAGGGGGCGAACTGCGTCCGTGTATTGATTTCAGGGAGCTCAACAAAGCCACCAAGCAGTTCCCTTATCCCTTCCCGTTGGTTCCTGCCAACTTGGAGCTGCTTCATGGTGCGCGTGTGTTCACTAAATTAGACCTGCGCAACACATACAATCTGGTCCATATTCGGAAGGGAGACGAATGGAAGACCATTCATTTTGCATCGGAAGGCCTTTTGCAGTCATTAAACCATTACTTAATAAACCTAATTTAGATCATCTAATACTGTCCAACTATAGACCAATATCAAACCTTCCTTTTGCGTCTAAAATCCTAGAAAAAATTGTGTTTAATCAGCTGAATCGCCATCTTCTAGCTAATAACGTTCATTCAAAGTTTTTCAGTCAGATTTTGGGTCTCATCATAGCACTGAGACAGCCTTAATTAAAGTCGTTAATGACTTATTAATGTCCTCTGATAATAACCAAATCTCTTTTCTTGTATTATTAGATCTTAGTGCAGCCTTTGACACTATAGACCATAACATCTTAGTTGATAGGTTAGAAAACACTGTGGGCATTACAGAATCTGCACTTCAGTGGTTTAAATCCTACCTGACAGATCAATATCAATTCACCTGTGTTAACAACCAATGTTTTGATCTTGCTAAAGTTAAATATGGTGTCCCACAAGGGTCAGTTCTGGGTCTACTCCTATTTGCATTATATATGCTTCCATTAGGATCAATTATTCGTAAACATGGAATCAGTTTCCACGCTTATGCAGATGATACACAGTTATATGTTTCAGCTAACCCTAATGATGGTCGTTCAGTCAGTAAGCTCGAGGCCTGCATCCAAGATATTAAAATATGGATGTCAAAAAACTTCCTACTGCTAAATTCTGATAAAACAGAGTTTCTGATAGTTGGACCCAAGGACAAAATTAACAAAGATTCTAACACTATGTTAAACCTTGATAACTCTTTAATTAGACCCAGCTCATCTGTAAATAATCTCGGTGTCATTATTGATTCAGATCTCTCCTTTACAGAGCACATTAACAATATTACTAAAATTGTGTTTTTTCACCTTCGTAAAATTTCAAAGCTACGAAATATCCTCTCCCTCCAAGATGCAGAAAAACTAATTCATGCTTTTATTACCTCAAGGTTAGATTATTGTAATTCACTTCTGACAGGATGTTCTAATAAATCATTACAGAAATTACAACTTGTGCAAAATGCTGCAGCTAGAGTTTTAACTAAAACCAGAAAGTTTGATCATATCAGTCCTGTGTTATCAAACTTGCACTGGCTACCAGTTAAGTTTCGTATTGACCCCCCCCCCCCCCCCCCCCCCCCCCCCCCCCCCCCCCCCCCCCCCCCCCCCCCCCCCCCCCCCCCCCCCCCCCCCCCCCCCCCCCCCCCCCCCCCCCCCCTACTCTTAGCTCCTAGAATGAATAAAATTACTGCTGGTGGAAGAGCGTTCTCCCACAAGGCTCCTCAACTTTGGAATAGCCTTCCAGTTACTGTTCGTGATTCTGAATCACTATTAATCTTTAAGAATAAATTAAAAACACATTTATTTAATCTTGCATTTAATTAATCCCCTGTAGATAAAGATGTAGATCTCAGGCTGTTTTGGGGGGGTAATCTGTGATCAGTGTATGCTGGCGTTTCACCGCTTCACCCACCTCATCGTTAATGGGGGGGTGTGGCGCTGGAATGATGCTGTTCCGGGGTGCCATCTCAACTATGTAGAGTCTGCAGTATCTGCCTCTTTTAGTTATGCTGCTCTAGTCAGTGATGCCGGAGTCACAAACTGCACTGTGTCAATAAATTACTTAGTAATTGAATGCCGTGCTTTATTATTAGCTCTAACTGCCTTCCTTGTCTGTTTCTTTTGAGGTGTGACCGGCTTCCTGGAGATCTTCATCCATGGCTCTGCTGACGAATACTGGATGGAACCTGAATATCAATTGGACTGGTGGTCCTGCAGGACACCCTTAATGGACTCACATATAGTTTTCCATAACAACATAAAAGGGAGTTTTTTCTTGCCACTGTCGCTACTGCTTGCTCTTTAGGGGTTTAAAGGCTTTTCATTCTGTAAAGCTGCTTTGTGACAATGTACTGTTGTAAAAAGCGCTATATAAATAAATTTCTTGAACTTGAACTTGCGAGAAGCTGGGGTCCTCCGTCAGTCTTACCTCGGGGTTCCACCCCCAGACCGACGGGGCCTGTGAGCGATCTCATCAGGAGCTCAACAAGTACCTTCGTATCTACGCCCACTGCAACCCCTCTGATTGGTCTCGTTACCTCCCCTGGGCAGAAATCGCCCAGAACTCGCTGCGGCACCCTGGTCCCTGGTACACCAGCGGGTTGAGGCGGTGATACGAAGGTATTGGCTCAGTAACCGGGATTTCAGGTTTCGTCGGGGTATGCGTAAGCTCCTTCCCCGTTTTTTGGGCCCATACCGGGTGGAGGCCATCGTTAATGAGGTCGCCGTATGCCGTATGTATACTTTGTGGACATTCCTCATTTTGGGGCGTTCCCCCACTACTCTTACGAGAGATATAATAAACTCTGTTTTGTTCAAAGTACCACGCTTCCTCATTTCCTTTTTTTCATTTTAGCCCTATTATTTAAGCACAGGTTAGTTAGAGTTTGTTATCTTTTTTTTATAAACACGGTTTTATATATAAATAAAATGTCCGCACGTTGTTAATTCAACCGCTGACTGGTGCAGTGCATCGCGTCAGTTGTAGGAGCATCTCATGTTCTCATGTTTAAGGCATTTTGAGGAAATTAAGACAGCAGAGGGTAAGGCGTAAAAGCAGGAAGCTGCCATGAATAGCTGCTTGAGCTGGTATCTTAACAGCTCACCCTCATGATTGAGCAGGGTTTGAGACCCAAGAGTGAGACTCAGTGAATACCTTTGCCCTTATTTTCACTCCAGCCCCACACCTTTATTCTACAGCACTTTGAGGAGATCAGCTGTCCACCCACTCCAGAGTTCTTGGAAATCAGCCTGTCAGAAATCAGCAGCATTCTGAAACAGGATAGGTTAAATGTGACAGAGGAGGAAACATTGTTAAAAACAATAATGACCTGGATCGAGCATGACGTTGAACTGTGCTCACCCCACATAATCACTCTGCTGCCAAAGGTGAACTGGCAAGTGGCTAATTTCATAAGACTTAATATAAGGAATGAATGTTATTTGGTGTGTTCCAGGCAGAAGTTTTACTCTAAAAATAATTATATTCCCCCCCTCATAATCCTGGTTCTGTTCTGGGAATATTATTTAATTCTGTTATATTTATTCAGTTCAAGTGTAAAATCCAAGCATAAAGACCATAGAAAGTTTAAGGAGTATGTTTCAGGTCTGGCTGAAGGTCTGTCTTATTTTATTTAAATTAGACTTTTTACTAACAAATATATGAAGTATATGGCAGTGCTATGCACTGTTCCTGCAGTGTTTAAGTAAAACATATGGGCCACATGATCCAAAGTCACTTGTGGCTGATGTGAGGTTCTAACCAGTTGACCTATGTTTTGAAAATGGTAGTGCTCCACCTGAGTGTGCCAGATCTGGCCAAGAATAATTTTAATGTCTTGAACTACATACATTGAGAGCAACAGCCACGTCAAGTCAATGTGCAACATAGAGATGGAACAGTTAGTGGAAGAGTATAAAACTTTAACACTCAGCACTTGGACAATTTTAATTTTATAAGCCCCTTAATGGGAGTTAGAGAAAATGTGTATATGGTCCATAAATATAAATTATTAGCACAGTGGGATGATATTGGGAGAAAGTGTCTGTATAAATAAAACCTTGTGTGAGAGATCATATGATTGCTGTTAACATGTGGGCTCATAGCTAGTATGTATTGTGTGCACAGGTAAGACTGGACCTCACGAGTACTGAATTCATCCTGAACAATGAGAGGAAAAGCCCGTTAATCAGTCAGTTCAAGGAGTGTCACCTCATCATCCATCACTCATTGAAGATCCTCAATAACAAAGACATACTGAGCAACACGGTTTTCACCGAGCCTGCAAGTGTCCATGCGTGCCACACTCTGTTCTGTTTCTATA
This sequence comes from Corydoras maculifer, assembly GCA_019802435.1. Taxonomy (NCBI): domain Eukaryota; kingdom Metazoa; phylum Chordata; class Actinopteri; order Siluriformes; family Callichthyidae; genus Corydoras; species Corydoras maculifer. Next base: position 128,535 of record JAFMOD010001005.1, on the reverse strand, counting down.
TATTGTTGGTGGGTTCATGGACAAAGAATATAACAACAGCGTTTTCAAGTTTGATCCTGTTGCTCAGACCTGGCATGTGGTGGCACCCATGCACTCACGCCGAGGCTACATTAGTGTGGCTGTGCTGGATAGGTACATGTACACCATGGGAGGCTCCAATGGCTGGGAGCGGCTCAGCACAGCCGAACGTTATATGCCTTTTACCAACCAATGGAGCCTTTTACCACCCATGCATGAGCGCAGAAGGGATGCCAGCACCACCACCCTCCATGGTAAGGTATACACTAATTGATTCACTACAATGATTCATAAACTCCCAAACCCCTACCTTTCAGTGTCTTGGGCATAATGTCAAAATAAATTTAAATTTTTAAATATCTTCTACAGATTTACATTTTCGGAGGCGTTAATAGAAATGAGCATCACCTCACGGCTAAGTGTTTTAACCCCAAAAGTGGCCAGTGGACATGCATTGCCCCGATGTTTGAGGGCAAAAGTGGCATGGGGTCATCACTCTTAACAATCAGACATATCTATCAAAGTCCAGATACCTTTCACCAGGTAACCGCACATTTATAAGTTGGTTAATAGTTCTGAGTTGAACCTGAACTTTAGTTAAAAACTATTTTAGAGACATTAATCTCTCCCACAATGGTTTCCCCATTGTAACTATTGTAGCTTCCACTCTTTTGGGAAGGCATTCTACAAGATTTTACAAGCACATTTGTGATGCCAGACAATCTCAAAGACATTTAATAGGGTTGAGGTCAGGACTCAGGTTCATCCTGACTTTATTTACGTCATGTTGGAACACAAACAGATCTTTCACAAACTGTTCATACAAAGCTAGAAGGAGACTTACTTTTGTCCACATAGTTTATAATGGCATCTGATAGCTGGGATTCTTTGTGCTTTTTTTAATAGGCATTTACATATGTGGATTGTTTTGGTTTACAGGTCGGGGGCCACAATAGAAATGATTGTCTGATGAGCGTGGACGTTTACGACCCTCAGTCTGACACATGGAGCTTTGGATAGAAGCATCTGCTAAATGACTAATGTATAGTAAAATTTACGTTTTGTACATGTTTGCTCTCAATAGAATATTTTAACCTCCCACTAGAGGGAGACATGACCCACAGTTTGATTACAAATAGTGATATTGTGTTGGTGGTTGTGTTGTGCACGGTGGCTTAGTGGTTAGCAGGTTCGCCTCTCAGCTCTGGAGATTCCCGGTTTGAATCTTGGGAGTTTCTATGTTCACATGTGGATTTCATCCGGTTTCCTCACATAGTCCAGAAGCATGGATCTGGGTGAATTGAATGCTCCAAATTACCCCATATAGAGTGTGTTTGTCTGTGTGAGTGAGTGTGCACCTAGCGATAGATTGGCCCCGTTTTCCCCTGGATAGACATGGGGAATTCCCCCACAACCCTAGTAAAGGATTAAGTGGAAGACAACAGATGGATTGATGGATATTGTTTTCTGACATTTACAACAAAACATTGTATTCATACAATGATAATCACTTATTATAAGTTAAAGTGTTTTTCTAATATTTGTCTCATTAGTCTTCTGTTTTTCTTGTTTGTATTTTTTCTATTCTTAGGTGATAGAAGAGTTCCTATACGTAGTCGGCGGCAAAAACGAAAAAGGGTCAACCACAAGAGTCGAGTACTATGATGAGAAAACTGATAAATGGTGCAGAACCATAAGTTTTATACTTCTGTAGTAGATTACATTTTAGCTTAATAATGAAATAGTACAGTAAGTTCTGATTGGTTAAGAGGTGTAATCACATGATAACATGTAGGAAGGCTTAACATTTCATCTTAGTGCTTTGTCATAATGCCTATCCACCTGGTTATACTTATGCTCATAAACCATGTCTTAGTGGACGAGGAGGTGGAGTGGCTACGATCCATAAAGAAAACATAAATTTAACACTTAATAATAGGTTTGAGTCAAATTCCTTCTAAGCTCTTATATTCAACATGAGCAGTACATCTTCATTAAAGAATAAATCCAATCTAATGCAATTTATTACTGTATACCGCCCTCCAGGCCCATATACATAGTTTATTAAATAATTTGGTGAATTTCTTTACATAGTAATCTTATCAGACAAGGCCTAAATAGTCGGTGACTAATAGTCAATTTTCACTTTGAAAACCCACTAGACTCATTTAAATTTGCCTTCAACTATCCTCTATTCCATGAGTGTTACTCAAATTATGGTTGGTGAAACTGTTAGGAAATTTCCTCGATGAATCAATTTTGAAAGTGTCAAAAAGCACAGTACAGTTGGTTTCAGAGTTATTCGAATTAAGCAGTTTATTTATGACAAACCGAGTTAAAGCAGTGTGTTTGTCCAAGACTAGCCCAAGATCGCGATCCGACTCTGATCTCAGCACCACACCGGTCAAACCAAGACAGATTTTTGACACATTTATTGAAAAGAACCATCCCTCGTTCTGCTTGTCAAAGGAGTTCTATGGGGGGGGGTAAATGCGCCGTTCCTTCCCTTATCTGGGGGAGCTCGATACAGCTCGTTGCCCTTGAGCCTTATCCACCAGACGCCAGATGTCTCGAGGTTCATGAAATATAGCCCTTGGGCAACCGTCGGCCAGATTGACCCCTCGTTATTGAATGCGCCAATTCCCCTGAACACAAAGTACTTAGAAATCACAAATTTTTATCCCTTTAATTCGCCCTTTGGGCGTGCCCATCAACATGCCCATCAAATTTGCCCCATTGTAAATTTGCCCTGTTGTGAATTTGTCCCATACGTGAATTTGCCCTATATGTGGTGCTGATGTTTAGAGTCGATCACTTACATTTATTCATCAGAGTTCTCCTACGTCAGTGTGCTTTGCATGTGAGCCCTAAAATCAGTACATGAATCATGAAAAATAAAACACTCAGATTTTTGAAACTCTAATAATATATGGTTTCATACTCTACTCATTAGCAGAGTCCTGGGGCTGTGGGAGAGCCCGCTTCTGTCACCGCAATGGCCGTCCGCCAATCAGGTGCCCCACGCCTGCAGTGTTGTCGCCTCCGTCCATCACAAGGTGGCCAGCCTTCTCTCTGTTTCCCCAGGTCTCCGGTCACGACCTATGAATTTCTGATGCCCTATGTGTACTTTTAATGCTATACTAAAGCGTGTGCGTGCAGTGTGTTATCTCCCCTACTGGGTTAATGCCTTAGAGGGAAAAGGAGAGAGATGGGAAAATGAGAAAGAAAATACATTAATAAATGGAAACAAGATGTGATCTTGGGAATTGTTTAAGCATAACTGATTTCTTGTCTATCTGGCTCCTCATCTCCAGAGCTGGATTCAACCGTCCGCAGCGCCATGGTGTTAAATATGGGATCTAGTTAACAGAACTCTCAGTCATGGTATGCACCGGCACTCACAGGTTACCAGTATAGCAACGAAAACAGCAAAAGACATGAAGAGTGATGTGATTAAATCCCTCCATCTTCCAAACATATTATTTATCCATGATTCCAGGGGGTTATCTATTCCGGAGGCCTCATGCATTTCCTGTGATAATTTACGCAACCCGTTGAGGGCCTTGGTTACCAACTCATCAGGTGCCGTGTTATTTGGCTTATAGACGCAGCACACTTCACCAATCATTACGTAAACACCCCCTTTTTCTACCAGGATCATGTCTAAGGCTTTTCTTTTCTGTATGGTCACAATTGACGTCACATACAGCTGTTCACTTAGTCCCTCTATTGCATCTCTGGTGAGATTAGTAAGACGAAGCACATTGAAACGTATGAAATTTATCCTGTCTACGTTTTGTTGGGAGTCACTGGAAAAAGGGTCGATATCAGTGGAATATTCAAAACCTGCTGCAATTTGGTCCACCAGTTTGAACTCGTTTGGCACCCCCCTAGGCACCCCAATTGAGTCTATATAAGTGGGTGAGTCCTTATATAAATAAAAGCTACCGACTGCTCACCTTCTCCTTTGGGGTTTGCCCCCTCCTTAAACCTATGAGAGTAAGAAGAGCCAACAGCTTTTCCATGGCACATCAGCCAACAGCCAGGAGTGGCATTTTTACCACTAAGGTGTGTTTCCCACAATAATAATATAACCTCGAACGGCCCCACGGCCCCATATCCGTGTCGTTGTAGGTGATGTCTGTTCGGCACCAATCATCGGGTACCTTTCCCAATCTGACAGTAATTTTAGCATCTGGCTGCCCCTGGTGAGTGGGTCCATGGGCCTGTTGTATCAGTAAGTTTAGTAATTTTATAGATGGGACCGGCTTATTCCCTTCGGGGCACATCCAATGCCGTCGCGCTTACATGCCCCATTATCATGCCACATGCTTTTCTCTTCCGGGCTCATCTCATTTTAAACCAGTTTCACATGTTCTACCGTAAGCTCTGGTTCCTGCCCAGATCCTAACACCACATATTAATTGACAGTGTAACTCCCTGCCTTTTTCGGCCACCTCGTTTCCCTGCGCCTCCATGTCCCCCTTAGTGGATTGGCGTTTACATTTAATGATGCCCACCTGTTTGGGCAGCTGTACTGATTCCAGTAGCTTATGTATGTGTGTGTAATATTTAATAGGACCCACTTGCACCATTTTGAAACTTCTTCGCATCCATTGTGGTCTATCTATGTGTACTGCAGTATAGGCGTATGCTGAGTCTGTATAAATGTTCACAGCTTTGTTGCTCGCAGTCAGGTGGTGTTTGCATGTATTGCCATGTTTGCAGTTTTGATAGCTTCAGTGCTGTAGATATGAGAAAGGCAATTACCCCATAGGTTGTGTTCACAACTAATGGGTGACACTTACTAGGTGTTTGATTTTATTTAGAACCATTGCTAAGGCTACCATGTATCTTGTACTTGAAAACAAAAAGTTTAGTACTAAAATAATATACCTTTAGCCTCCCCCCTTTCTAAAACAAAACAACATTATATATTTTTTTCTTTTTAAAAGAAATATACAGATCAAAATGACGTGTTATTATCCCACAAATAATTCATCAAGGTGTACAGGAATCTGTAAGAGGCATGTTATCAGTTAAAGTGATCTTGTTGATTTTCCTTGAAATAATTTACTATGGTCCACCCCTCATTGCCTGTGGATCATATTCAAAGGAGATGACGGTCATACAACACATAATCATTAAAATTATCACCAAGATTGTCTATGACAGAAATGAAACAAGCAGGGGTTATTATTATTATTATTCTCTCCTGGATCAAACTGCACGGTCAGTTCTGTTCGCTAGAACCTGCAAATTGACTAGTTTGGTTAGTAAAGTTAAACACAACATAAATCAAACTTATTTTTTTTTTATTGTCTATACAAATCGCACAACATAAGTTTAATAAACTCATATTTCTTCTGTTCAATGTAAAATTTGATAATTAGGCCGCCTTAAGTTCATGACCTGGAGGAAAAATAAAACCTTATCAATCAATTTATAAACAACAACGCTGCAACATTGCCCTGCCAATAGGAAGTTGCCCCGTGGATGTTCCGGGATGCGCCGCGGGAATATACGTGTATATAAGCGAAGGGGTGTGGTTGAAGTGTTGGAGTGTCGCGTGTCTGTGTGGTTGAAGTGTTGGAGTCTATGAAATACGTTCACGATCTCTTTAATAAACCCAGTTTGTTTATGATGGCATCTTGACTCCGCGTCAGTTCTTCAACGCCACATTTAGTGTCAGAAATGGGATGGGAAGTGGTGTCTCGGACATGGAACCCTTGGTGCGAGACGGAAAACGTCAGGATGGGAGATGGATTTGGAAAATTCCCGGCCGACAGTCAAGAGGATGCAGCTTCGACTGCTGGATTATAACAGTGAGACCGAATAGGAATCGCACGAGGCACAGCTGGAAATAGCGAGAAGGAACTCTGGTTGGTCTGACGAAGTAGTAGCTGCATGACTGGGCCTGGCGCTGCAGGGGTGAGCGTTAAGTGTATTAGTGGAGCTGCCACCGGAATGCCGGGGCAATCTGGCAGATCTTACTGGAGCCCTGAAAGGGCGGTTTAGCCGACAACCCAAAGAACCGGCCACCAAACAGCTACTTACAGCTAGACGACGCGAAAAGGGCGAGAAGATCAGTATGCTGGCGGCAGACATGGCGCTGCTAGTCCGGCTGGCATACCTGATGTTTCCACGGGGCGTTCATTCCCAACTCGCTCTGGATCACTTTGTAAATGAGCAGGAGCCCCGCGAGTTGAGGCAGCACATCATGCTAGCAGCACCCGATTCGTTGCAGCAGGCAGTTGCGGAGGCAGAACGCGTCGAGAAGATTTTTGCCCTCACCAACACCGGTTCGAGAGTGATGGGGGATGCGTCCGCAATAAGAGACAAACCAGTGAGACGACGACTCACCTGCTGGGAGTGCGACGAGGTCGGACACAGAGCTGACCGGTGTACCTTGGCTGCGCCGGCAGGAAACGGAGCGGGAGCTGCGCAGTGAGGGATGTGGCAGCTCCTCAGCGTATCGCAAAACCCTCCATGCCCTGCTCCGCCTGCATTGGTGGGGCAGGGGGGCCTTACATCTAATGCAGCATAAACGGCGTGATGGTAAAAGCGCTGATCGATAGCGGTTTTTCAGTGACGTTAATCCGTCCGAGTGTGGTAACAGACATAGCGGCTGGTGAGGAGGTCGAAACTCGGGGCAAACCTGAACTCTACACGGTCACGGGTGACCGCATCAGCCTGATGGGATGCTGGAGGTTAACACTCGATTGTGGCAAAGGTGCGACTCCTCATCCCGTGTGGATGGGCCCCATTCGTGAGGATTGTATCCTGGGTACGGACTTCCTGCAAAAGGTGGGCGCGGTGGACTTTAAAAGAGGATGACTCCACTGCGGCCTGCGAAGCCCTGCAAAGTGTTCGTTTTTACAGCGGTGGGTAAAGTTTTTGGGTCACATTGTGAGCGGGCAGGCATCGAGACAGACCTGAGAAAGACAGACGCTGTGGGGGATTGGCCGAAACTGCGGAATTTAAAGGAGTTACGGAGCTTCCTGGGTCTGGCGTCGTATTACCGCCGGTTTGTGCGAGGTTTCACGGACATTGCTGCCCCATTACACCACATGACCGAAAGGGGTGTGAAGTTCATGTGGTCTGATGAAGCGGATCGGGCGTTGTTGTGGGAAAAACTGTGCAGCGCCCCGGTGTTGGCTTACCCAAGGTTTGGGGAAAGGTTCATCATCGACACGGATGCGAGCAATCACGGTTTGGGGGTGGTTTTGTCCGAGGTACAGGATGTGGCCAAGCGGGTAATCGCCTATTTTAGTCGCCGGCTGGACTGGGGCACCGGGAATGATAATTGCTTGGGAATCAGCATGGGAATGCTGATGACTTGTCACGCCGACCGTCTAGCAATGCAAACTGTCAGTATTGCCAATGCTTTGAGGTAAAGGCCGCGGAAGTCATTGGGCGGTGTGCTGCTGTCAACGCCAACGACCAGACCACAAGCGTGTTGTTCCAGTTCTCATGGGCTGACTCCAAGCTGGCGCAAGAGGCAGATCCGGAGATCGCATGGGCTATAGAGGAGCAGTGAGCGGTGAGCCTTCCGGACTGGCAGACGGTGTTGACCCGGGGACCAGTGGCTAAAGGGCTGATGTCATACTTCGACAGTCTGCGGCTGGACAACAGAGTGCTGTGCTGTGTATGGGAAGACCCGAAGCCAGGCAGCCAAATGATCCAGACGGTGGTTCCACGGGGCATGAGATCTGCAGTACTGGGGGAAGTTTATGGTGCAGCGGGCTCCGGCCATTTTGGTGTGACCAAGACGCTGAGACTGGCCATGCTGTCACAATGACGTGGAGCTGTTCGTACACTGCTGCGGCATCTGCACTGCAAAAAAAGGCCCTGCAGATTCCTCACGAGCACCACTACAGCCGATGAGATCGGGGGCGACGATGGAGAGGGTGGCTGTCGATGGGCTGGGCCCTTTCCCGGTGACGGACTCTGGTAACCGATACGTGATCGTGGCCATGGATTACTGCACGAAATGGCTAGAGGCGTTTGCAGTACCAGACCAGAGTGCCTCCACGACAGCGGAGCGGCTGGTGGAGGAGTTCTTCAGCCGGTTTGGAGTCCCCGAGGTGCTGCACAGTGACAAAGGACGGAACTTTGAGTCTGAGGTGATGAGAGAGACGTGCCGGCATATGGGTGGTGCAGAAGCCACCCCTACACCCCCAGAGCAACGGTTTGGTGGAAAGATTTAACCGAACCCTGGCGACGCAACTGGCTGTGGTCACAACAAAGAACTAGAGGGACTGGGACAGGCACCTGCCCATCGTTTTGCTGGCCTGTCGCTCGGCGGTGCAGGAGTCCACCGGATTCACTCCTGTCATGATAATGTTTGGGCGTGAGCTACAGACGCCCGTCGATTTGGCGTTTGGAGCACCAACGGAGGGGGATGCGAGGGGTCCACCTGGCCCAGCATATGTGTCAGGATTGCTCGACCGATTACACAAGGTCCATGAACTGACAAGGTCACATCAGGCAGACGCTGGGGCGAGGCAGAAACGGGCATACGACACGCGGTGCTTTGGAGAGCCCCTGGAACTGGACTCCAAGGTCTGGCTCTACAATCCGCGGCGGAAAAAGGGACTGTGCCCTAAGCTGGGAGGGGCCCTTCGTAGTCAAGTCGCGACTGGGCGAGGTGGTGTATCGCGTTGTTTTGGGACGTCGCCGCCTCGTCATCCACAGGGACAGATTGGCCCCTTACCGCCCTAAAGTTACAGGGGGCGAACCACCGAAGGTTTCGGGGGGTGACTCACCTCTGGCATTGGGAGGGTCGAGTGTGCGCTCGGAACCGTGTCGGAGGGCCCGCGACGCGAACGGCGGTTAAGTTTAAGTTCAAGTAATTTATTTATATAGCGCTTTTTACAACAGTACATTGTCACAAAGCAGCTTTACAGAATGAAAAGCCTTTAAACCCCCAAAGAGCAAGCCGAAGCGACAGTGGCAAGAAAAAACTCCCTTTTATGTTGTTATTTAAGGAAGAAACCTTGGGAGGACCAAGACTCAGTGGGGGACTCATCCTCCTTGAGCGGCCAGGCAGCAACAACAATGTAGGACAGCTATGTCCAGATATTTAACAAATGGAAAACTCTAACAACTGGAAAACTATATGTGATATGGGTAAATCTACTTGCGCGTTCGTTTGAAAATAAGGAGATCACACCAACAGTTCTGAGTGAAGAATCAACATTTATTAATACAAGAGGTTACGTCCCTCGCGTGCTCACCTGGGGTCATGACCCCCCGCACTCACAAGTGGTCACGGCGTCCCCGCATCCTCAAAGGGTTCCGTCACCTTTGTGCCCGCAAGGAGGAGCGACGCCACTGCACTCACAAGGGGTCGCGTCCCCCTTGCTCTCGCAAGTGTTTGCGGTGCCCCCGCATCCGCAAGGGGTCCCGCCACCCTCGTGCCCACAAGGAGGCACGACACCACCGCACTCACAAGGGGTCGCTTCCCCTCGCTCTTACAAGGGGTCACGGCGCCCCCGCATTTTCAAGGGGTCTTATCACTCTCGCGCTCACAAGCGTTCGCGTCGCCCCCGCATCCTCAAGGGGTGCCATCTCCCTCGCACTCACAAGGGGTCACGGCACCGCCGTCCTTACAAGGGGTCGCGTCGCCCCCGCAACCACAAGGGGTCACGTCGCCCACACCCTCACACGGGTTCATGGCGCCGCCGCTCTCTTGCTCACGTCGTCCCTGCACCCTCTAGGGGTCTCATCACGGTCCTTGAGCCCCCTTTTGTTTTTTTTTTCGTCCCCCAGGTGCCTTTGCCCCCCGGTTGTTTTGGAGGGGCAATATGAGGGCTGGGCCACTCCCCCCTGTCGCCCGTGTTTCGGATTTGGCCGGCTAGGGCTTCCGTAGGTAGGGCCCCATCCCATTGAACTGGGATTGGGTCCTACCTGATCACCTGTGGCCTGCGGTATTTGAAGCACGCTTGTGCCGTGAGCCAGCAGGCCAGCATTCTGCTCATGTATGTGCGTTAGCGTGTACAGGGATGTTACATTGGGTGTTTGCGTTTGGTTTGTTTTAGTTGTTTTGTTATGTTTTCTCCCGGCACGTTTCGCCGTGCCTTCAGCGGCATTCTGTTAATAAACGGATATTTGATTGCTTACCTGGACACCTGGCTCGCTTCCTACTACCGACACCGCACCGTGTGTCCGTAAGAGGCGGCGCAGCGCGCCCCGATCGTGACACCGTGTAGTTAGAAATAAATTAACCTTTGAATTTCAGCCTTGAAGGATTAAGTGGAAACTTTGGTTTTGAGTAATAACAGTATTTATTACGAATTATTAATTAAGAACATGAAGAATACTAAGATTACTGAACAGATTTATAATAAAATGTTACACTAATAGCAATAAAGCAAATGAACGGCCCCTTTAGGTACAAACTCAAGTGTTATGTGAACGCTGGAAAAATGTCGGAACCAAGAGCCCGCTGGGCCGAGCAAAGCAAGGCAGGCCTTAACCTAAGTGGAGCCAGACCAGGCCAAAACCAAGCATAGCAGGGCCCAGCAGCGGCACTGGCTGGAGCTAGACCAGGAGAAGAGAGTTTGCCTGTTACATCCTTTTATTTTTACATCAGCCTTTAAACCTTTTAATGATAATAAGGCTAGGAGCCATGATTCTTCATTCAACTAATATGCTAAGGGGGCCAGATCATCACGATGTGAAACGCTTGTTTGAAACCGGTTTTAGGGACAAATGCTATCGGCTGAGACTGATATGTAGTGAGCTGCATTGTTTGTAAGGTGCCATAGGTGTGACGCTTCATGCTGATTGTTATTTGAAATACAAAGACTGGTCGAGTTCCTCATACAGACCAGATGTTCTTATATTTGAATGAGGCTACAGTACTCCAGAAATCCGTCGTGTTCTATAAATCTACTATATTGCATAACCTAGCTTGTTATACCTTGTATATAAATAAGCACATTTAGAAGGGGATCTTATTCATACCAAACATGACAAACCATATTCACTCAATAAAACACTGTCATGTTTGTTTTGGTCACGTGGTGTGGGTTGGTCTATGTGTTCACGCCCCTGTAATCACGCGCACCTGGGAGTAATCACGTTTTGTTATTTAAACCCTGCACGCCCTTCCCTCACCGCCCTCGTGTTCGCCTACGTTCAGTGTCTGTGTTCCCCGTTCTGTGTTTCCCTGTTGTGGACAATAAACCTGGTTCTGTTCTCTACCTCCGTTTCCAGTTCCGTCACTCCAAGTAGCGAATCTGCCTCGCCCGGTCGTACGACCATAACATTACAAACTGGCCACAATGGATTCCTCGGAGCGACGCGCTACCGGAGCGGAGCCGGCACAACCACCAACAGCCGGACAACAGCCCGATCCACGCCTTGATCTGCTGTACAGCCGTCAGGAGGGACTGGCGGATTTAGTAAGCAAGTTGGCACTACAGCTACAGACCGCGCTCGCTTCGCTGCCCGCAGCTTCTGCACCGACGGCTTCTACGACAAACCAGGTACCAAACCCGCCGCCCGTGGTTGCCACATGCCCCGACGGAGCCGCCGTTCTCCCTGAACCATATGATGGAGATCTATAGCGATGTCGAGGTTTTAGGTTCCAATGCGAACTTTATTTCAACATCCGCCCCACGTGCTTTCCCACCGACGTGCATAAAATAGCCTTTATCATCGGGCTGCTACGCGGCCGTGCGCTAAACTGGGCTGAAGCGGCGCAGGGACTTATTTCACCGCTGGGCACGTCTTATGCATCATTTTTGGAACGATTACGCTCTGTGTTCGATCGTCCGGATTACTCCGACGACATCGATGCTTGTTTGCTCTCGGCACGTCAGGGGACCCGTTCAGTCGCAGAATCCGTGGTTGAATTCCAGACCCTCGCCGCGGAGTCGGGATGGTGTGAGCGCTCGCTCCACGGCGTGTTTCACCACGCCCTGAATGAACGGATGCAGGATGAATTAGCGACCCGTGACCGACCCCGAGACGCTCCAGGACCTCTTGAATCTCAATATACGTATAGACGGGCTACTACTGCCAGGGAGGGACTGGCCCACCCCCACATTAAGAACCGAGTTACAAAGATTCCTGGGGTTTGCCAACTTTTACCGGCGCATCGTTTTGAGGAGACTCAAAACAGCATGGAAGTCCTCAAGGCTCGGTTAACATCTGCCCCCATCCTGATTCAGCCGGATCCCGCGAAGCAATTCATTGTTGAGGTCGACGCAACGGGTGCTGGCGTGGGAGCCGTCCTTTCCCAGAAATTGGAAGAGCAGCCCAGCCGTTTGTGGTTTGGAGCGACCACAAGAACTTGGCCTACATACAGTCGGCCAAGCGACTGAACTCCCGTCAGGCTCAGTGGGCCTTGTTCTTTGGTCGTTTCAACTTCAGACGGCAGGCGTTACAGGGTGGGGCAACTCGTCTGGCTCTCCATGAGGAACATCCCTTTAAAGACTGAATCCCGCAAGTTGGTCCTTTTCCCATTACCCGTATTATCAGTCCTGCAGCCGTCCGCTTACACCTACCGCGCATTTACCCCACCTTCCACGTTTCCCACATTAAGCCAGTCGTTCACTCCCCGCTCAACCCCCCCCCCCCCCCCCCCCCCCCCCCCCCCCCCCCCCCCCCCCCCCCCCCCCCCCCCCCCCCCCCCCCCCCCCCCCCCCCCCCCCCCCCCCCCCCCCCCCCCCCCCCCCCCCCCCCCCCCCCCCCCCCCCCCCCCCCCCCCGGGGGGGGTAATGTCATGTTTGTTTTGGTCACGTGGTGTGGGTTGGTCTATGTGTTCACGCCCCTGTAATCACACGCACCTGGGACTAATCACGTTTTGTTATTTAAACCCTGCACGCCCTTCCCTCTCTGCCAGTTTGTCTTGTGCCACGCCTGTGCTAGCCCTGACACTACGAGCTCCCATCCCTGCCTTGAATACCACGCCTTGATTTCTCGTCCTTTGTTGCCGTTTCTCTGTTTTGTGTGTGTGCAGTTCATCTCCTGCCGCCTCCACTTCGTCAAGTCCCCTTTACTGCAGTACTCCGGATTTGGAACACTACCCGCCCTGACGTCATCATCCACCGCCTCGTGTTCGCCTACGTTCAGTGTCTGTGTTCCCCGTACTGTGTTTCCCTGTTGAGGACAATAAACCTGGTTCTGTTTTTTTACCTCCGTTTCCAGTTCCGTCACTCCGAGTAGCAAATCCGCCTCGCCTGGTCGTAAGACTGTAACAATCACAAGTTTCATTATTTATAAAAAACACAGCAATCAATGCAATACCACAAAGAATACTTAATAAAAGCAATAACTTTTCCCTACCGTCACTTACTCATGACCTCATCAACGACACACACACACACAGTGTTAATCAGATATAAGGGGGGGCGCTTTGGAGCACACTATGGTGTAGACGTGATTTCATCGGGGTCTCCACACCATTGCTAACTAATCTGATTTTTTTCTTTTGGAAAATTTACATTTAATCGACGGCTAAAGACCTCTATCGCAACTTGAACATATTTTGGTGCCGACAACTGATAAGATGCAGCCAAAATCAACCAAAATTCCAAAGGTCTCAGGGAATCCCTCTCCTGCGCCCTTGCTTTCTCCGCCATTAGGTCCTCCGGAGCCCAGCGATTCTGAAATTGACTCACCCCACTTGTGGGCCAAGAACTTGATCAATTCGCTCCAGACCCCCCTGGAAAATATTTCTTCCCGTCTGAGCAGCCTGGAACTTACTTTAACGTCGGTCCGGTCAGAGCTAAAGGACTTTAAGGAAACCCTAAGCTCCCTCGGTGAGGCTGTTTCGGCTCAGGACACCCGTATCGACTCACTCGAATCTGCACTCGCAGAGCAGAAAAAAGTCAACGCCAAGATCATGCTGAAACTAGACGATCTGGAAAGCAGATCGAGGAGGAATAATATCCGCATAATTGGCGTACCAGAGGGGAGCGAGGGACCCCGAGTCACTGATTTCGTGGCCGACCTCCTACCCAAACTTCTCGGTGAGACCCATTTTGATTCCCCTCTGCTGATAGACCGGGCCCACAGATCGCTGCGCCCGCGCCCGCCAGAGGGTGCTAGACCCCGACCTATTATTGCGCGGATACATCTTTTCTAAGCCAAGGAAAGGATCTTACATCTCCGGAAAACCGCTGGACCACTTCAGTTTAAAGGTCATATAATCCTGATTTTTCCGGATTACACCAGCGCAGTAATCGACAAAAGAAGGCAGTTTGCCGAGACTTTGGTTACCCTGAGAAACATGAAGATCACACACTCTTTTCGTTTCCCGGCGCGGTTACAGGTAACCTTTGAGAACAAGCTTCACACCTTCCTTGAACCATCTGATGCCAGGGTTTTTGTGGAGTCAATTAAGTCCGCAGTAAGTAAGGAGAACTGATGACATAATCCCTCGTTGCGGCATTGCAGTGTCGACCAGAGTTTGGAATGATTGACTAGCTGCGGTGTTTTGTAATGACACTGGCCACAAGACCAGCGCAATTTGACAATCACATACTTTTCCTACCTTCTGAATAAATTCTTGTGGACCAGGTCGAGTTAATCAAAACTATATGCACAATGAAAGGTCAACTTGATTGGGATAATCCCCACGGAGATAATTTAATAAAAACTCCTACACTTTTCTTTGTGCAGTTTGGACACATTTTTTTATTTTTATTTTATTTTTATATCTTTCCTACACTATGATAATATGTGGTTTTGGGGACCCCTCCCCCTGCATTATAGGTTAGTAGTGAGTAGAGTGTTGTTCCTTGTTGTGGTAGCCTTCCCATTACATATGGGGATTTCTAGACATTTCCGGGGTGGAAATAGGTCTGCGTTGGGGTTGGGTTTGGAAGGGAGGGTCGGGGTGTTTGGTTATTTGCTTAGTTACTATGTCTCAAGTGATATATTTTCGTTTTGGTTTGTTTGTTTTTTTTTTTCTTTTTTTTTTTTTTTTTCTTTTCTTTTCCCTTTGCTTCCTACTCCTATAGGGTGGCTTTTTGCATCTTCCCATTTTAGCTTGGAATGGTACCTACACATAACGTGAATCTCACAAATCTTAACTTGGTCTCCTGGAATGTCCGAGGGATTAATCATCCCCTTAAACGGGGAAAAATATTCGCACATTTGAAAAAGATGAAGGCGGACATAATTTTTCTTCAGGAAACCCATATAAATTTCTCCCATCAAAACAGATTAAGAACGCAGTGGATATCCCAAACCTTTCAAACCACATTTTCCTCTAAGGCTCGCGGGGTAGCGATTCTTTTTCGAAAGAATATTCCATTCCAACTAAAAGACATGATAGTCGACCCACAAGGACAATATATTATTGTATCCGGAAATATCAACTCCTATCCCTTAACTTTGGTTAATATTTATGGCCCGAACTATGACAACCCGGAATTTTTTCGTCGTCTTTTTCAGATTATTCCGTTTAACTCATCTGACAATATTATTATAGGAGGTGACTTTAACTGTTACCTGGACCCGTACTTGGGGTCCAGGTATAGGCTGTCTTCTAAATCACCAACGGTACCTACATCCACTCAGGTCTTGAACTCTTTACGCAGGTCTTCAAATTTAGTAGACATTTGGAGACTTCAGCATCCAACTAATAAAGACTTCTCATTCTATTCGCCTGTACATAATTCCTTTTCTCAAATTGATTATTTCTTAGTTTCGTCGGAGTTGGTTCCTAAAGTGGGTTCCACAGTGTACCATCCTATCATTATTTCAGATCATAGTCCAATTACCCTCACGCTATGTAACTTAATTAACAAACCTATATATAATTGGAAATTCAACCCTAATTTACTCTCCGATGCCGATTTTGTCAGATATATGGATCTTAAGATATCTGAATTTCTAGAATTTAATGACACTGAATCTGACCTGGATTCTTTCTTTGATAATTTGTCTATTAAATTAACTAAGAATTAATTAAGAAACTTTAGATTTGCCAATTACTTTGTCTGAAATCCAAAAAGCAATAGATAGCTTTCCAATAGGCAAAGCTACTGGTCCAGACGGTTTTGGGTGTGAGTTTTATAAAGCGTTTTCTGTGAAACTCACTCCTTTATTGCTTAGAATGGTCCATGACTCAATTGCTAATAACAAATTTCCTGATTCATTAAACCAGGCGAATATTTCACTAATATTAAAGAAGGGGACAGTTAACACCGATCCTGCCTCATACAGACTCATTGCTCTGCTTAATGCTGACCAAAAAATTATTTAAAAAAGTCCTGGCCAATCGCCTGGCTGTTCATATTTCAGAGATAATTCACCCGGACCAGACCGGATTTATACCTGGGAGGTTTTCTTTCTGTAATGTCCACCTAGTTCTTAATACCATCTCTTTTGCACAACAAAATGACACCCCGGCAGCTATTCTTTCCCTAGACGCTCAAATGGCTTTTGATCAGGTTGAATGGCCCTACATGTTTTACACGTTAAATAAATTTGGATTTGGTAATTATTTTATCGGCCTGGTCAGGGCTCTTTACTTACATCCATGTTCTTCTGTTTTAACTAATTCTGATCGATCCACCCCCTTTCTGCTTCAACGCGGGGTTAGACAGGGAGACCCTCTCTCTCCTTTACTTTTTAATTTAGCACTTGAGCCGCTATTGGTATAAGGACTCATCCAGGCATTCATGAGATTAAAATAAACGGTATCGAGACTCTAGTTAATTTATACGCGGATGATCTTCTTTTATCTATTACTGATCCTGCCTCTTCGGTCCCCAAACTCTTGGATTATATTAATGTGTTCGGACAATTCTCTGGCTATACAATCAACTGGAACAAGTGAGAATTTATGTTGCTTGCTAGTAGTCTTGATCCCTCATTTATATCTTCACTTCCCTTCAAAATAACAGACAATTATTTTACGTACCTTGGCCTTCAAATAGCTAAAGACCCCAAACTTACCATCAAACTAAATTACGAGGCTGCGGTAGACAAGCTCAAAAAGAAGATAGAGAGATGGAAGTTACTTCCGCTTTCAATGATTGGAAGAATTAATGCTATCAAAATGATCGTTTTGCCACGATTTTTATAGCTTTTTCAAAATCTTCCCTTTGTTCTTCCGAACTCTTTGTTCCAGCTAATCGATTCTTCTATATCTTCCTTTATATGGGCCCAAAAAACCCCTCGTATCGCTAAAATTCACTTACAAAAAAGTGCTACCAATGGAGGCTTGAATTTGCCTAACTTTAAACACTATTATTGGGCAGCTAATGCTAGAGCTGTCACATTCTGGCAGCTTGATTCTTGTTCTGGTCTTGCTTCAAGAAATACCCCACTGTGGGTCAAAGTGGAGGCTTGTTGTTCTCCTCTGACCTCTTTACTCACATTGTTATACACAAAACGGTCATCTGGAAAAATTGTCACAAACAAGAATTTTGTAATTAAGAACTCATTGAAAATACTAAATCAAATTAAACATGTTACGAAAGCCCCACCAAATTCCATTCATACCCCTATTACATTTAATCATGAATTCATTCCAGCCAAAACGGATAAGATTTTTTTTGACTTTGAAAACCAAGGTTTGACCTACTTGGGTGATTTGTATCAGGATGGTTGTTTTATGTCATTCAACACCATGAGGGAAAAATACAGTGTACCACGCGCCCATTTCTTCCGATATTTACAACTGAGGCATTATACTAAAACAGCCCTAATTGATTTGACTTCAAAACCATCGGACCATGCTTTATTCCGCTTTTTTAACTCGGACCCATCGTCTAAACAACGGATTTCACGTTGCATCTCCTTCCTAAAACTCACCCCTGGTTCCGACCATCTTAGGCTAGCCTGGACCAAGGAGTTAGGGTGTGAAATACCTAAAGATATATGGGAAGAAAGTCTTACTAGAATCCCAGATTGCTCTATAAACTCACGGTACAGACTGATCCTATTTAAAATTTTACATCGGCTACATTATTCCAAAACTAGACTTCACAAGATCTTTCCGAATATCTCGCCACTGTGTGAGAAATGCTCCATAGAGGAAGGCACTTTGACCCATTTGTTTATCACATGCCCTGCCTTACAATCGTTTTGGAACAACATATTTGACTGGCTTTCAAAAGTGAAAATATTCCTCTAGAACCAGACCCCATCCTTATAATCTGTGGCTGCTCTATTTTTCTATCTACATTTCCATATACAGTTCAACGTTTGGTTATGGCCACTATGATGGTATCTAAGAAATTGATTTTGCTACATTCAAAACTGTCTTCTGTTCCCTCCTTCAAAAACTGGCTCACGGAAACGTATAATTTTATTTCACTGGAAAGATTACGTACCCGAAAGCCCCACTCTCGGATGCACGTTATTAAATTTTGGGATCCTATACTAAATCATCTTAAGGTACCACAAAAGTGAAATATACGGTTGAAGACTACCCAGTATCATCCTCTGCCACCCCCCCCCCCCTTTTTTATTTTATTTTATTTTTTTTATCTATTTATTTATATATTTTTTATTTTATTTTTATTTATTATTTTATTTTTTTTTATTCCTTTATTTATTTTAATTTATTTTTATTTTTTTGTCATTAATACCTATTCATAATTTTATAATATAATAATTAATATATGCATAATATTATATCACTATCTGAGACTGTTCTGATTGCGGATTGGGGTTGAATATGTATGTTTTTTTTATGTGTTCTGTAAAAAAAAATACAATAAAACAAACAAAAAAAAATAAATCAGAGATAAGGGCAGAGCAGAGACAAAGAAAAGTGTCTATTTTCCAATCTTAAATTACCTCTTAATTTAATAAACCACAAACTAATACCCACATTTTATAAATAAATTTATTAGGTTATTTGTTTACACTCTATTGTTAAGCTTAAATTTTGCTTTTATATTTTCATTCATTCATCCATTCATTATCTCCCGCTTATCCTCTATTAGGGTCGCGGTAGGGTTCCCCATGCCCATCCAGGGGAGAACGTCTCGGGCGCTGGGCAGATAGACCCAGGACAGGGCGCCAATCCATCGCTGGGCACACACTCACTCACACAGACACACTCTATATGGGGCAATTTTGAGAATTCAATTAACTTGATCCATGTTTTTGGACTGTGGGAGGAAACCGGAGAACCTGGAGGAAACCCACGCAGACACGGGGAGAACATGGAAACTCCACCCAGATGGGGATTCGAACCGGGAACCCCTAGCGCTGAGAGGCGAATGTGCTAACCACTAAGCCACCGTGCCGCCTGCTTTTATATTTACTTTATTCTAATTCACTGTGTTTCTTAACTTATTATAGTATCATGTTATTTTACTGAATTACTTTTACTGTTAATTTATGTTAATTTATTTTATTTAGAAATTTACTCATTTGCTTATGGTGATGCTGGTTGATCACAAGTATTATATTCTCCTAGAGAATAAGCTGTGAAACTGTGTAGAATAGAAAATGAATGGTGGTTTAGTTTTTACACTCATCCCATCATACACTCAGACTTAAACCACACAAACAACAAACATGCCAGGCAAAACCCACAAATTAGCAGACTAACTTATCCATATACAGTGGTACCACACCCAAACCAACACACCTATCTAACTATATCGTACTGCAATATTTCAACAAATTTTAGCTTTATTCAGTATAGACTCTAATTTATTAATACTGCAGTTTTATTTTAATTTATGGTTTATACTCTAATAATTGCTGATTTTAAACTTCTATATTACAATATGTGGATCATATCATTACACCATATAATTAATTAAATATATATTTACATAACATGTTATATCAGCAATTCAAACAAGACAGTTCCAATGTGTTTTTTAAACAGGCTGTATGACTGTCACAGGCAATGAGTAAGTCGTCAACGTATTGGCAGCGCAAGGTGTTGTCGTGCAGGATGGCGCTGTTCTGTAGTGCCGATAGGTCTTTTAAGAGACACAGATTAAAAATTCCCGGACTGTCTTTATAGCCCTGGGGCAGTCTGTTGTAGGTGTACTATTGACCCCTTAATGTAAATGCAAAAATGTGTTTGACACCATCCGACCACGGGATGGTAAAAAAAAATGCGTTTGTTAGGTTCTGCAATATTCTATAAGGGTCAGGTACTGCAATCCCCTCAGTGATTGTTACTTGGTTAAACGACCGTTAGGGGCTGTACTAACACTTCCCCAAGAAACCAGTTGTTTTGAGAGTTTTGTCAGACAGATAATTTTCCCACATTTGATTCGTGAGCACTGATGTCCCTGCTCTGGTGTCCAACAAAAATGCTACATCCCACCCTTTTACAGATAACTTCAATATTGGTTCTGGGCAGCCGGGGGTGGGATTGGTGACTGGGCAGCATCATTAGTGGTTGGGTCCGGGACAGTAACTCCGGGACGGACCTCCAACTCCTCGCCCTCTCCCGCACTCTCTCGCGATATGTCCCAGTCGGCTACACGAAAAGAACTTTCTTCCCATTGTGCTGTTGCGTCGCCCATTCCTGGGCCTCACAACAGTGTCGGACTCCGAGAGTTCCACTTTTTGTATCAATCCAACCAAGGTGTTTTTCATGGCATCAATTTCAGGACACCTCCCCATTACGTAACCCCTGGACAAAGACACACTCATAGTTCCTCTCTAAACGGCCTCCCATGGTTGACCCACCATTATTTTACACTCATGAGATTGTGTTGTGATTCTATGGTCTTGCTTGGTTAAGGGCAGGACGAGGTACAGGGCTGGCACAACATTAACACTACGAAGAGCAGTTGGTTGTATGGGAGGGGTGCTAGTGGGGGAGGGGGTATGTGGAGCGGAGGGGTCGGAGTAGGAATGGGTTCCTGCTTCACTTCCTGTTTCTTACCAGTTGACTCTACACGCTTGCTCTGGCTCTCTGTGATCACAGCCATGTATTCCACAATTAATCTTACCCATATATGTTCATTCTCTGCCTTTGTAGCCCTCGATTTAACTGCTAATCTTCTCAACCCACTCACACCTTTTGCCTGCTTTTCTGCAGCATCAGCTCTCGTTTGCATTACATACAACAAATGTTCCTGCCCGTCCTTGCCCAACAGTGGGGCAGTATCAATGGGGTAGAGCCCCGCACCACACCGCTCATTAAACATTTTCTCACACCTTTTTACCACATTCTCACGTTCATCCACAGGATTAGTTATTTTTATCCACTCCAAAACCTCCTTTTTGACATCACCAGCAGTCAACCCCATTTTAATCAACACGCGAGCTCTCTCACACACTCCCGTACAACTCCCTCTATTCAACCTCTCTCGTGCGTCCACGAGCAATATCCCACAAATGCAGCTGCTCTATTGCTGCATGCTGAATTTCACTTTTTTATTTCACTTACCCGCGAGCACAAGTGTCTCCTCATAAACTCTTTTACCTAAATCAAACTTGATTTACTGCCCTCTGGGACATGAACCCACCAGAACTGAGCTATTTAATTTAATTTATGGGTATTTTGGGTCTTGAACCCAATCACCCTGACCAATTCACATTTACCTACCTAGACACTGTGTGGCTTTTGGGTCTTGAACCCAATCACCTTGACTAATTTACCTACCAAGAAACTGTGAATTTACTTGTGCCCAAAACCCGTATTGTGTTCTGCAAATGGGCCTTGAACCCCCTGGGAGCAGCTCAATTTGTCGAGACGGGTCAGTCCGCGACTGTACACACACAGGGAGCTACTCCGTTCGCCTCAGTAACGCAATTACAGGATTTTCACAATCCCTTGGTGATGACCTTTCAGTAAAACCAAGCATTCAGCAACTTTTCAAAACACAATTATAATCAATACACAAATCCACAAAAATCCACAAAGCCTTGGAAGAACACAACACATTTCAGCACTTAAATTTATACACTTAATTTCAGTTAACAATTCCAATTGTATTAAATTAATTTACATTCCAACTTAACCCTTATTCACCACTCACAGCTAATTATATTGTTTTTCAGCTAAAAATAGGAGCAAGGGTCCTTCTTACCTTACCTCAAAAAGCACAGTACAGTTGGTTTCAGAGTTATTCGAATTAAGCGGTTTATTTATGACAAACCGAGTTAAAGCAGTGTGTTCATCCAAGACAAGCCTAAGATCGCGATCCGACTCTGATCTCAGCACCACACCGGTCCCACCAAGACAGAGCCCCTAAGTCCAGTTGCGGACTCTATTTATTAAAAAAAAAAAAACATTCCTCATCGTGCTTATTCTGAAACAACTTGTCAAAAGAGATCTATGGAGGGGGGGGGGGGGGGGGTTTGAACGCGCCATTTCTTCCCTTATCTGGGGCAGCTCGATACAGCTCGGTGCCCTTGAGCCTTATCCACCAGACGCCAGATGTCTCTAGGTTCATGAAATATAGGCCTTGGGCAACCGTCGGCCAGATTGCCCCATCGTTATGGAATGTGATAATTCCCTTGAACTTAGACTTAGTGTTACAAGAGCACTCCCAACCCTGACACTAAGTTGTGATAAACATGGTATTAACATTAATAATTTAACTATTGTTCCACTAAGTGAGGTCATCTCTGATCATTTTTGAATAACCTACAATTTAGAAATTGATATTGATCCAGTCATTAAACCACGATATAATATGAAGCGTACAATCATTCCCTCTACTGCTTCTTCATTCCTACAACATTTACCTGAATTAAACATTAAACCAGCATCAGGACCCGATGAACTTGAAAATATAGCTTAAACACATGTTTTCTACAACCTTAGACTGTGTAGCTCCATTTAAACAAAAAACGATTAAAGATAAAAGACTTGTTCCATGGTTTAATGATCAAACACGTGCCCTAAAACAAACCACTAGAACCACTAGAACCAGGAGGTATTTAGGGTTGCATGGAAGGAGAGTATGACTGAGTACAAACATGTACTCAATGCGCAAAGACTAAATATTATTCTGAATTAATAGAGAACAGAAAAAACAACCAAAGATTTATCTTTAGTACCATTTCCAAACTAACTCGGAGTGCTACTGAATCAGATTCAGAGATTCACTCACAGTTCAGTTGCAATGATTTAATGAATTTCTTTAAAATTTTAAAATTGAAAACATAAGACTTAAATCATCTAATGCATCATGTAGCATAATCAATAATCAACACTCACCGATTACTGAAAAACTAGTGGTAGAGAAAATAATATAGTACAAGAGTTAAATACATTTAACCCCATATCTAAAAAAGAGCTTGTCTCATTAAGTACACACTCAAAGACAACATCCTGTCTGTTAGACCCAATACTTACAAAACTGCTTGAAGACTTCCTACTATATATTACAGAGCCTTTAATAAACATTATAAATTCATCACTTCAAATAGGCTATGTCCCCAAAAATCTGAAGTGTGCCATCATTAAACCATTACTTAAAAAAACCTAAATTGGATCCTCTAATACTGTTCAACTATACACCTATATCAAACCTTACTTTTGTCTCTAAAATCCTAGAAAAAAATGTGTTCAACCAACTGAATCGCCATCTTCTAGCTAATAACATTCATGAAGTTTATCAGTCAGGTTTTAGGCCTCACCATAGCACTAAGACAGCCTTAATTAAAGTAGTTAATGACTTATTAATGTCCTCTGATAATAACCAAATCTCTTTTCTTGTCTTAATAGATCTTAGTGCAGCCTTTGACACTATAGACCATAACATCTTAGTCGATAGATTGGAAAACACTGTGGGCATTACAGGATCTGCACTCCAGTAGTTTAAATCCTACCTGACAGATCAATATCAATTCACCTGTGTTAACAACCAATGTTCTGATCTTGCTCAAGTTAAATATGGTGTTCCACAAGGGTCAGTTCTTGGTCCACTCCTATTTGCGCAATACAGTCATATGCAAAAGTTTGGGCACCCCTATTAATCTTAATCATTTTTAGTTCTAAATATTTGGGTGTTTGCAACCGCCATTTCAGTTTGATATATCTAATAACTGATGGACACAGTAATATTTCAGGATTAAAATGAGTTGTATTGTATCAACAGAAAATGTGCAATATGCATTAAACCAAAATTTGACAGGTGCAAAAGTATGGATGCCCTTATCATTTTAAGTTCAAGTTCAAGTTATTTATTTATATAGCGCTTTTTACAATAGTACATTGTCACAAAGCAGCTTTACAGATGAAAAGCCTTTAAACCCCCAAAGAGCAAGCCGATGCGACAGTGGCAAGAAAAAAAACTCCCTGTTATGTTGTTATTTAAGGAAGAAACATTGGGAGGACCAAGAATCAGTGGGGGACTCATCCTACTTGAGCGGCCAGGCAGCAACAACAATGTAGGACAGCCATGTACAGATATTAAACAGATATTTATTAATTTGAATACTTCTAACTACTTTTTACTGACTTACTGAAGCACAAAATTGGTTTGGTAACATTGAGCTTTGAACTCCATAGCCAGGTGTATCCAATCATGAGTAAAGGTATTTAAGGTGACTAATTGCAAGTTGTGCTCCTATTTGAAAATCTTCTGAAGGGTGGCATCATGGGCTCCTCATAACAACTCTCAAATGATCTGAAAACAAAGATTGTTCAACATAGTTGTTCAGGAGATGGATACAAAAAGTTGTCTCAGAGATTTAACCTGTCAGTTTCCACTGTGAGGAACATAGTAAGGAAATGGAAGACCACAGGGACAATTCTTGTAAAGCCCAGAAGTGGCAGGTCAAGAAAAATATCAGAAAGGCAGGGGAGAAGAATGGTGAGAACAGTTAAGGACAATCCACAGAGCACCTCCAAAGAGCTGCAGCATCATATTGCTGCAGATGGTGTCAATGTGCATCGGTCAACAATACAACACACTTTGAACAAGGAGAAGCTGTATGGGAGAGTGATGCGAAAGAAGCCATTTCTGCAAGCATGCCACAAACAGAGCCGCCTGAGGTATGCAAAAGCACATTTGGACAAGCCAGCTTCATTTTGGAAGGAGGTCCTAAGGACTGATCAAACAAAGATTGAGTTGTTTGGTCATACAAAAAGACGTTATGCATGGCGTCAAAAAAACACAGCATTCCAAGAAAAACACTTGCTACCCACTGTAAAATTTGGTGGAGGTTCCATCATGCTTTGGGGCTGTGTGGCCAATGCCAGCACCGTGAATCTTGTTAAAGTTGAGGGTTGCATGGATTCAAATCAGTATTAGCAGATTCTTGAGAATAATGTTCAAGAATCAGTGACGAAGTTGAAGTTATGCAGGGTATGGATATTTCAGCAAGACAATGATCCGAAACACCACTCCAAATCTACACTTACACAAATCACAATTACAATGTTCTGGAATGGCCATCCCAGTCCCCAGACCTGAATATCATTGAACATCTGTGGGATGATTTGAAGCGGGCTGTCCATGCTCGGCGACCATCAAACTTAACTGAACTGGAATTGTTTTGTAAAGAGGAATGGTCAAAAATACCTTAATCCAGGATCCAGGAACTGATTAGATTACTGATTACTACAAAGATTAAAAGCTACAGGAAGTGACTAGAGGCTGTTATTTTTGCAAAAGGAGGATCTACTAAATATTAATGTCACTTTTCTGTTGTTACCCATACTTTTGCACCTGTCAAATTTTGGTTTAATGCATATTGTAAATTTTCTGTTAATACAATAAACCTCATTTCAATCCTGAAATATTACTCTGTCCATCAGTTATTAGATATATCAAACTGAAATGGCTGTTGCATACACCACATATTTAGAACTAAAAATTATTAAGATTAATAGGGGTGCCCAAACTTTTGCATATGACTGTATATGCTTCCATTGGGATCAATTATTTGTAAACATGGAATCAGTTTCCACTCTTATGCACTGATACACAGTTATACATTTCAGCTAACCCGAATGATGTTTGTTCAGTCAGTAAGCTCGAGGACTGCATCCAAAATATTAAAATATGGATGTCATAAAAACTTCCTGCTGCAAAACTTTGATAAAACTGAGTTTCTAATAGTTGGACCCAAGGACAAAATGAACAAAGCTTCTAACACTGTGTTAAACCTTGATAACTCCTTAAGTAGACCCAGTTTATCTGTAAATAATCTTGGTGTCATTATTGATTCAGATCTCTCCTTTTCAAAGCACATTAGCAATATTACTACAATTGCATTTTTTCACCTTTGTAAGAGTTCGAATATATGAAATATCCTCTCCCTCCAATATGCAGAAAAACTAAATCATGTTTCTATTAACTCAAGGTTATATTATTGTAATTCAGTTCTGACAGGATGTTCTAATAAATCATTACATGAATTACAACTTGTGCAAAATGCTGCAGCTAGAGTTTTAACTAGGCGAGCTGACTCTAGTCAGTGATGCTGGAGTCACATGCTGCACTGTGTCAATCAATTACTTATTACTTAAATGCTGTGTTTTATTATTAGCGCTTATTGCTTTTCTTGTCTGTTTCTTTTGAGGTGTGGCCGGTTTCCTGGAGGTGTAGTCAGATCTTCATCCATGGCTCTGCCGAAGCACTGCGGCTATGAAGAATATTGGATGGAACCTGGATATTAATTGGACTGGCGGTCCTGCAGGACCCCCTTAATGGACTTACATATCGTTTTTCAGGTAGAGTTTTACCATTTGTTAAATATAGTCACCCGATCTCGACACAAGCTGTACAATAATATACTACACTGTTGATGCTAACCAAGGAGGATGAGTCCCCCAATGAGTCTTGGTCCTCTCAATGTTTCTTCCTTAAAATAACAACATAACAGGGAGTTTTTTTTCTTGCCACTGTTTCTTCGGCTTGCTCTTTGGGCGGTTAAATGCTTTTCATTTTGTAAAGCTGCTTTGTGACAATGTACTGTTGTAAAAAGCGCTATATAAATGAATTACTTGATCTTTGTTGCAGGTTGAACTTGCAGAATATGAGCATCAAACACCATGGGCTAGCTTGCTGCATGGTCTCAGCTCTTCCCAACATTACAGACTACACGTACCTCCAGGGGCCCAACATGCCCTAAACTGCGCAATGTCTGCATTTCAGCCTTCAAAACTGTAAAGCTACTTCAAGACTGTGCTATTGAATAAATCCAAAATCACAAGCACATGTCTGACTCACCACCGTGGCAAACAAAATGCAGCCTCGGCTGGATAAAGAGCAGGGTGATTGATATATATTAGACTCAACCCAGGTGAGGCCAACAATTACTTATTGCGTCTCCTAGGCAGCGTTTTCTGATTGGTGGAAAGATTAGTGCGCTGCCTAGGAGATGAAGCCAGCATTTGTTGGCCGCCACCATTTTGTGAGTTAAGATGGCGCCCTTGCCGGGAGTCAGGCTTCAAAATAGAGGGTTTTTTTTACAAAGTGCATTGTACCGGCAGTGTATGTTTTAATAACAATACCAACAATATTTTTTTTTCATTGAGTAGCTAGAAAATAATCATCTAATTTATTTATCTGTTTTTTAAATTATTTTCAGAATGAAAGAATAAAGGGTAAAACTGGTTGGACTTTTGTTTTCATCTAAATGTGTTTAATGAGTTATCAAGGTTTAACACAGTGTTAGAAGCTTTGTTGAATTTGTCCTACAGAAGTATATCCGTACTTCTGATGTAGATGTTTTTTTGACATCTACATTTTAATATTTCTAATGCAGTCTTGAGCTTACTGAAACATCATTAGGGTAAGCTGAAATGTGTAACTGTATAATCTGCATAGGTGTGGAAACTAGTCGTGATGCATTAATCTATTTCTTAATTTCATATTATGTTTTCATTATGGTATAACAGCATTTATTTTTCTTCTCTGTCCTTTTGTTTTTAAAAAACTTTTAATCTGTGAACCAATCCCTGTTTTCTCCCTGTCCTATGGTGACTCATCATTTTCTCACAGTGTTCTCTTAAGCTTTTTTAGTTTCTTCACTGTCCTGTGTATTTATACAGTCCATGTGGTATACTCTTTGTGCTGTGTGAACTGCAGTTCTGTTTCAGATTCTCCTCCAAGAAAAGTTGTTTTCTGCTGTATTTTTTCTGACTCATAATTGTTTTCTGGAAGACCTACTCCAATCTCCTATGCACTCTTTGCCCTTTACACTGATGAAGCTAACCAATGTGTGGTACCAACACTGCATATGAAGACAGTTCCTTATGATGTGATCTACACTCAAACACAAACAACACGTCTTTACACTATATGGAAGTGAGGTCACCTTATTGAGGAAGCTGACTAAAAGGCACCATGTAACATTGATGATGTCATACATCCACACACACCCACTGTTCCACCTAGCTTGGGTTCCTCCACTCACCGCTCACCGAAGCCCTGCTTATTAGGTTCCAGAGCGATCGGCTATTTGAGACGGCGCCCCGGCTCCACCAGTGCAGAGGTTTCTAGTTATAAACATAGGACGACACTTGCTCTCAGTGTTTGCGGCACAGTCTTAGCAGTCCGATCTGTCCACTGGTTTTCCCTAGGACGCTCCAGACGGGGACACACGGGACCAGCGTGCCCGTCCCAGCCGTGTTCATCGCAGTTGCATTTTCCCATTTCTAGAGGACTCCGTTGTCTGGTGACGTCACCGGTTTCCGCCCAGTGACTTTGTGCTACTTTGTTTTGGGGCTTATCCCCGTGTTTTCAGCTAAAGACAATAAAGAATTTCTGTTGTCAACGATCATGCTTCCCTCGATTCCTCCGGTTGCGTGACAGATGATGACCAAAATTACAATATTCTGGTGTACTAGGTGCAGCTTTAATTGTTCTAGTGTTTGGCTGTGTCACCTAACAAAACAAAAAATCTATTTCATGTACAAAACATCAGTAGATAGATAGAAAAACAATACTGTTTTAATGACTTCCTACATTGTCATATAAACAGTCACTTTGTAAACAATATAGAAGTATAGATGCCAATATAAGTTACTGTGACACTGAGAATCTGAACATTCCATAACAATAGTAACCATAGGAACCATAGTAACAATTGGTAAAGAATTCACACCCAAATAGCAACAAACTGTGTTAAGCTCAAGAGTATTTTTGAAGAAAGGTAATATTCCCTTTTAATATTTTACTAGTTTTAAATTATTTATGATTAATAAACATAATCTGATTAAAATCTAAATTTTAGAAAACAATTTAATTACAAAAATCAGTGTTTTTAGGAGACACACACAGTTGCTTATGAGTCAGTACACATGTGTTGTATAATATACTAATACTACAAACATGTGATATCCTGCTGTAAAATTGTACAATACCTCATTTAATTTTATTTAACTTATTAATAACTAACATATTTTAAACAAGAACCTTATTATTACATGTTGGGTAGATGCGACACAAGGGGGCAGTGTGTGTACAGAGATTCACATTCACTCTCTGCCAACATGCATAGTAAATAAAGGAAGAAAACTTTTTTTGTACAGTTTTTACTGTATCGAAGCCAATTTCTGTCTCTAATAAAAAAAAAAAGCCAAAAGTATCTCAGACTTTATATCTTACACTTCTGACTTAATGTTCCAGAGATCTGACATTATATCTCAGAATTCTGACATTATATCTCAGAATTCTGACTTTATATCCCAGAGTTCTGACATATCTCAGAGTTCTGACTTTATATCCCAGAGTTCTGACATATCTCAGAGTTCTGACTTTATATCATGTCGGACTGCGCATAAACACTCATAGATTGCTGTAAATCACATGCTTTCTATACATTTTCCTAAATGTTTTACTGTTTACAGATCTTATTTGTAATAATACCACATTTATGCACCATTAAAAAAAAATACTGTTTACAATGTTATTACTGGCGCGGCACGGTGGCTTAGTGGTTAGCACGTTCGTCTCTCAGCGCTAGGGATTCCCGGTTCGAATCCCCATCTGGGTGGAGTTTCCATGTTCTCCCCGTGTCTGCGTGGGTTTCCTCCGGGTTCTCCGGTTTCCTCCCACAGTCCAAAAACATGGAACAAGTTAATTGAATTCTCAAAATTGCCCCTATAGAGTGTGTCTGTGTGAGTCAGTGTGTGCCCAGCGATGGATTGGCGCCCTGTCCTGGGTTTATCTGCCCAGCGCCCGAGACGTTCTCCCCTGGATGGGCATGGGGAACCCCACCGCGACCCTAATAGAGGATAAACGGGAGATAATGAATGAATGAATGATGTTATTACTGAATTACTTTTAAATTATAAAATTGTTGTTGGTAAATCACAGCAGTAAATCTGCTTGCAGTTAGTGATCTAGTTTTTATCATAGAAATAATATGACCAAATATGAAAATTGCTACTTATATTCTGAATTTTTCAGAATTCTGATTTACTAAGTCAGAATTATGACTTATCTCAGAATTCTGAGATGAGAAGTCAGAATTCTGAGATAAGAAGTCAGAATTAGTAAGTCAGAATTCTGAGATCAATTTGGAATATAAGAAGCAATTTTGAATATTTAAAAATATGCTGATTGCAATTTTTTATTTATTTATTTTTTTCATGTAGGTTCATAATTTGTAATAATCAACCTTTGATTATGGAAAAGCGTGAATCTGACTCCATTCTCCCGATAAACAAGAGCAACTTTCCTGCCAAACTGTGGCAACTGGTGAATGATCCTAAAATGGATGCCATACGCTGGGATTCTAGTGGAAAAGGAATCCTAATCAGTCAGCAGGATTTTAAAGCCCTGATGTGCTCTAACAGCAAGCTCCACAAGTCGGCATATTCATTTAAAACCACCAAGTTCAGCAGTTTTATACGTCAGCTGAACCTTTATGGCTTTAAAAAGTATTCCCGGTACCATAATGAGTCAGAAACCCAAACTGATAAGCCAAGAAAAAATGTCCTTAATTATTACAGCCCAAACTTTAAACAGGGCCACCCAGAGCTTCTGACTGGCTTGATGCGTTATACAAAACTTAATAAAGCCAAACTTAATGCAGGAATGGAAGTTAAATGCCGACCACCAAACCGCCATCAGCGCATGTTACTTAATTCAACTGGAAAAAACTCAGAAGAAACAAGAAATGGTAAGTATTTTTTAATCTACAAAGACAAATCCCTTAGCTAGGTCATGTTAAACTGTATTTAGAGGAGCTTCTTATTATAGATTCAGTGTACTATATAGTCTGTCAGCCATGTTTAAATTCTCTAAGGTGTTTCTGGCTCACTATACAGCACACCAAAAAAAAATCCCAACATGCAACTAAATTTCTTATCTTCATATGACATGTGCTACAAAGTACATTATAGGCCACATAGCAATGGAGCATGCATGTTTTTCAAGCAGTCAGTTATCAAAATAATGTTTTTTCTAAAGAAGTGTGGGATAAAAAATTTACAAATATAGGAACCTGAAGGAATCTTTTTCTAGCAAATTTCTGCATGCATCATTTAGCTCATACTCTCTTATAAACAATATATATATATATATTCATTCATTTATTATCTCCCGCTTTATCCTCTAGTAGGGTAGCGGTGGGGTTCCCCATGCCCATCCAGGGGAGAACGTCTCGGGCGCTGGGCAGATAGACCCAGGACAGGGCGCTAATCCATCGCTGGGCACACACTCACTCACACAGACACACTCTATATGGGGCAATTTTGAGAATTCAATTGACTTGATCCATGTTTTTGGACTGTGGGAGGAAACTGGAGAACCCGGAGGAAACCCACGCAGACACGGGGAGAACATGGAAACTCCACCCAGATGGGGATTCGAACCGGGAATCCCTAGCGCTGAGAGGCGAACATGCTAATCACTAAGCCACCGTGCTGCCTTATATATATATATATATATATATATATATATATATATATATATATATATATATATATATATATTTTAAACATAATAACAAATAATAACAAAAAATAACAAATCTAAGATAATTATATGGTTGCCATAACAAACACCACATAAGTGACATTAATAACACTTAAAACCTATGATGCTGGTTTAGCGAATGCTAAAAAATGTGCTTGCCATCAAGGAAATTACATGAAAATTGTAGGAATGTTTGCAGAACTGTGGTGTACATATAGTTGTGGGTAACAGGTAATAAGGCAAAGCTAAAAAGAGGCACGTACTTTACTTATCACAATGCCAATAAAATGCTACCTTTCATGTTGTGCCTCTATTTTCTTTCAATATCTAGGTCCCTCTGGCACAAGTGCTATGCATCCACATCAGATTCAACACAGCCCACACAGACTGATGACTTCTGGTGCCTTTTATCCTCCAGCTTATCTTCCTCAATTTGTACCAGGTAATTCATTCATTCATTCATTCATTATCTCCCGCTTTATCCTTTATTAGGGTCGCGGTGGGGTTCCCCATGCCCATCCAGGGGAGAACGTCTCGGGCGCTGGGCAGATAGACCCAGGACAGGGCGCCAATCCATCGCTGGGCACACACTCACTCACACAGACACACTCTATATGGGGCAATTTTGAGAATTCAATTGACATGATCCATGTTTTTGGACTGTGGGATGAAACCAGAGAACCCGGAGGAAACCCACACAGACACGGGGAGAAAATGGAAACTCCACCCAGATGGGGATTCGAACCGGGAATCCCTAGCGCTTAAGAGGCGACCGTGCTAACCACTAAGCCACCATGCCACCTTACCAGGTAATTGTAACTTTTAAATTTACAATTATATTTCAATTATGCACATCGCAGTAAATACATAGGATCACATAAATAGCAGTATAACATCCATCCATCAATTATCCAATCCTATACAAGGGTCGTGGAAGGTTCCCCATGGCCATCCAGGGGAGAATGTTTCAGGCACTGGGCAGATACACTAATGTCAGAGTGCCAATCCATTCCTGGGCACATGTAGCCTGAAGTTTTCTGTTAGAACTTCTTTAGTGTATGCATTATAGCCACCATAACCTAAACCAGAATGTTGCGATTTTTGACAAATGGTGACTTTCCATGTTCTTCCCGTGTCCGCAAGGGTTTTCTCTGGGTTCTCCGGTTTCCTCCCACAGTCCATGGATTTAAGGTGAAATGGCTACTCTAAATTGCTCTTTCCTAATTGCCTTCCTTGTATGTGTGTCAATGTAAGTGAGTGTGTGGCCAGCAATTGATTGGGACTCTGTAAGGATCTATATTCAGCCCCCAAAATGTTCTCCCTGGATGGTCATGGAGAACCTTTATCAGAGGATTAAACAAAAGATGAGATGAGATAAATTACTGGCCACTTTACACACACACCAACATACCAGCACCATGCCAGTACCACTGCAGTGCTGAGAATCATCCACTACCAGAATAATACTCTTTGTTGTAGTCCTAATCATTACAGTACAGTACAGTACAGGGAACTAACAATGTATGTAATAAACAAATTACAGCCTAGAACTGCAAAAATACAAAGTTCATCTATAGCATACATGGAATTGTATTTAATATTACAGGATTATGCACAAATATGACTGTGTAAATGAAAGCTGTTTACTGTTTCTATCTTTTTCTTTTACATGGTGCTTGTACTCCAGGCACAGTGTTAATGGCAGGCGTGCAATTTCCTGTACGATAAGTCAGTGTACCATTAACCTTGTAAAATAATGCTGCCTTAATGACTTGATAAAGTACAAAAAAAAGCTGGCTGCCATAATACTCCAGACCCTTCTCTCTCTCTCTCTCTCTCTCTCTCTCTCTCTCTCTCTCTCTCTCTATATATATATATATATATATATATTCATTCATTCATTCATTATCTCCCGCTTATCCTCTATTAGGGTCACGGTGGGGTTCCCCATGCCCATCCAGGGGAGAACGTCTCGGGCGCTGGGCAGATAGACCCAGGACAGGGCGCCAATCCATCGCTGGGCACACACTCACTTACACAGACACACTCTATATGGGGCAATTTTGAGAATTCAATTAACTTGATCCATGTTTTTGGACTGTGGGAGGAAACCGGGGAACCCGGAGGAAACCCACGCAGACACGGGGAGAACATGGAAACTCCACCCAGATGGGGATTCGAACCGGGAATCCCTAGCGCTGAGAGGCGAACGTGCTAACCACTAAGCCACCGTGCCGCATACATATACATATATATATATATATATATATATATATATATATATATATATATATATATATATATACACAGTTGCAATCAGAAATATTTAACCCCCTCACCTCCAAAGACATTATAGAGATGTGGATAAGGCCGTGGTAGCTTAGTGGTTAGGGCATTGGGCTATCAATCTGAAGGTTGGGGGTTCAAATCCCAGGTCCACTGAAGTTACCAATGTGGGTTCTTGAGCAAGGCCCTTAACCCTCATTGCTCCAGGGGGCGCTGTGATTAACCCTGTGCTCACCTTGTAAGTCGCTTTGGATAAAAGCGTCCAATAAATGACCAAATGTCTAATAAATGACCAAATGTATGGATGAAAGACAATGACAATAAATGACAAAAAATTCATTAAACAACAAACAGCATCTATTAATACATGTTTGAGTTATTTTGACAACAGAATACATGTGCATGTGCACTATTATTCAACCCCCTGCTTTAATTCTTTGTAGAGCATCCTTTAGCTTTTATAACTGTCAACAAACATTTTTGGTAAATACTAACAAGCTTCTTACACCTCTCAATTGGAATCTTGGCACATTCTTAACGTGCCAAAGTCTCTAGTTCAGTGATGTTTGATGACTTCCGTGTTACAACTGCCTTCTTTAAATCCCAGTAAAGATTTTCAATCGGGTTTAGATCAGGGGACTGAGAAGGCCACTCCAGGACATTCCAGGATCTTTTTCTCAAGCAAGCTTTGGTTGACTTGGAGGTGAGCTTGGGATCATTGTCTTGCTGAAAGGCCCAGTGATTGCCAACGTTTAATTTGTCAACAGATGGCATCACGTTCCTCTGTAAAATGGCCTGGTATTTCTGAGAATCCACGATGCCACTTACACAATCATGATTGCCAGTTCCTGCTGCAGAAAAACAGATGGAAGCTCCTTTGTCTTTCCCATGATTGCAACTCACCTTGAATTCCTTCATGGGTGGGGTTTATATATGCATTACAGCTGAAGCTAATTAAGGATCATTATAGAGTTCTCAAACGCTTAGTTATGTTTCAACTCCACTTTAGTCCATAAAACCTGTCAGAATGCTTTAAAAACAACAATATTATATAGGGGTTGAATAATTGTGACATGGCTATCTTAACACAATATACTGTTACACACACAAATACTATATCATGCATTTTCTGTTCTAATTTTATGTATCACTCAACTCATAAAGAATTCATCCAAAGCAGGACCTTGCTATTAACGTATATTGATAAATCCTTAAAATCTTTGGGGGGTTGAATATGTCTGATTCCAACTAATATATATATATATATATATATATATATATACACACTCACCGGCCACTTTATTAGGTACACCTGTCCAACTGCTCGTTAACATTCATTCAATCATTCATTATCTCCCGCTTATCCTCTATCAGGGTCGTGGTGGGGTTCCCCATGCCCATCCAGGGAAGAACGTCTCGGGCGCTGGGCAGATAGACCCAGGACAGGGCGCCAATCCATCGCTGCGCACACACTCACTCACACAGACACACTCTATATGGGGCAATTTTGAGATTTCAATTAACTTGATCCATGTTTTTGGACTGTGGGAGGAAACCGGAGAACCCGGAGGAAACCCACGCAGACACGGGGAGAACATGGAAACTCCACCCAGATGGGGATTCGAACCGGGAATCCCTAGCGCTGAGAGGCGAACGTGCTAACCACTAAGCCACCGTGCCGCCTCTGCTTGTTAACACTTAATTTCTAATCAGCCAATCACATGGCGGAAACTCAGTGCATTTAGGCATGTAGACATGGTCAAGACAATCTCCTGCAGTTCAAACCGAGCATCAGTATGGGGAAGAAAAGTGATTTGAGTGCCTTTGAACGTGGCATGGTTGTTGGTGCCAGAAGGGCTGGTCTGAGTATTTCAAAACTGCTGATCTACTGGGATTTTCACGCACAACCATCTCTAGGGTTTACAGAGAATGGTCCGAAAAAGAAAAAACATCCAGTGAGCGGCAGTTCTGTGGGCGGAAATGCCTTGTTGATGCCAGAGGTCAGAGGAGAATGGCCAGACTGGTTCGAGCTGATAGAAAGGCAACAGTGACTCAAATAGCCACCCGTTACAACCAAGGTAGGCAGAAGAGCATCTCTGAACGCACAGTACGTCCCCCCCCCCCCCCCCCCCCCCCCCCCCCCCCCCCCCCCCCCCCCCCCCCCCCCCCCCCCCCCCCCCCCCCCCCCCCCCCCCCCCCCCCCCCCCCCCCCCCATTGGACAATAGAAGATTGGAAAAACGTTGCCTGGTCTGATGAGTCTCGATTTCTGCTGCGACATTCGGATGGTAGGGTCAGAATTTGGCGTCAACAACATGAAAGCATGGATCCATCCTGCCTTGTATCAACGGTTCAGGCTGGTGGTGGTGGTGTCATGGTGTGGGGAATATTTTCTTGTCACTCTTTGGGCCCCTTGGTACCAATTGAGCATCGTTGCAACGCCACAGCCTACCGGAGTATTGTTGCTGACCATGTCCATCCCTTTATGACCACACTGTACCCAACATCTGATGGCTACTTTCAGCAGGATAATGCGCCATGTCATAAAGCTGGAATCATCTCAGACTGGTTTCTTGAACATGACAATGAGTTCACTGTACTCAATTGGCCTCCACAGTCACCAGAGAGCATCTTTGGGATGTGATGGAACGGGGGATTCGCATCATGGATGTGCAGCCGACAAATCTGCGGCAACTGTGTGATGCCATCATGTCAATATGGACCAAACTCTCTGAGAAATGCTTCCAGCACCTTGTTGAATCTATGCCACGAAGAATTAAGGCAGTTCGGAAGGCAAAAGGGGGTCCAACCCGTTACTAGAATGGTGTACCTATTAAAGTGGCCCGTGAGTGTGTGTATATATATACATATATATATATATATATATATATATATATACATATATATATATATATATATATATATATATATATATATATATATACATACATACACACACACAAGCATGAATTATCATATAGATTATTTAATAACTGTAAACAAGAGCTAAATCCATAACTGGCAACTATACTGAGCCAGTTATCCTGAACACTACAAATCTACTGCTTCAAAAATCCACACAAAAGCTAAAATGCAAAGGTGGTTTAGAACTTCCAAACTTTTATCACTATTTAGATTTTTAGCTAATAGATTGCAGTATATCAAAGTTTTCAAAGTGGACCAAGTTAAATTCTTTAGATAACCCATGGTTGGAATTAGAACAAACATTTTGTGGGAAATTGAAAATCTCTGACTTACCTTTCATTAGCTCTTAAACGTTATAACCTTAACATTAAGACCATGCCTGGTGGGAATTTTTAAAGATAGCCAAATCCTCACTAATCCAATGTAAAATGACACCTATTTGGAACAATCCAGATATATGTCAAGCAAAGGCAGTACTGAATTTCACAGAATGGCAAGAGAAAGGAATAAAGAATTTAGAACATGTTATTTATGAGGGGACCTTTATGTCATTTGAAGATCTCATTTCTAAATATGGGATTAGCAGTAACAAATTTCTTAAATATATCAGCAATTGCGATCCATCATTTAGTCAAAATTCAAACTAAATAAGCTTAAATGGGAAAGTGCAGTATTGATAACAGATTTTCTAAATCTCTATAATCCTAAACTCCTGTCAAAAATATACAAATTATTGTTAAAAATTGATGACTCCATATGCCTGCTAGTTACAAAATGGGAGCGAGATCTCTCCATCGATCCGGATAAAAACCTCTGGACACAAATATGTGCAAATACTTTCAAAATAACTAAACACCCAAACCTACAACTTGTACAATACAAAATTTTACACAGAGTCCATTAAACAGGGCGCAGAATGTTTCAAATGGGCTTCAAAGAAACAAAAAAAATCAAAGAAACTGTTCAGGCAATCATATTGATAATAATATATATGCTATATGGTCCTGCACACCAGTTCAAAGGTTTTGGCAGATTTTAGGTGATACAAGTTAATTAAACCTAGAAACAGATATATCACTCATAGTTCTAACCGCCTTCTGCATCGCCAAGAAAACTATCCACATGAAGTGGAAATCAAAAAAGGACTTATGTTTAACTTATTACAAAAATCGACTTCTAAACCATATTAGCCTGGAAAGAATGTGGGCTAGCACCAATAACCAATTGGCGACATTTGAAATCCTCTGGTCCCCACTAATCAGCTCCATCACATGATGGGGTTGG
This sequence comes from Corydoras maculifer, assembly GCA_019802435.1. Classification (NCBI taxonomy): domain Eukaryota; kingdom Metazoa; phylum Chordata; class Actinopteri; order Siluriformes; family Callichthyidae; genus Corydoras; species Corydoras maculifer. Next base: position 90,237 of record JAFMOD010001005.1, on the reverse strand, counting down.
CCGGCTGTGGCCTTGTCCTGTGTTATAGCTAGCAGGCGGCTGGAGGGGGTATTGGGCTTTCGGGGGCTCTTGGGTAGGAGACATTGGCCGCCACCTTGTGGTCCCTGTGGGCGAGCCGTGGTGGTTGGTAGGGGGGGGTCATGGATGAGTGCTTCGGCGGGCTGCGGGTGTAAATCAGGGGGTCGGTGGTGGCGGGTGCCAACCCTGTCACGATGGTGGACCTCCCTTATGGGGTCGGGGTGGCCTGTCTCGCGGCTGGGTCCCTCGGTGCGCTGGAGGGGTCTAGGCCCCCCTTGGCGCTCTGCCACGTGGGGCGGTCGGCCTGCGTTGGGGTGCCTGGCTGGCATTCCGGGGCTCTGGGTGCCTCCCCGGTGGGGGTGGGGGGGGGGGGTTGCGCCCAAGAGAAATACCAGCGGGGCCAGTCGGGTACAGATTCGGGGCCTGGGTGTATGTATGCGTGTGTCCCCGTGCGGATGTGCGTGTGTGGTCGAGTGAGTGAGGGAATGTGTGTGTATGTGGGTGAGGTGCTGTTATTCAGTGCTCATGTTACATCGGTCCCCCCAATTTTATTTGCACTGAAGCTTTTAGACACACTTCCACTTTATATATTCACTGCAACACGCTGGGTGGGAAGAGGGGAGGGCGAGTCCTCACATGCCTGGCCCTGTGCGCCCTACCTGGGGGTGGGGACTGGCTGGCTACCTCGCTGGGACACTGCAGGCCCAATGCCGGTGTCCCCTGGCTCACGCCAGTTGTCCTTATTTGTTAAATGTGTGTGCATGAGTGTGAGATTGATGTGTACAATTGGCGTGAGCAATTGGGATGAATGAGCACGTATGAATGGGTACTTGTGTGAATGTGAGGGTGTGGACGACAGGTCCTGGACCTGTGGCCTGCTGAGCTCATCACCTTCAGGGATGCTGGACGTCGCTGTCACCACCCCCTGGGGGGTCTGACCTGTTCCCTTGGTGGTGATGTCCTGGGGTGGTTTGGCCTCCTTGGTGTGGGGGGGGCTCTGCCGGGGGTCGGGTCGCTTGCGGGTGCTGGGGCCTTGGGGGCAGCATGCTTGGCTCTTGCCAAGGGTGCCGGTCTGGGGGGAGGGTTGGATATCTCGTTGCCTCTGGCTCTCCGGGTTCCTGCCCCCTGTCCGTGGGGGCCTCGTCTGGGGTCTCCGTCCTTCCTCCTCTGCGGTGCGTGTGCGGTGGCCTTCGGGTTGTGTGGCCTCTGTCTAACAGGAATAGGCTACAATAATCTGTAGAACTATTCCTGTAAAAACGTAAAAGCAAACATGTATGGTACATCAGTGCAGTCAGATTACCAATCAGATTGCAAAAGCTACCAGACATGACAGGTTAAAAAAAAAAAAATCTACACTTAAAGTTAAAGTTACCTCTGGCCATTCTCGTTTTTTTGAAAGAGTTATTCAACCTGCATTCCTTTCTGCTGTTGCAGTATGTCCATGCTGTCCCCCAGGATCATTGGATCCACACACTACAGGCTTTCATCAGTCACCTGTTGCCTACTCCACTTATGGCTACTACCAAGTAAGAAGATGCTGATGTTAATTTTCTGATCTAAATGTATATTGTGGCGTGAGTGTGTGATGGGTGGAGTCTGTGGACGGGAGGTAGGCTTGGGATGCAGATCTGGTAAGCATTGACACCTATCTTGAATTAACACCATGTAATTGTGTCTGATCTGTGTGCAGTAAAGAAGGTGGAAGGGGGTTGGAGAGTGTTGTTGGAAGCATGGCGCCATCCCTGTCATCAAAACCCAATATTTAGAGGAACTCACTGTGTGTTTGTATTATTCCTCCCCCTTCTTATTTTGCAAAATAAATATTTTTACTTCATGCCTGTATTCTGGTGTTAAGTCCACAAAATTCAAACCATTTTAGTATCACCAAAATACTGTACAAAAGTTACACTAATTAGCCATTTAATATAAGTACACATATGTGTTCATATCCTCCTGGTCAAATGTGCACATACCATACAGATGCACATTGTAAGTACATTGGAGTCCATCTCTCTTGGTACATATTTAGTCCCTACATTAATGTTGGTGTTCTCACCGCCATTTCCCGGGTTTCAAAATGTTCAGTTTTTCAGTTTTCAGTTCACTAAGACTGTTAGGTCATTTTTGTTTCATCCAGCAGAAGACACACTTTTGCTGTCGTGACAAAGAAACTACAGCCTCTGACTAGGTTAGGTTATGTCAAGGTAGAACAACAGATGAACTGCTTTGGCAGTCAGGATTGATGAGCGGTCTAAGTTGCTACATTAAGGACACAGTCTTGCGTTAGTCTCCCACTTCTGAAGGATTTATTTTGTTATTCATTTTCAGAGGTGGGTAGAGTATTCAACAATTTTACTCAAGTAAATGTATTGTTACTTGAACCAAATATTACTCAAGTAAAACTAGAGTGTATACATAAAAAAAATTAAAAAGAGACGCCTAAAATAGGGAAGGAAGTAGGACAAAGGCGAACCACCTGAAATTAAGATGGGGTAACGGCGCATGATAGATGGAAAGACACTTGAGCCGTGGGAGCTCTGAAATCACCCCTCCCGGAGGGGGGTCCTAAGACCAGGCCAGCCTCTCAGGAAAATTGCAGTGAAATTCCTGCATCAACTCCTTGTACAGGATGTCCTCCGCAAAGACCCAGCTGCGTTCCACTGACCCGAATCCCTCCCACTCCACCAAATACTGAAGCCTACGATTACTTCTGTGCGAGTTGAGTGAGGAGGATACCGTGTACGTACTGGGGTCTATTTCGCGGACTCGAAGTTGGCCTCCCACCAGGTGGCTTTGAGAGGACCTGAGACGAATAGTTAAAGACGTGCAACATGAAATGCTGTGCAGATGCGCATATGCTGGGGGAATTTTAAGCGGCCTGCAACCTCATTGACGTATGCTGCAATAGGGAACGGGTCTATAAACTTTGGCAAAAGCTTGCGAGTCCCTCTCCGACACCAAATATCCCTGGTGCTAAGCCATACCGATTGGCCTGTCTTTTGGCGTTGGAGAACCGTCTCAATATGTTGGTGGACCTGTTCCCAAATCCCCCCACTACGGCGGAACCATGCGTCCACGGTGGGGGCATCAGCAAACGGAGGCTGATACCCGCGGATATTGATATGACGTTAGCCCGGTGGAAGAGTGTCTCTAGGAGTTCTGAGCAATCTCACCCCAGGGTAGGTAACGTGACCAGTCCGTGGGACTGTGGTGTGCGTATAGGTGCAAACTTTAGACACCTCCTAGTGGACTCGGGCTGGAACCCGGACGTGAGACTGACCGACATGCCCACGAGGCGTTCACCACGAATTGCTTACTGCAGTCCGGGTGAATCAGAGCGGGGCCGAGGTGAAGCAGCCCTTAAGCTCCTGGGGTTCCACCGCAGGGCCTTGGGTTTGCCCTTTAACAACGACGTGAGTGGCAATGTGCAACGGCTAAAGCCCTGGATAAACCGGTGATAGAAATTCGCAAACCGCAAAAACGACTCCTTCGCTGAAAAGGGTGTGGGCCAGTCTGAACCTTTTGCGTGTCCATCTCCAACCCCTCCTTGGAGAGCACAAAACCTAGAAACGAGATCTTGCTCACATAAAAGATACATTTCTTTAGTTTTATGCAAGACATCGCTAATAAATGCTTGGAACACAGAGGGTGCATTAGATAAACCGAAAGGCATGATGCGGTATTCATAGTGCCCCGTGGTGGTATTGAAAGCGGTCTTCCACTCATTTCCCAGCCATATGGGAACAAGGTTGTACGTGTTCCTTAGATCCAACTTAGTGACTACGCAAGCCCCATGGAGGCGTTCCAAGTTGGACAGTATTATCAGGAACAGATACGGGTGGCGTTTAGTGACCTTGTTAATCTCATGGTAGTGGATACAATGGCTCCCCTCCTGGTTTAGGGACTAAAAAGAAGCCAGATGCAGCGGGCGATTTGGGCGGGTTTCTGAGAGCTTTGGCGATATACTTCCTCATCGCACCTGACTGAGAGAAGCAGCTGCGGAGGACACACTGGACAGCAGAGGCCTTTGGGGAAGATTCAGGCACTCCTGTTGACAGCAAGGTGACCAGGCCAGGATCCATGAATTAGTCCACAAAATAACCGGATCGTGCCGACGCAGCCAAGGCAAACCTAGAATGATAGGCAGGAAGGGAAAAGAGGTTACAAAAAATGAATTTGACTTGGAGTGACCAGTACTGGTGTACATGGCCAAGGGGACAGTACTGTGGGTGATGGTCCCTAGGCACAGTGGCTTCCCATCCACAGCGCAGACTCTCACAGGGGAGTCGAGCGGATGGAGAGGTATGTTCTCCCACTGGCATAGCTCATGCCTCGATCACAGACTCCCCGATGACAAGTTTAATGCCTATGTGGAACTCGTGGTATTGTGGAGTGTCGGGACCTTTCACCGCTCAGGGAGGTTCCGGTAAGGGTTGGCGGGTGTTGTCCAACATACATGCAGGGCAGTCCCATATCATGTGTGAAGCAAAGATGTAACCTGATGCGACATTTCCGCTCCTGGTGAGACAGGCAAATCATGTTCAGCTGCATAAGCTCTTCCTCAGACTCACAAGTGTTTTATACATATGCGGGCTCCAATCCACCCCTCTCTACAGCGTGCTGGCGTCCGCGGAAGGAGGTCAGGTGCTGGTCCATCAAAATGGAGAGGCGGGGCCTGCTATCTTGTATCGTACCTCTGGACGCAGCCCATCACAGTAATGAGAGCGACCTTATTCTATCCGCTGCGCGCAGCCAAAGTGCGGAACGTTGGTGTGTAGCTGGATACAGACTGGGACTCCTGTCGCAAACGGATCAGCTCCTCTCCGCGGGGTCTTCCCTCTACCGGATGGCAGAAAATGGCCTTAAAGGCCTCTATAAAAGCAGAAAAGGTTTGGACCTCGGGGCCCTGCACTTCCTAAATTGCCATGGCCCACTCGCACGCCTTCCACGAGATCACCAACGTGATCTTGTCCTGGTCGCTGGCCACGGAGCGGCTGTTGAACAGCGAGAACTGCATCAGGAATGAGGGACAGGTGGCCGGACTTCAGTCGTACCTTTCTGGCTCCGACAGGGAAACGCTCAGTGGTGGAGTCCCGTAGAGACTAGGAGGCGTGGCGAGGGGAGCCACCAGAACTGTCGCTGGTGGAGCAGCTTGGGCGATGGCAGACCGAAGAGCCACCAGTCCCTGTTCGAAGTCTGCCTGTTGTTGAAGTCCGGTGCGGGCTGCTGGCTGTATCACACTGGGATTCTATGACAGCGCGCTCTAGGTTCCCTCTTTTCTCCTTTTTTTAGGGTGAAGGATTTCTGTTACGATTGGCCAAGACAGTAAGTCAACAGTTCAAGTACTTTATCAGCCGCAACTTTATTGCAGGGGTAGGTGAAACAGAAAAATGATGGCGATCAACAAAAAACACAAATTTAGTAGCTGGAGAGCCACAGGCTCAAAAAGCCAGAAGACAGTCGACACATGACAATGGGCATTAGGTCACAGCACCTGAGTGACGTAGGTGCTGGCAGGAGGTGTGTTCACCTCCTGTTGTGTGGGAAATGGGTCATGTCAATCAACCTCCGTTGGTGGAGCGCATACTGCCAGAATGCCATTGGATGGGATCGTGGCCAAAGCATATCCTGGGCACCTGTTACAGATGGGGACCAGGGTGACAAACAAAACTACAGTTAGTAGCGTGGCGACAACCAGTAAGAAACAAAGATTCTTTATGGGGAAGCAGCATATTCTGTCGCTCTAGCTCGCAAGACACGACAAGAACTAAAGCATGAGCTACCGGAGAGACACTTAGCGTCCCTTGCAGATGAGCTAGAGAAATCAAAAATGGATGTCTTAAAAATGTTTGATGACCTAAGAATGTGAAACACACCTGATAAAGAACTAATACGTAAATTTGTGTGACTGTAACTGGCGACGTAATGAATGTCTTAAATGAAAAACTGACTGGAATAAACGGTGATTACGATGCAGTATATGAAGGACGACGCTTGCGTGAGCTATTGGAACCTGATTATGCCCGGTCCATTTATGATTCTGCCTCTGAAGTCAGTCACCTTTCCAAAAACTCAAGTGTTGCAGCCAAGCAAGCAGAAGCGGCGACGGATTTAGCCGCAAAGGAGGCTGAATATAAGGTGTTGTTAGAAGAAAAGAAACAAAAGGAGAAGAGGAACACAGAAAGGTATTAGAAAAACATAAGTCAGAATAAAAACATTTACAAGCCGAAAGAGACTTAAAGGCCGCACAAGCCAGATTTGAGGCCTATGACAAAGAAGGTTCTGACACCCAGTCTTCACAGTCAAGTTGTGACCCCATACCAACCAACCATCTTCCTCCTCGTGTTCCTACACAACCTTACCAAGCTGTCACTCCATTTTCTCCCATTGACATCTCCTGTCTGGAACAAGCTGTACAGGACAGTATTGCTATAAACAGACTACCAATGCCAGAGCCCACTGTATTTAATAGCAACACAATTGACTTTATTGAATGGAAGGCCTCATTCATGGCACTTATCGACAGAAAGAATATTTACACCACTGATAAACTGCACTACCTAAAGCGATATGTAGGTGGCTCAGCCCAAAGATGTTTAGAAGGTACTTTCTATCACAGTGATGATGCAGAATACAGTGACGCTTGGAGCAAGCTCAATCAGAGGTACGGACAGCCATTTAGTATCCAAAAGGCCTTCAGTGAAAAGTTGCCCAGTTGGCCGAAAATCCAGGGAAGGGATGCTGAAGGACTTTCCAAACACGTGTCTGCAATCAATGCCGCATGTAAATGGTTGAAACATCCTGAACGACTGTGAATAAAATCAGAAGTTGATAAGAAAACTGCCTGAATGGTTAGCTTCGAGGTGGAATCGCCAAGTGACTATTTGTCTCATTGAAGAAAAAGAATTTCCCTGTTTTAAAGAATTTGCCAAGTTCATGTCCATGGAAGCAGAAACCGCCTGCAACCAGTCACTTCATTCTTTGCACGCCATGCAGCTGAATCCCACAATGACAAGGTAAACAAAAGAGTCAACAAAAGAAACAAAGCCAGTGTTTTTAACACTCAAACTATTGTGTACAATAATACTCAGACAACTACAAGGGAAAGGGGCAAAAACCCATGTATATTATGTCATGATAACAGTCATCAACTCCATAAATGTCCAGATTTCCTAAAGGAGATGTTAGAATACAGAAGGACCTACGTCAAAACCAACAAGCTGTTTTAATGGTGTCTAAATCCTTGTCATGGTGCAAAGGAGTGCAGGCTCCATCACACATTTAGCTTGTGCAAAGGACGACATCCTACCTGTCTCTATGATGATAACTGCAAAAGGAAGGAAAATAAGTTGGAACACAAAGGAAATTCTATACAACTCAGTGAATTAGAACAGACATCTGCTATGTCTCTCAATGTCACCATCCAGGGTTAGCCAGCAAACACCTCCATGATTGTGCCGGTGTGGGTTTCCAATGAAAATGACCCATCCAAAGAGAAACTTGTGTATGCTCTCCTGGACACACAAAGCGACAACATTCATCGAACAAGATGTAGTGAACTACAACTAACTACCTACTCAGTTAAGCGAAAACTTACTACCATGATGGGTGAAAATATGGTCTTGCAAAGTGAAAGATCATCTGGCCTGCGTGTGAGAGGCTACAATTCCACTGTATACATCCGCCTACCCCCTGCATACACCAAAAACTGCTTACTGGTGAACAGAGATCATTTTCCAACAAAGAAGGAGATGGTGCCATCTGACCATGATAGCAGAACAAATACTACCACTGCTCAGTTGCAAGGTACTGATTGGCTACAATTGTCCAAGAACACTCATGCCCAGAAGAGTTATAACAGGAAAAGATGATGAACCCTTTGCTATTCTCACAGATTTAGGGTGGACAATTGTTGGCTGTTCTGCCCCTCATTTAAACCTACTACCTACCAATCACTGCCATAGAGTAACTGTTAAGGAGCTACCAGCTACCACTCCAATGGATGTGCTCAGAATTCTAGAAACAGACTTCAGAGACACACTGGAAAATGACAAAACTTTCTCTCAAGAGGACTTGATTTTTCTTGGCAAGTTAAAGAAAAACATAAGGAAAAACTAATATGGGATTTATGAAATGCCCCTCCTGTTCAAAGAAAGATCCAGCTTACCTCACAACAAGCAGCTTGCCAGTTTAAGGCTTAATCACCTGAAAAGAAAGTTTACTGCCAATAAAAGGTACAAGGCTAACTATGTGAAATACACGAAGGACATCATAGAAAGGGGTGATGTTGAAGAAGTAATTACTAAAGGCACAGATGGAAAAAGGTGGTACATACTTCACCATGGTGTATACCATCCCAAAAAGCCCAAAAAGCTGAGAGTGGTATTCGACTATTCTGCAAAGTACAAAGGAAGCAGTCTCAACGAACACCTTTTGTCAGGTCCAGACATGACAAACAATTTGGAAGGAGTACTTCTTCGTTTTCGACAGCATCGCATAGCTTTGATGTGAGACACATAGAAAAGATATTCCACCAGTTTCATGTCTCTAAGAATGACCGTGACTACTTACGCTTCCTATGGTGGCAGAATGGTGACATAAATACACCTGTTCACAAATACAAATTAAAGGTTCATCTTTTCTTCACCCGGGTGTGCCAATTACGGATTAAAGCAGATTGCCAAAGAATATAGCATCACGCACCCATTGGGGTCTCAGTTCATTGCCAGAGATTTTTACGTGGACGATGGAGTAGCCAGTGTTAAGTCGGAAAAAAAGGCAATCCGTCTAGCAATGGAGGCACGTGAACTGTGTGCAAAGGGAAATATACGTTTGCATAAATTTGTGTCCAACAACTGTGATGTACTCCAGAGCATCCCAGCATCAGAACATGCTACAGACATTAAAACTAAGAGTCTCACATTCAACGATGCAGCATTAGAGAGAGCACTGGGAGTGCAATGGAACATAGAGCATGATTGTTTCACTTTTAAGGTCACACTTAAAGATCATCCAGCGAGGGGGCGCTATCGAGCATCTATGGAGTAAGACGCAGTCTTGGTTGCTCCTGCCAATCTCGTAGATATTTATGATTTAACTGCACATTAGAGTTTGATTTTTCTGCTTAATTTTACCCCCGTAAGTTTATTGTGTTACTTTTGTTGGAAAACCTAACTTACAGTGTCTGACATGGCTGCAAAAGATATTAAAACTCGCAGTACTGCTCAGACTCGATTGCGGCCTACTGCACAATCCAACTGCAACTTCAAGTGAGCCAGCGGTATCTGCTGTAGGGTCCTCAGCACACACCAGCCCTGACATCGCTACTCTCAAATTAGAGCTGCTGGCTTCACTGAGGAAAGACATCGCGGAGATTTTTAAAAAGGAGCTCCAGGAAACACTCAGAGATGTCCTGTCCTCTATAAAGTTGGACCTGAACGCGGTAAAGACACAGTTAGCTTCTGATGAAGCTGCTATCGACGCTATTGTGTCTGACATTAAAAACACAGTCGGAGAGATGGAGCACTCGCTCGTCGCGTGCTCCGATGACATCTCGGAGATGAAGGCGTCTATAAAGTCTCTCACCGCACAGGTAAATAAACTAGAAAATAAATGTGACGATTTGGAGTCCAGGTCACGCCGCAATAACATCCGGATAGTGGGGGTACCAGAGGGCCCTGACACCTGTACCACCTCTGCTGTAGCCGTCATGCTGAAAGATGCGTTCGATTTGGAAAAGGAGCCGCTATTGGACCGATTGCATTGAACCCTCCAACCCAAACCCAAACCACAGGCCATTGTGTGTAGGTTTCTCTATCACAGTGATTGTGTGGACATTTTGCGCCGCGCCAGAGAGCGCTGGCAAATTAAAGTTGGAGATTTAACTATTTCGGTCTTTCCTGATTACACTGCTAAGGTGGCTCGGGCTCGAGCTGCTTTTAATGATGTCAGACGGAAACTTCGGGACATTGGCGGTGTTCGGTTTGGTCCAATTTATCCAGCGCGGCTCCGAATTTCACATAACGGTACTGAAAAAGATTTTGTTTCAGCGGAATTAGCCAACAAATATATTAAAACTTTGACCACTAGGTGAACTCCAACCTTTTCCGAGGCTAAGGTTATATTGTCCTTTTGATACACTGACGTTAACTGTGTTATTGCGTTTATACAGGTATTATTATTTTTTTTTATTGATTGGATTTTTTTATACTGTTGTTTCTTCTTGTATAACATATTTTTTCTTGTTAAAGTGTTCATCTCTTGGTTTGAAAATAGGGGTTTTATTTTAAATGTAACACATTATTGATTCGATTTTAGTGCATAATGTTGCATTGTGGTAAAACCTTTGGGAATGTCCCTTTCTCTCTTTCTCTCCTTTTATCTCTCTCTTTCACTTTTTCTTCTGCGTAGTCCCCGTGTTGCTTTACACTACTGTGAGCAGCGTTTTGTTACTGTAGGAAGCACTGCGGTCTCCTTTGTTTTTGTTTTTTTCTTTTGGGTTTATGGAGACTTTGGGTGTGTTAGTGTTTGAGGGTTTTTTGGGGGAGGGCGTCCCGTCTCTGCTCACCGCGACCATCTGAGTTTTTGTTGTCTCATTTATTTAAATGGTTGATGCCAATAGTGGTCTCAGCATAGCTGGGTCAGGCACATGTCTCAGATTTATTAGTTGGAATGTTAGAAGTTTGGGTAACCCTGTTAAACTGTCCAGGGTCTTTGCACATTTAAAAAGAACTTCTGATGTAATTTTTCTACAGGAGACTCACCTTCGCACTAAAGATCAACACAGGTTATATTGTCCTTGGGTAAGTCAGGTCTTCCACTCAAATTTTAATTCGAAGTCAAGGGGCGTTCCCATATTCATCCATCCATCCATCCATTATCTTCCGCTTGTCCGGGGTTCGGGTCGCGGGGGCAGCAACCGAAGTAGGGAGACCCAGACCTCCCTCGCCCCAGCCACCTCCACCAGCTCAACGGGGGGAACCCCGAGGCGTTCCCAGATCAGCTGAGAGATATAATCGCTCCAGCGTGTCCTGGGTCTTCCCCGGGGCCTCCTTCCAGCCGGACTTGCCTGGAACACCTCCCTAGGAAGGCGCCCAGGAGGCATCCTTACCAGATGCCCGAACCACCTCAACTGGCTCCTTTCAATGCGGAGGAGTAGCGGCTCCACTCCGAGTCTCTCCCGAATGACCGAGCTTCTCACCCTATCTCTAAGGGAGAGCCCAGCCACCCTGCGGAGAA
>JAFMOD010001005.1:67252-78572 GCA_019802435.1 Corydoras maculifer | reverse complement strand
ACCACAGCTCCTGTCCGCCGCCTCAACAACGGAGGAACGGAACATGGCCCATTCAGGCTCGATGTCCCCCACCTCCCCCGGAATGAGGTTGAAGCTCTGACGGAGGTGAGAGTTGAACATCTGTCTGACGGGTTCTTCTGCCAGACGTTCCCAGCAAACCCTCACTATACGTTTAGGTCTGCCTGGTCTGACCGGCATCTTCCCCCGCCATCTGATCCAACTCACCACCAGGTGGTGATGAGTTGACAGCTCAGCTCCTCTCTTTACCCGAGTGTCCAAGACACATGGCCGCAAGTCCAATGACACAAATACAAAGTCGATCATTAAACTGCGGCCTTGGGCATCCTGGCGCCATGTGCACTTATGGACACCCTTGTGCTCGAACATGGTATTCGTGATGGACAAACCGTGGTTTGCACAGAAGTCCAACAACTGAACACCACTCGGGTTCAGATCAGAGGGGCCGTTCCTCCCAATCACACCTCTCTAGGTTTCACTGTCATTGCCCACGTGAGCGTTGAAGTCCCCCAGTAAGACTACAGAGTCTCCAGGGGGAGCACTTTCTAGTACCCCCCCCCACAGACTCCAAGAAGGCTGGGTACTCTGAACTGCCATTCGGCGCATAAGCGCAGACAACAGTCAGTACCCGTTCCCCAACCCGAAGGCGTAGGGACGCTACCCTCTCGGCCACCGGAGAAAACCCCAACATGCATGCTTCAAGCCGGGGGGCCACGAGAAAGCCCACACCTGCCCGACGCCTCTCACCATGGGCAACTCCAGAAAAGAACAGAGTCCAGCCCCTCTCAAGGAGATTGTACCCAGAACCCGAGCTATGCATTGAGATGAGCCCGACTATATCTAGCCGGTATCTCTCAACCTCCCGCACAAGCTCAGGCTCCTTCCCTGCCAGTGAAGTGACGTTCCAAGTTCCGAAAGCCAATTTTTGCAACCGAGGATCGCGACGCCCAGGCCCACGCCTCCGGCCACTGCTCGATCCACACTGCACCGAACCCCTATTACTACCCCCCCTACAGGTGGTGAGCCCATTTGAGGGGGAACCCATGTAGCTCCTTCAGGCTGGGCCCGGCCGGGCACCATGGGAAATTGCCCAACCACCAGACGCTCGCTGACGAACCCCATCCCCGGGCCTGGCTCCAGGGTGGGTCCCCGATAACCCTATATCGGGCAGGGTACACAAGTTCTTGTTGTTTTTTTTTATAGGGGTTTTTTCGGACCACTCTTTGTCTGGCCTGTCAACTAGGACCAATTTGCCTTGGGAGACCCTGCCAGGGGCTTTTTGCCCCAGACAACATAGCTCCTAGGATCATTCAGGCACGCAAACTCCTCCACCACGGTAAGGTGGTGATCCAAGGAGGAGGCGTTGCCATATTAATTAGTAAAAAATGTCAGTTTTCTGCCACTAATATTATTGCAGATAGGGATGGCCGATACCTCATAGTTGCTGGTACTCTCATGCAGATGAAGGTTTTGCTGGTAAATGTCTATGCTCCTACCTCCTACCTTAATCCTACCTATCCTCTTAATCTAACTCAATCTGCTATGTCTAGGTCATTCATAGATTTTATGGAACAAAATGGACTTGTGGATCCATGGAGATTTCGTAACCCCTCTACTAAAAAGTTTTCTTTTTTTTTTCCGGTGCGCCATTCATTTTCTAGAATTGACAATTTTTTAATTGACAGTGCACTTAATTCTTGTGTGAACTATTACCTATTTAGGTATTGTAATTTCAGATCATTCACCATTATTATTGGATATTCAAATTTCTACTGCCAAATGTAACCCACCACTTTGGAGATTTAACTCTCTTCTGTTAGCAGAAAGGGAATTTTGCAATTTTATTTCAAATACTGTTAATGACTTCTTAGCTTTTAATCAAACTGAATCTTTTTCATACTCGATGCTTTGGGAGACACTTAAATGCTACCGAAGAGGTCAAATCATATCCTTCTCTGCTTTTACTAACGAAAACAATAATGCTAGAATTAACAAACTTACATCTGTTATCTGGAATCTTGATTACTTGTATGCATTGAATCTTTCTCCAGAATTACTTAAACAGCGTACTGACTCTCAGGCGGAGTTTGATCGTATTACCACTAAAGAGGCAGAACGCTTATTGTTGTGCAGTCGTAGCACATATTATGAACATGGCGACAAGGCAAGTCGTTTACTGGCGCATCAGCTGAAGCGCCAGGCCGCTTCACGTTTGATACCCAGTATCAGAAACGCTTATAACGTCATTACTACAGACCCCTCGAAAATTAATGCTACCTTTAAATCTTATTATTCCTCATTATATAAATCAGAATTTCCTATGGATAGCACTAAAATGGACGACTTTCTTGATGGTCTTTCAATCCCAGTGGTTGATGTTGATATCGCTAAGCAGTTGGATTCTCCACTTTCTCTTGAGGAAGTACTGAATGCAATGGAGGCGATGCAATCTAACAAAGCCCCTGGCCCCGACGGCTTTCCAATTGAGTTTTTTAAGACATTCGCTGGTGCTTTGGCTCCATTACTTTTATCTGTGTTCAACGAATCCTGAACAGAGGTGGTTCATTACCACCAACTCTGACAGGCCACCATTGCACTTCTCCTCAAACAGGACAAAGATCCAACCTACTGTGGTTCATATAGACCACTATCTCATATCACATCGCTTAATGCTGATGTAAAGGTGTTGGCTAAAATATTTGCATCCCGTTTGGAGAATGTGCTTCCTCGCATTGAGGATCAAAATGGTTTCATAAAGGGGCGTCAATTGTTTTTTTTTAATATTGGTACACTTTTTAATATAATTTACTCAAAACAATCAGCTGTACTTCCTGAAATTGTAATCTCTTTAGATGCTGAAAAGCCATTTGACAGGGTCGAATGGGAGTACTTCTTTGCTGTTTTAAGGTAATTTGGCTTTGGTGATGAGTTTATTTCTTGGATCCGCCTTCTTTATTTATCCCCTAAAGCCAGTGTCCACACTAATGATGTTTATTCGGATGATTTTAATATTGGTCGTGAAACTCGCCAAGGTTGCCCACTGTCACCTCTTCTTTTTGCCATTGCTATTGAGCCTCTATCTATCGCACTGAAATCTTCCTCCTTATACAAAGGAATCGTCCGTAACGATACTGAACATAAATTGTCGATATATGCGGATGATTTGTTATCTAACTAATCCTACATTTTCTGTCCCTGCTGTTTTAGGTATTCTTGAGAATTTTGGCACTTTCTCAGGTTATAAATTAAATTTGGCAAAAAGTGAGTGTTTTCCTATTAATGTCGCAGCCTGTCATCTTCAACAGTTTGATTTGCCTTTTAAATTAAGTCACTCTGGGTTTAAATATCTAGGTATTAATGTGACTCGTTCATTATCTGGTATTGCAGCTTCTAACTTTACTCCTCTTATTTCGAGGGTTACGTCCGATATTCAAAGATGGGGCAACCTTCCCCTGTCATTAATTGGTAGGATTAATGTTATTAAAATGAATATTTTGCCAAAATCTCTGTTTTTATTCCAGTCAATTCCTCTCATTTTACCAAAACATTTCTTTGATTCATTAGATCAGATTATTTGTTCCTTTATTTGGGCAGGGAAACCACCTAGGCTCTGTAAAACTATGCTGCAGAGAAGTGGACTTAGCGGATGACTAGCATTACCTAATTTCCAAGCTTACTATTGGTCTGCTCATATTCATAAGGTTTGTTACTGGCTAGTGTCTCCTGGATCCTCTTGGTGTTAAATAAAAAGTTCATCGTGTAAAGGTTCTTCTCTATCTACATTTACATTTACATTTAGTCATTTAGCAGACGCTTTTATCCAAAGCGACTTACAAATGAGAACACCAAAAGTCAGAAGCTATGAAGAAAACCAACTATACTGTAAATTCATCAAAGCTAAATGTTATTCGATGCCGCGGCACACCCCCCCCCCCTTATTTAAATTTTTTTTATTTTTTTTTTATCTGCTCTACTTTATTCCGCTTTGCCCACAAAACCTTCTCTGTATACAGATAGTCAGGTGGTTATTAACACACTTAAAATTTGGTATCAATTCAGGCGACATTTTAAATTTAAATCGGCTTTCTCTCTGAGTCCTTTAAATAATAATCATTTGTTTCCTCCATCAATTTTAGATTCTGCTTTTTTTACTATGGGCTGATAAAGGTATTTCACAATGTAAACACTTGTATGTTGATGGTGTCTTTGACAGTTTTGCTAATTGGTCTTCCCAACATGGCCTTCCTGGCACTCATCTATTCCGCTATTTTCAATTTCGCAATTTTGTTTTCCTAGTTTTCCTTCATTGCCTATAGTACAGTATTGGGAAACCATGCTTTTAATAGTTCCTCATCATAGAGGAGTCATCACGAAATTGTATAATTTCATTATGTCTATTAGTGATTACTCAGATGTAAAACTGAAGAGTAGATGGGAGGAGGAGCTAAGAATTCAAATAGAAGAAGGCATTTGGAAACAGTCCGTGGATGGTATATGCTCTACTACCTCTTGTGCACGACTTGGAATAATTCAGTTTAAGGTTTTATACAGTGTACACTTTTCTAAATCTAGGCTTTCTAAATTGTATCCAGGAGTGAAAGATGTGTGTGATAAATGCCATGGTTCCCCCTGTGCCACATGTTATTTCTTTGTCCTGCACTAAAAGGTTTTTGGACGGGTTATTTTACTATAATGTCCACTGTTCTTGGAGTTCAGGTACAACCTTGTGCACTAATTGCCATATTTGGGGTTTCAGACTGCTCTTTCGCACTTAGCACTATGGAAAGCGGCATTATAGCTTTTACATTCTTATTAGCAAGACGCTGCTTATTGTTACTTTGGAAATCTACCAAGCCCCCTTCTATTTCTTGCTGGCTGAGGGATGTCATGCTTTTTTTTAAATTAGAGAAAATAAGGTACACACAGAGAGGGTGCACAGATACATTTTTCCAGAAATGGCAGCCCTTTATATCATATTTTTCCAACTTAAATGTATTACCTGGTTAAATGTGTGCTTCCATACAAGTGTTGTGGCTTTTCTGTAGCTATTGCTATTAGCAGTGTACGTGTTGGTTGTGGTGAGCTGGGATGGGATTGGGGGATACTTCTGTTTTTGTGTGTGTTCTATTATAAAACTTGGTTGATGTGTGGTGGAAAAATGGGGAAAGTTGTGAAAGAATACCTCTGTATATAAATGTGATGTTGTATTGTGCTTACTTTCACTTTCTCCTAATAAAATATTTTTTGGAAAAAAAAATAAAAAATCATCCAGCGACACGACGTGGCATCTTGTCATCTGTTGCTTCTGTGTATGACCCACTTGGCCTCATAGAGCCTTATCTATTCAACGGTAAAAAGGTTTTACAAGAAATGTGCCACCAAGGAATGAGATGGGACAATCTAATTCCAGAAAGGTTAAGGTCACGGTGCGAGAAATAGCAAGATGACCTGATGAAATTGGAAGAAATACAAATCGCTCGCTGCTACCAGCCAGATGGTTTTGGAAAGTTAATAAAGGCGGAATTCCATCATTTCTCAGATGCCAGTACTACTGGTTATGGACAATGCACTTATCTGAGACTAATTAATGAAAGAGGAGATGTTCATTATACTCTTGTCTTGGGAAAGGCACGAGTCGTACCGCTAAAAACAACAACTATACCCAGGTTACGTAGAACTTACCGCAGCTGTAGTCCATGTAACAGTAAGTAGAATGTTAAAGGAAGAATTAGGTTATTCCAACATGGAGGAATTTTACTAGACAGACTCAAAGGTCGTTTTGATGCCCGCCGCTTTCACACCTTTGTGCCGAATAGGGTGCAGAAAATCCGTCATGCCTCAAACCCCAAGCAGTGGTTTATATTCCAACTAATGTCAATCCAGCTGACAGCACTTCAAGGGGAACAACAGTAGATGAGTTGCTTTCGTGTAATTGGTTTACTGGCCCTGACTTTTTATGGAAAATGAAAATAGAAATGCCAGCAGAAATGCCTTTAGATCTACACGTAGGTGACCCAGAAGTTAAAAAGGTACAGACTTTCAAGACCGAAACCTCAGTGCAATTAAACCTTGTAGGCAGACTTAAGTTTTCTTCTTGGTCCCAGGCTACCAGGGCAGTAGCGCATCTTCAATGACGTGCTAGAAAGAATAAAACAAATTCCCTCTCAACAGTTAGTGAAAGGCAAAATGCAGAGCAACACATCATCAAAGACCTAAAGAACCAAGAATATCAAGAAGAAATACGCTTACTGATAAGGGGACATCAGCTTCCAAGGCACAACAAGCTACATTTCCTGGATGTTTTCCTGGACTCAGAGGGTGTGCTTATGGTGGGAGGCAGACTCGGTCATTCATCTTTCCCCACCTCATTCAAACACCCCATAGTCTTACCACAAGGACACCACATAACAAACCTCATTATTGCCTATTTCCAGGAAAGGGTGAAACATCAGGGTAAAGGCTTTATCAGCAATGAGATAAGGGCTAATGGTTACTGGATCTGTGGATTGAGCAGAGCAGTTGCAACATGCATTCGGTTGAGAAGGCCTGTTGAAAGTAAAGGGATAAAATTTTATATTTATATGCAGAAGTAATTCATGTTTAAGGGAAGGAGCGCATTCGGTAACTAGATGGGGCAATCTGGCCGGCATTTGCCCAAGGCCTAGATATTTCATGAACCTAGAGACATCTGGCGTCTGGCTCAAGGGCAACCGAGCTGTATCGAGCTTTCCCAGATAAGGGATAGAACTCCTTCGACAAGTTGTTTGAGAATAAGCAGAACGAGGAATGGTCTTTCAATAAATAGAGTCCGCAACTGGACTTCGGGGCTCTGTCTTGGTGGGACCGGTGTGGTGCTGGGATCAGAGTCGGATCACGATCTTGGGCTTGGACGAACACACTGCTTTGACTGGGGTGGTCATAAATAAACCGCTTGATTTGAATAACTATGAAATCATCTGTACTGTGCCTTTAAATTTGGTTCATCGAGGAAATTTCAGATTTCCTAACAAAAGCCAAAAAATGAGTGACCTTCCAGTAGAAAGAACAGAATCCTCGTCGATATTTACATATTGTGGCATGGACTGTTTTGGCCCCCTTTTGAACTAAATAGGGTAGAAAACAACAAAAAGATATGGATTTGTGAGACAAGTTAAAGTCCTGCTGGGAGTAAGAGAACTAATTAACAAGGGGAAACGCACCAGCAAACTTTCTTTAGTAGAACGCCCAGTTCAGAAATAGTTCTGTCAGTAGAGGCGGTTTAAGCACTATGCAGTTGGAAGCTGAAATATAGTTTTTATTGTAATATACTGTAAATGTTCAAAGTATTTATATATATATATGTATATATATATATATATATATATATATATATATATATATATATCATACTTACCAACGTGTTTCCTGAAATTGAACGTTGAAATCTTGTAGCTTGAAATGTCCACTAGTTTTGGCAGACACAGCTCACAGCGCATGATATAACTGTTCTTTTTAGAAGATTGTAAGGTGAACATTGCTTGTATGTGAGGCAAGGGGTGCTCTGAATACTTTTCACTAGCTTCTTTTGTCGCCATACATTTTGCTACCATTCGTCATCCACTCAAGAAGGATGATTCCCCCACTGAGCCTTGGTCCTCCCAAGGTTTCTTCCTTAAAATAACAACATAACAGGGAGTTTTTTTCTTGCCACTGTTGCTTTGGCTTGCTCTTTGGGGGTTTAAAGGCTTTTAACTCTGTAAAGCTGCTTTGTGACAATGTGCTGTTGTAAAAATTACTATTCGAATAAATTACTTGAACTTACTCGAACTTGTATATAAAATGGGTCTGGCGGAGAATATTCTACCCGGCCCACAAAAAGTTTGTGTAGTCACACATAATCGGGTGACAAGAAGTCTTTCTGCTGTAAAAACTAATTATTTACAAAACTAAAGTAAGAGTAGTGAATAGTGCAAACCCCATTGTAACAGAGCAAGAGTCACATTCCTACCCACCTTTGCTCATTTTTAACAGTAAGGATGGGTATTATTTATAAGGGTTGTATGTTCAAATTCCCCTTTGACAGATTTCTTTGGTTCTTCTACATTTACATTTAGTCATTTAGCAGATGCTTGTATCCAAAGCGTCTTACAAATGAGAACATTACAAGTCAGAAGTTACTGAGAGAACGAACTATACTGTAAATTCATCAAACCTGATTGTTATTTGATTTTGTGCCCCCCCCCCTCCCTTTTTTTCTACAACAGGTATTTGTTAGAGAGATGCGTCTTCAGTAGTTTCTTAAAACTGCTTAGTGATTCTGCCTTACGGACAGAGTTGGGAAGATCGTTCTACCATTTTGCAGTGGTGAACGCCACGGAGTGAGAATTAGCTCCTCGGTGAGGTGGAATCGGCAGACGGCAATCATCACTGGAGCGAAGTGAACGAGTCGGAGTGTATTTTGAAAAGATAGAGTAAAGGTAGGAGGGGAAACATCCAGAAATGGTTCTGTAGGCCAGAGTCAGTGACTTGTACTGAATGCGAGCAGCTACAGGGAGCCAATAAAAGGAAATAAGTATTGGAGTGACATGAGTTTGCTTGGGCTGGTTAAACACAAGCCGGGCTGCAGAGTTTTGAATTAGTTGAGAGGTCTGATTGTGAAAGCTGGGATACCGGCAAGTTACAATAATCAAGCCGGGATAGGACTGGGGCTTGAACAAGCAGTCTTCTTTATGTTGTAAAGAAGGAATCTGCAAGAACGGGCGGTTTTGATAACATGATCAGAGAGTTTAAGGTGGGAGTCTATTGTGAAATCAAGGTTCCGGACTGAATCGGTTGGGGAGATTGTGGAGCCGTCAATTTGGAAGGTCAGGTCATGATGGATTGAGGGTTTAGTTGGGATAATGAGAAGCTATATTTTTTCTAAATTTAATTTGAGATGACGGGCCTTCATCCAAACAGATATGTCAGTGAGGCAAGCAGATAACATATTTGAGATGGTGGTGTTCTCAGGGGCAAAAGACAGATGAAGCTGAGTGTCATCAGCATAGCAGTGGTAAGAGAAACCATGCGCCTGGATGACTGTGCTCAGTGATGTCATGTATAGTGAGAAGAGGAGAGGACCAAGTACAGAGCCCTGAGGCACACCAGGGCGTACCTGGTGAGAGTTAGAGATCTCCCCATTCCATGACACTTTGAAGGTCCTTCCTGTGAGATAGGATCGAAACCATTCAAGTGTCGTATCAGAAAAGCCTAATTCAAGCCCTCTTCTAATTCATTGGTCAGAATGACCGAGTGACATTATTTTTTTGTTGGTATATTATCATAGTCAGAATGGCCAAGCAGTCTAATACAATGAGGTAAAATCACAGGCTCCAATTGAGATATGTGTTCAAATCCCACTTCTGCCAACTGTTTGTGGTGTTTAACATTCATTCATTCATTCATTCATTATCTCCCGTATTATCTTCTAGTAGGGTCGCGGTGGGGTTCCCCATGCCCATCCAGGGGAGAACGTTTCGGGCGCTGGGCAGATAGACCCAGGACCGGGCGCCAATCCATCGCTAAGCCTGGTGTTTAACAGTCCTGTTTATTTTGTCTAAGGGCTATAGTTTTAAATCTCAATTCTGTTGAACTTCTGTTGTAAAATTAAATAATAAAAATGCTACTTATTTTCTCTTCTGGTTGTCACATCTGTTCCCTCTGTGGGCGATCCTGGGTATTGCCCTCGGCATACTCAGGACCACCCTCTATCACCTGATTTCTAACTTTCCGCGTTTCTAATTGACTTTTCTGTTTCCTCTTTATATTAGCTTCCGTTTTGGTCTTTAGCTTTACGTTGGTTCGTTTTACTCACCGTTCTGTTCTCCTACTAGGATTAACCAGTGGATTTGTGGTGCGATCTCTTCTCTATGATTCTTCTCTCGTTTTTGGTTTACTCCAGTGTCTATGACCTAGTTTTCTAATAAACTTTCTCTGCATTGAACTTCGACAGGGCAAGTCTCCAAGATCTACCAGTTAGTTGCACCCCCCCAGTGCCACCACGCACCACATTGCCAAATTGGGTTGACATAATATAAAATTATGGGATGTTAAAGTAACAGTGTTCTACATCATGTTACCATTCAACAACTAGTTTATATAGTATAGTGGAAATTTATCATGTATTATATTTTATTAATCCATTTTAGTGCAATTGTAACATTTACAAAACTTCTCTACTTAACCTTGGAGGAAATAAGAGAAGTGATATGAAGGGATGGAATGTGTTGGGAGGATGTTATTTCAAAAAGCAGGTGATTAGCTGTGTTTTTCGTATGAATACAGAGGCTAAGCAGTCATGAGCTCAGAAGCTTGCAGCAACCTCCATTAGGTTGTTTGTCTGGTTATTAAAATCTTTTTTTTGCAAATCTTATTAAATCATTTTTTACTTTAACTGTTCAGATGTTGTCATCTGATTATTTACCACCACATATAGAATTATTTAATTTATTTTACTAACACATTGTTTATTATTTATTTCACTAGTACATTGTCCGAAAGTAGCTTTATAATTCCTCGACCAAAATCCCCAAAGTGCAAATTGAGTCCGCAGTGGCTTGCTTATTGAATTCTGCACTGTGTGATTGCATTATCAAAATGACATATAAAGGATCATCATGGAAAAGGAAACTGACTCAATGACTCAATGACCTGAGGGCTGCCTTCGAGAAGAGTGGGATGCCATGCACCCCATGACTTGTAAACAGCATGAGACGTCGTTGTAAAGCTGTAATTGAAGCTCAAAGGCACATGAGTTATTGAGAGGTAGAAAGCTTTTTTGTGGTGTACCCACCAGCTTTTGTTTCAATAAATTGTTTGAGATGAGGAAGTCACCAGTGCATCCTTCTAGTTAAATGTGCTACTTTCATTATATGATATTCCTATATATACTGTAGCATGAACTTTTTTACATTTTCCATGAATTTCACCTGAAAGCCAATATCCCTAACTTTTTGGGAGTAGTGTATATAGACCTATTCCAAAAAAATAAATAAATAAAAAAATAGAATGCCAGGGAGAAGTTTATTAATTATCAAAATTTAATTCAAAAAGGGGCGGCACGGTGGCTTAGTGGTTAGCACGTTCGCCTCTCAGCGCTAGGGATTCCCGGTTCGAATCCCCATCTGGGTGGAGTTTCCATGTTCTCCCCGTGTCTGCGTGGGTTTCCTCCGGGTTCTCCGGTTTCCTCCCACAGTCCAAAAACATGGATCAAGTTAATTGAATTCTCAAAATTGCCCCGTTTAGAGTGTGTGTGTGAGTGAGTGTGTGCCCAGCGATGGATTGG
>JAFMOD010001005.1:25852-66443 GCA_019802435.1 Corydoras maculifer | reverse complement strand
GGCTTAGTGGTTAGCACGTTCGCCTCTCAGCGCTAGGGATTCCCGGTTCGAATCCCCATCTGGGTGGAGTTTCCATGTTCTCCCCGTGTCTGCGTGGGTTTCCTCCGGGTTCTCCGGTTTCCTCCCACAGTCCAAAAACATGGATCAAGTTAATTGAATTCTCAAAATTGCCCCGTTTAGAGTGTGTGTGTGAGTGAGTGTGTGCCCAGCGATGGATTGGCGCCCTGTCCTGGGTCTATTTGCCCAGCGCCCGAGACGTTCTCCCCTGGATGGGCATGGGGAACCCCACCGCGACCCTAATAGAGGATAAGCGGGAGATAATGAATGAATGAATAATTCAAAAAGTGAAACTTTCATATTTTATAGATTCATGGCCCAAAATTTAAACAAATTTCAAGTATTTATTTGTTTATTTTTATATAATTTGGCCTTTAAGCTCATAAAACCCATGAAAACAGGAATTAAAAAATGTTGACTTTTTGTTGATTGTTGAAATGTTGATTCTTTCTACTGAGGACCTGTGTGGAAATCGTGCCGCCAGAAGCACCAACTTATACATACACATAACTTATTAAATTTATTAAAATAATTTTATAATTTATTGTTTTATATTAAGCTTAGTGCTTATCTCCGGGAACAGAAGGCTGGAAATATTCCTATTGAACCCTGTTCCTAATGCATATAGAAGCACAATTTAATTAATTAAAATAACTGATTAAAATAATGTATTTTATATGACCAGGGCAAATTTTAGTCAGAAACAAATGATTAATAATATCAAATGATAAAACCTCGTTATAAAAAGACCTAGAAAAAGATGAGGAGACAATAGCTCTGGCAGAAAATGAAGTTCTCCAGTGGAACAAAGAAAAGGCGAGAGGGGCAGATGAAATAATCCAAAATGAAGTAGATGAAATACCAAACCCTGTATAAATATAGGAAAAATAATTAAGCACCTAAATAAAACTTGGGATAATAATATCCATCCATCTATTATCTTCCGCTTTATTAGGGTCGCGGTGGGGTTCCCTATGCCCATCCAGTGGAGAACGTCTCGGGTGCTGGGCAGACACCCAGGACAGGGCGCCAATCTATCGCGGGACACACACTCACTCAGACAAACACACTCTAAATGGGACAATGTCGAAAACTCAATTGACTTGATCCAAGCTTTTGGACAAAACCAAAAGAAAAATGGGGCATGCACGCGCACACACATACACACACATACACACACACATACATACATACATACATACATACAGTGGGGAAAAAAGTATTTAGTCAGTCACCAATTGTGCAAATTCTCTCACTTAAAAAGATGAGAGAGGCCTGTGATTGACATCATAGGTAGACCTCAACTATGAGAGACAAAATGAGAAAATCACATTGTCTGATTTTTAAAGAATTTATTTGCAAATAAAAGTTCATCTCAATACAACATATTCTTTGTTGGTAATGACAGAGTTCAAACATTTTCTGTAAGTCTTAATAAGTTTGGCACACACCATTGCTGGTATGTTGGCCAATTCCTCCATGCAGATCTCCTCTAGAACAGTGATGTTTTGGGTCAACATAGACTTTCCTCTCCCTCCAAATGTTTTCTATGGGGTTGAGACCTGGAGACTGAGAAATTCTTCTTACAAAGCAACTCCTTTAAGTGGGCGGCACGGTGGCTTAGTGGTTAGTACGTTCGCCTCTCAGCGCTAGGGATTCCCGGTTCGAATCCCCCTCTGGGTGGAGTTTCCATGTTCTCCCCGTGTCCGCGTGGGTTTCCTCCGGGTTCTCTGGTTTCCTCCCACAGTCCAAAAACATGGATCAAGTCAATTGATTTCTCTAAATTGCCCCATATGGAGTATGTCTGTGTGAGTAAGTGTGTGCCCAGCGATGGATTGACGCCCTGTCCTGGGTCTATCTGCCCTGCGCCCGAAACGTTCTCCCCTGGATGGGCATGGGGAACCCCACCGCAGCCCTACTAGAGGATAAAGCGGGAGATAATAAATAATTTTATGAACTCCTTTAAGCAGGGGGACACAACTGGCATTGCAAGATCTGAGTCCCTGGTGGCGTAGTGTGTTACTGACGGTAGCCTTGTAATGTTGGTCCTAGCTTTTTGCAGGTCATTTAGAAGGTTCCCCTGTGTGGTTCTGGGATTTTTGCTCACCGTTCGTGTGAACATTTTGACCCGACAAGCTGAGATCTTGCGTGGAGCCCCTGATCGAGGGAGATTAGCAGTGGTCTTCACAGTTGGTATGGTGTTCTTTGGATGCAACTAAAGCAACGTCCATTTTCTGATTATTGCTCCCACTGTACATTTCTTTACACCAAGCTGCTTGCCTATTGCAGATTCAGTCTTCCCAGCATGGTGCATATATATGCTTTCTAGTGTCCTTTGATAGCTCTTTGGTCTTCACCATAGTAGAGTTTGGAGTGTGACTATTTGAGATTGTGGGCAGAGTTCAAACAGGTGTCATTAATACAGGTAATGAGTGGAGGACAGTGGAGCCTCTTGAAGAAGAGGTTACAGGTCTGTGACAGCCAGAAATCTTGCTTGTTTGTAGGTGACCAAATACTTATTTTCCAGCATTATTTGCAAATAAATTCTGTAAAAATCAGACAATGTGATTGTGGTATGCTGGGTCGTGTTGTGTGACCAGGGTCAGGCTATGTCTTTTCCCCATAAAATTTGTGATGACAGGACTCACTGGGTACCTGTGGCACCATGGACACATTTAACTCTCACCATCCCCATGCAGACATCATCTCTACCCTCGCATATAACCAAGCTTTAGTAAATCGCAGTCTGACTACATCCCAAATCCAGCAATACATGGCGTGTATCCCCCTCAATACTCTCTGGTATGGCGATTCGGTGACCATCGTTCCGACCTCCATTCCGCTGGTCTTGGAAATGGCCCAGCTTGCCACATTACCAACACAGGGGGGTTAAGGATGTGGGGGAAAGGAGTTGTGCATCCTGGGTGATGCGCCGCCTGTCTACTCATACGCACTCAGGTGATCCTTGGTCAGCCGCCCGGCTTCGGGTGGTGACACTGGACCCACTCCTCCGTGCCTGGGGTAGCTGGGTGACGAATTGCTCCGGTACTCGACGTCCGGACCCTCGCGATGTAGCCACCTCCATCAGGCGTCCTGGAGCTGTTGGGCGAAGATGAATGGCCGACCGAACTCGGCGAATCGTAGCCCTCTGAACCGGCATCTGCTCTGTTCCGGGGTCCGGCCGACCCGCTGCAAGATCGCCCGTCGGAGTGAAGGGTGCTTAAGCATGCTATCGGGGGCAAGTCCTGAGCTGCGAGCTGGGCTTCTCCAGAGAGCAGCAGCAGGCGGTTGGCCCACTGAGCCTCCGGCCGTCCCCACGCTTCTGCAGACCTCTCCAACAGGGTTATGTACACTTCCGTGTTATCCATTGGACCCATCTTAGTTGCCTTTGGATCCACCTCCGGTCCCACCATCTCTCCGGTCATCCCCATCGGACGATGGATCTTAGCCAGGGTGGGGGCTGATCCGATCGTCCTGGTGGATGTGCCTCCCGTTCTCACCTGCGCCTCAATTTGCCCACACAGGACCTGCCGATCCTCTTTTTGCACCTCCCACAACAGATGGGGCTGTTGCTGCTGGTCAGCACGTATGACCAGCAGGACCTGTGTCTTCTCCGGCTGCATCATTGCCTGGTCTGGATCAGACGCACCAATGGTGAGCTTTCCATGACCGCGTATGTGTCACAAGGTTTGCATTCCCGGATTTTGGCACCACTGTGGTATGCTGGGCCATGTTGTGTGACAAGGACCAGGCATTGTTTGTCAGAGTACAAATCTAGCTGAGGTAGGAAAAAAAAGCCCTTATCGTAGGCCAAGCAGAGATAAGCCCCATACAAGTGTTAGTGAACAGCTATTGAACATGCTACTAAAAGGAACAGAGAGAATTAAAACTCCCGAAGAAAAAATGGCTTAAATATTCAGAAAAGAGAACGGGGTGTGAATGAGGAATTGATATTCCAGGCCTCTGGATCAGTCATTGCCAGCAAATTAAGAGATAAAACATAAAACAAAAGATTAATGTATCATAATGAAACTCAGAGCAGGTCCAAAGACAAATGGAAAATTTGTTGATGTAGTAAGGGTAGTCAGAATGCAAACTGTGATAAGAGAAGAGTTCTTATAAGGACTAGGAGCTACTGGACCTGATATAGTAAAACTCTAAAGAATGGCAGATAAACATGATCTCTTAAAGGGGTGGGAAGAGGTTAATTTCTTGATACCCAAGGCATATACAGAAATTCAGTTTTAAATAGGAGCAGGTTAGCAAAGAACTGGATAGGAAAAATTTAAAAAGTGAAGCATGACAGAAAAAAAGATTAAACAAGGCCGTGCCGACAAATACCCACAGGAAGATGCACCAGAGCTGAAGGATGCTAGGGGACTAGCTGTAGTAGCACAGACAGGAAATGCAGAGCCCCAGGGCAGAGACAAAGGAAAAATAGGACTTTAAATGCAAACAAATTGTCAGAGAAATGCAGGAAACACAGCAGGCCCCATAACAATCAAATCAGCATTCTCGTTGCCATGGTTACCACCATTCTTTTACTGGTTATTTTCCTTTTTTATTTATGATAAAGTTCAGCGGCAAAATGTTGAAATGCAAAAATAATCCAACGGAAAAAGAGTATTTGAAATGTGGATTGTCGTTCAGTGTGGACACATTTCTCAGTTTCCTGAAGTAATTACCCTTAAATTTACTTTGCATGCAACTGTATGTTTAAATCTGTTTGATTGTAATCTATAAAGTGGGTCATGACTTAATGACCAATAGATAATGTGGGTCCTGTGCTGAATGACCAAATATAATGTAAATTATACTCTCCATACAACACTTTCACCTCTCACTAGCAATAAATTTCTTGGGAATGCAAGAATTGTCATGCATGCGTTAAGTACAGATCATCATATAATAACATTTTATTATTAATGATTGTATAATAACTATCAGATATATGTCTTATGCGCTGCGCTACTGTCTTTTTGTTGAAAAAAAAAAAATCTTTTATTTGACTGCATAAATATCAGTCTGTTTTTATTCTAATAAAATAACGTACAGATATGAATTCTGAATAAAACCCCAGCTACTTCTATATATATGTTATTTTCTTTATTTCCATTGTAGTTACTTTTCCAGGAACTTTACGTCCACATATAGCACACACAAGATAAAAACTGAACATAGAGATGATATTAAACACAGTATAATAAACACAATATAATCCCATAAATCAAGATGAAATAATCACTCTGCAGGGTTTAATTTTTGCTCAGTAGATAAAATGGCTTGTTCCAGACATTGTTTCGGAGAAAGAACTTTGATCAAGATGTTGATTGCAGAAAAACACATAAAAAAATATCTGCCCAGCTAAAATGATTTCAAATGTTTTAAAATAACAAACAAAACTTGAAGCATGTGATAGAAAAAAATTCTACCATCCACATAGATAATAGAATAACACGAATGTCAAAGTAGCTTCCAATTATCAGCTGTAAAACAAATTAAAGAACATTTTTATTTAACTGTGAGTACTGCAGCAATCACAAGACATCTACGTGAAGCCAAAGCATTTACAAGAAACCCTTGTAAAATACCATTACTGCTCTGTTTTATTTAAACACACAGAAATCTGTCTTACAAAGTGATCTTCAGAGCACATGTCTGTAAAAGTTTTTGCAAAGCATTTATTAATGGACCACCTATTATTCAAATTATGTTCGTCTCTGGGCGGTACGGTGGCTTAGTGGTTAGCACATTCGACTAGGGATTCCTGGTTCGAATACCCGTCTGGGTGGAGTTTCCATGTCCTTCCTGTGTCCGCGTGGGTTTCCTCCGGGTTCTCCGGTTTCCTCCCACAGTCCAAAAACATTAATCAAGTCAATTGAGTTCTCCAAATTGCCCCATGTAGAGTGTGTTTGTGTGCGTGTCTGTGTGTGTAAGCCCAGCGATGGATTGGCGCCCTGTCCTGGGTGTATCTGTCCAGCGCCCGAAACGTTCTCCCCTGGATGGGCATGGGGAACCCCCCCGAGACATTAATATAGGATAAAGCGGAAGATAATGAATGAATGAATGTTAGTCTCTGATTGGTTCAGCACAAACTTGTGTCCATCCATGTATCTCTCTGTTTGTAGTGTAAACAGTTTGCATATAAACATTCAATGGGATCCATATTTTTTATTGCCAGAACAACATTAGTGTATATGCAACAACTTACATTAGTGTGTATATTAATAACACTAACACAAATATAAAATATGAAAATAGAGTTCATATATGGCATTTCCTTCCCACTAAGGTTTGTTGTTTCTAAATTTAAACTGGGTAGTCTGTAAAATTAAACACAATTTTCAACACACAGTTACACAACTCTAACCCATATATATATCATAATGGTTCTGTGATCTTTACAGAGAAACGTTTCATAGTCTCTGTTATCTGTATATTGCCATTTTGTAGTATTTCAGTGTTCAGAGAAACATTGAGTTTTGGGTAATGTGTTTGTTTCCTGAAATTGATCAGTGTGCCCCGTATTGTAAGGGGAACTCTGGGTAACTGTTGGGCAATCATCACTGGGATGTAACAACACAGAATGATTCATAGAATTCTCCTTACATCTGTTGAGACTCGAAAAACAAGACAGCATTTGATGTGATTGTTACACACGAGGATACAATGAGAGACGACCTTGTGTGTAGGAAGCAAAAGAGTTTTTTATTCTTTCTGTTCTGAAAACTGTAAAACAGACACAGCGCACACATTACCGTATTACCAACACGAGTCTTTTTCAAGTCTTTTTAACAGATAATAGCTTAGTTTAATCCCCATGATGCACTCAAAATGTAACGGCTTATATTGGATTCAACACTCTGTAACATCGGTTCAAACTTTGGTACGTAAACAACATAAAAGTATTAATTTACATGTGCAATCATAAATAATTTACTCACAACCCAATATTTACACTGAACACATCACACATCATGTCACACACTCTACTCACGGTCACAGGTGAGTTATAGCTCTCTTATAATGTGGCGGTAAGTATAACGACTGACCGTAAACATGCATTCCACACACAAATTCAATTCATTGATAAACTTTCCCACTTATGTCTTATATTCTTTTTACTCCACTCACCTGCAAAACAGACAATCGCACATGTTACGGCATTTCCATAATACCAACGTGGGTCTTTTTCAATGAGGATCCCTTTGGCTCTCTGTAAACAAACCCTGCACCGAAAGCATCAACTGCCCAAGCTATTGCCTACCAGCACACCTGTGCTGCAGCGATGTGTGACTATGGTTTGCGCAAACTCATGTGTTAATATTGGTATGTAACCTAATCTTAAAATAAATAGCTTATATAAAGGAAATCAAATGCTGGAGGTGTTTTCAACCATTATTAGTGTCAGGGGTCTCACACTCTCCACTCCAAAACAAATGTCATCCCAACATTCCATGCGACCCAGAACACTAATTGTTCATTCATTCATTCATTATCTCCCGCTTATCCTCTATTAGGGTCGCGGTGGGGTTCCCCATGCCCATCCAGGGGAGAACATCTCGGGCGCTGGGCAGATAGACCCAGGACAGGGCGCCAATCCATCGCTGGGCACACACTCACTCACACAGACACACTCTATAGGGGCAATTTTGAGAATTCAATTAACTTGATCCATGTTTTTGGACTGTGGGAAGAAACCGGAGAACCCGGAGGAAACCCACGCAGACACAGGGAGAACATGGAAACTCCACCCAGATGGGGATTCGAACCGGGAATCCCTAGCGCTGAGAGGCAAACGTGCTAACCACTAAGCCACCGTGCCGCCCTAACACTAATTGTCTTTAACAAATAAGTAACAGCCATAGGTGACCAGGAGTCAGTGTTCCATTTAAAGGATACTGTAATGAATATAGTCAGAAGTCAACATTACATGTATCTCCAACCACAGCTGATACCATTGTGCACTATGAATATCTACTACTATCCTCCACCACATAGCGGGATTTTTCTGAACTTGAACTGCTAACTTGAAACAATATTAACAATTAGCTCAATTACCATCTAATAGAGATACTGGGTTGTCCCACTGAGTCATATATGAATGTCTTAGCCGGTGGTCAGTCTCTCAAAAGATACTTTCTTGCTACCACAGATGAAGGCTCTATGTCTCTCTCATCTTTAGCCCCACTTGACTCTGCAACATACATGTCTGCTGGCTCTACCTCATGTCTTTCTGGCTCTAAGCTGTTGTCCTCTTCTCCACGTCCTGATGCTGGTCTCTCTCATCCCCATCAGGATCTGTTCCTTGGGTTTCCGCCTGGCACAAAGTCCTTGGCCTCTACTCTCAATGGTCTATTGTCTCGGCCATACCCTCTTGCTGCTGGGGGCATCCAGAGCTATTATCTTGGTCATTCAGATGCCCACCCAGTTCTTAACGGCTGTTTCTTTGATGGTTTTTGGACTTTTGTTGTACTGATTTTCTCTCGGAGTGGTTCCTTTCAATGGGGAGAAAAATCACACGGGAGCAGAAGATTTCTGAGGATCTTAGTCCAACCAAGCCCCCTCAGGCATCACCTCATAAATGATGTTTTCTCTCAGTCACGATGTAGACCTGATCTTCCCAAAATGACCAAGGCTTTCCGGGGCCACCTCTCACCGACAAGTTATGTATCAGTACTCTACATCCTGGGAGAAACTCCGCTCCATGACTTTTTTAATCGTATCGGGCCATTCCCCTGTGGGTAGCACAGGGTAGGGCGGGAGCCATTATTACCACAATATATTTCCATGCTGGGAAAAAACTTGTTTTGAAATTTTCTGCCCTGGTCATGATGTAATTTGCTGGGAAAGCCAAACTTCAGGACAAAGTCCCCGAAGACTTTCTCAGCTGCTGTCTTTGCCGACTTGTTGGTACAGGCATAAGCTTGTGCAAAGCAGGTAAAGTGGTCCATGACTACCAGGATAGACTTGTAACCCCCTTTGCAGCTTTCGAGGTGAAGAAAGTCGATGGCCACTAATTTAAAAGGGTACATTGTCACTATATTGCTTAGTGGTGACCTTGTTGGCCTATTAGGGTCGCTTGCTTTTAAGACAGCTACACACCTTGGTGACAATCATGGTATGAAATTTCTTAGGAAGCGATCGTGTGGCTGTTTTTCTGAACAGGATGCCATCTTCATCAATGAACAGTGTACTCCTCTCTCTTATTAGTGCTGTCACTCCACCTGGCTGTCCTTGACGCATTGCACTTGGCCACTGTTTAGTAATGACACAGTCTCTCATTCTTTTAATGACCTCATCTTCCTCTTGGACCTTTTTTAAATTGGCATGGCAGATCTTTGCTTCAGGACATGACACCTGGTCCTCCTCTGCCGCACAAACTGTAGTGATGGTAATTGGACACATCCATGGTTGATGTTTCCACACCCGTAGGGATAGTGCCTGTGTTGTACTGCTCATCACCTCGGACTGTACCTCGTGTGAGCACTCTTTCATGTATTTCTCCATGTCCAGTGGCATTGGGGACAGGCCGTCTGCATCTCCGTTGTGTTTTCCTGGCCGGTAGTGAATGGAGAAGTCTGCAAGCTCTGCCACCCATCAGTGTGTTGTCGCATTCAGTATGGCGGTTATGAGGACACAAGTCAACGAGTTGTTGTCCGTATAGACTACAAAAGATGGGGCATAATAGAGGTATTCTCGAAACCGTTCACATATTGCCCATTTCATGGCCAAAACTCAAGCTTTCCTGAATGGAGATAGTTTTTCCCAGGTTGTGTCAAACTACTGGAGCCATATGCAATAATGACTATTTTGCCCTGCTGCCTCTGGTACAATACAGCACCAAATCCTTCCTGTGATGCATTGCAATCAAGTAGGAATATATCATCAAACTGTAGGTAGCCCAGAATCAGTGGCTGTTGGAGGAATTCTATCAGTTGGCACAGAACCTGATGGTGCTCTGCAGTCCAGGGGATGGGTTTACTGGAAGGCAACTGATCAGACTTCTTTCCACCCCTTTTGTTTCTTTCCTTCCCATTGAGCTTTCCCACAGGTGTTCTTCCTCCAGCTAGCAGGTTATACAGCAGCTTGGCGATGCGGGAAAAGTTAGGAATGTATTAGCGGTAGTAAGACAGAAACTCCAATAGTTATCTCAGATCTCCCACTGTTGTTGTTCCTGTCCATAAGACAATCCAAATGGAATACGCACCCACTCGTATAGGCCCCATGGTGTAATGAAAGCAATAAGTGGTTGACTATTCTCATCTAGGTAGCCTTGGTGGTACACCTTTCCTTGGTCGAGGACAGAAATCCATGAACATCCTGTCAAGCTGTTCAGCATGTCTTGCACACGTGGGATGGGGTGACGGTCAGGAATGGACTTCCGGTTTAGTTCTCGATAATCACTGCACAACCATAGGCTGACATCCTTCTTGCTAACACAGATGATGGGCGATGAATACAGAGATCTAGATTTCTTTTTCAAGCCTAGATTTAATAAATCCTCTAGATATTCTTTTTTGTGCATTGGTTTGAACACTTATGTGCGTTTGATGGGAGTGGAGCCATTCAGACTGATCTTGAGGAAAGGAATGCTTCCCACGTTATCATCATTTCTTGCAAATGCACCACACTCCCCTCTCAATGGCTGTTTCACCAACCTGTTTTCTGTTGACAAGTGGTCCACTGGCACTGGATGATCCCATCCACCTCTATCTTGGCACGCTGGAACCTCGTCACCTTCCAGATTGTATGTCCTTCCCTGTGTCTTTGTCATCTGGCACATCGACTGGACTGGATTTCTCCCTCTGGTTAGTTTGGTAGTAACTGGTTTCACATCTGCCTTGTAGATGGTGTTAGGTTTTTATAATACTTTCAAGTAATTTAGTAAAAAGTAATAATGTAAAGTAAAACCCATGATGAGTTGAATGGCTCCAGGGAATAGAGAATGACCAGGTTGGAGATTAGTGTGTGTAAACTGTAGGGATGACTATTTGTTTTATAAGTATGAGAAGGAGTCAGAATGTCTGGCCTCAAGATGACCTGTCGAAATGTTTTATTGGAACTGGGGGCTCAGGAAGTCCCCACCATATATGGAAGGTCCATTCACAGTCAACGACACAGAAGATTTAAATGGACAAAGTAAAGAACTTTGGACAGAGCTCGTCCATATTTTTTATTGTTTGATATTTTACACTGTCTATTCAGTTAAACGCATTAAATTATTTTGGAACGAAACCGCCGACTTCTGACTGTTTTTTATGAAACTTAACAACGGCTTTCACCCCTTGTACCTGCCCCACCATTGTGTGTGTATTTAGCGTGATGTAGGTGCAATTTATCACAGGTAAGGTGACCTGGGACCATGTGCCTCTCTGCAAAGTTATGATGTTGGGGATTCATACATAAATGAATCCCCAACAAATGAATGAACGACGTTTGTGTCAATTTCTTAGATTTAATTGATACCTGTTCTTAAATTTAAAAAAAAAAAACAAAACAAATAAAACCCTGCTCGAGTTCATTATTTTTAGACTTTGATCGGGCCACATGTTAAACAACTTGGCTGCCACTAATTACGAGCCTTTCGACCCATGTTTTTTAGGAGGTAAAACATGTTTAAAAAGAAGCTTTTTGGAAAAAACAGGTATGAGATTGCCCTATGGTCAAATAGATGATTGGCTAGCGAGCCAGGACGCTTATAGCTTACATAAACCTATAAGACAGAATTTCAAAAGAAATAGTTATAGGACACGGAATTGTTAAACAGTTCCAAGCCGATCTAGTTGACATAACCATGTATTCTAAGGAAAATGATGATTACAAATTCATGTTAATGTGTATAGACTTATTTAGCAAATATGGGCTCATTTGTTAAAAAACAAATCCGGTATCACTGTAACAAATGCGTTCTCTTTCATACTTAATGAGGGCAGGGTCCCTCTAAAAATACAAACGGTTTAAGAATTTTTCATTAAACATTTTCAGAAATTAATGGCGAAAAACAACACACACACACACACACACACACACACACACACACAAGTTCAATTTATCCCGGTTATAAATTGACAGATTATGACAGGGAACTGATAGGAGGTAGTTTTTATGAACAAGAATTGCAAAAAATTCTGTTGACTAAGGATAAAATGTTCAAAGTGGAAAAAGTTTTAGATAAAGTGACTCGTGGTAAAAAATAATTGGTTGTAGTAAAGTGGTTGGGATGGTCTAAGTTCAACAGTTGAATTCCTTAAAAAGGTTTGTTGAATCTTTAAAAAAAAAAAATGCATGTATTTATAAAACTATGCCATTTTGTAGGGAAAATGGGAGACAACGATTTCTACGTGACACTGCCGTGCAACGTATCTCAAGATGTTTACCATGAAAATCAAATATCTAAATTTAGGACAAAATTTGCCAAACAGCTTGAATTGAAAGGCACGTGGGAAGTGGAGCTGATCGAAATCCAATACCCCCATACGTGGTAGACCATTAAGGAAGGTGACAGGACTTTTATTGTTACAGACAACAAGCTTTTTCTGGTTTCACAGGTAACCATAGATACAGGTTTTTTAATAACATAAATGCTCTAATAGTTACCCCATACATAATCCCATACATTAAGTTTGGGGTAGGATCAAATAAAACACAAAGTTTTTATCAAGAAACAAAATAATAAAGATGTTGTGTTTAGGGGTTCGATAGCAATAATAATTAAACCCGGTATGAGGCATTCGTGCGTCGGTAAAGGAAACGCAGAATTAAGGCATTATGCTCTGCACACGGCAGATATTAATGGAGGGTTCTACACTGTAACAATCCGACCAACTTGGCTTTACTATTAAAAGTCTGAGGACTAATAAGGTGAGTATGAATAATGCAAGTGGCAGTATACTTCAAAGATTGCACAATATAAACTTTACTCAGTATCATCCTGAGTAACAATAAATAATGCTTACACAAGAAAAAATGTTTGTACTAAAGTCAATAAATTGACTCTTTGTATTCCAACAAAAAAAAGGGATATATATATATATATATATATATATATATATATATATATATATATATATATATATATATATATATATATATATAGCGACATACAAATAAGAACATCACAAGTCAGGATATCCTATAATATATATCCTCATATATCGTCAAAACTCCAAAAACAATCCCCAACAGCACCAACTGTTTGAGATAATAAAGTCCAAAAAATATATACATCAAAAACAGGGCCCAGTCATACAAAGAAGAAAATATCAAAAAAAAAAAAAATGGAATGAGCGCACCCAGTTCCTTGAGATACCTCACTTCAAAAAAGGGTAATGCACATTTTAGAAGGATAATCCATACGTCAAAGACAAGTATGAGAGGGAAAGAAAAGGCCGATGCTTGTTTGGGCCTCAGCAGCCAACTTCCATTGGCTTCCTTTCCCCAAACTGTTACTTTCTTCAAGATGGCTGAAATTTATTTTGAATGGCAGTGCCATTCTTAAAAAGTGGTTTCAGCGGCTGAAAACATTGTTGGAGAAATTACTAATGGCTTACTAATGGCTCATCACGCGGCTAAGTTCAGGAGGGGTCGGGTGTGCTGGTTAAGGCCCGAAAACAACATATTCTAATCACAGCGTTGCTGCACAGGCTGTCTGAAGAATGTATCAAATCTGAACTGGATTTATTTAAAATTCCTTTCACACAGACCATTGTTGAAAAAAAATACATATGTTGAAATTCCGCCGTTGTCAGCGATTTTAGACAGCATACCTTTCTGAGATACGAATATACGATTCTAAAGAACACACTTTTATATCTATGTCTTAAAATAACCAAACAAAACAGATATTGATGATGGGGCGTCTGTCGGATTAATCACTATATTCTCGCAGGTCAACATATCCCTGGGCGATAGACTTATTTCTCAAAGTTTCAGCCCATACCCCTACCGATGCATCATTGAATGTTTGGCCAATTATGGTAGGGACACCCTGGAATCTAATTTAATATCTGGAGTATTCTACATGGACACCTCGGGTCATATGGACAAGACAAATCCTGCTAGAAATAATATGGCTTTGAGAAAGAGGGCCTGTTTTACCGACACTAGTAACGTTGTAGAAGTATTGAGTCCTATACACAGCGACTTGTTCTTCCTGGAAAGGTTATTACTTAACATGGTAGAGGTTAAAATTCATTTGACGCGCAGTAAGGATGAATTCTCTCTAATGCGTAGCGTTAGCGCACAAAGTTAATATCATTATTTCTTAAAAAAGTGTCTATCTCAATTGGGTCATGCACAGGCTCGGCTGTCGGCCACAACAAAAAACACCCCATCGATACGGTTTGTCTAAAAAATTTCTCAATACCGGCCAGACCTCACGTTAGTAACCAGGAAAACCTATTTCTGGGTATTTTTCCCAAATCCATAATTATAGGTATGGTTGATAATGACGCACTCACAGGATTGTATAATAAATACCCCTTTGCTTTTAAACATTACGACCTTGAATTTATAGCGATTTATCTGGATGGGCAACAATACCCCGCTAAACCGCACCAACCCAATTATCACACCGGGTCTACCTTGCACAAATTTTATCAGCTGGCTGTTGCTAAGGGCAGACATTTGAAAAGTGTCTTTGTCTACAACTATATTCCCGGCAGGTAACGTTAGTTTTAAAGAACTATGTGTTCTATACGTCTCATTATTTGAAGAGATTTGAATATCTCCGTAAAACAGACGTGTCACTTAGCGCCAAAATTTTTCTGATCAAAGAGTCTAAATCATTTTCATCAATTTGACTGATAAATTCTCGATTATCCACAGCATGAAACTTGTCCAGCTGGCGCTGCGACACTGAAAACTGGTTGTTAAACTAGTGATAAAAGGCAAAGCGATGCTCAAGAGATGCAGCTGAAACCTTCCTTTCTGTTTGACGACCTTCTTTTTTTCGAGATACATTGACCTTTTTATTAGTCAAAAGACTTGTTCTTTTTTTAACGAACGATATTGCTTCGGCACGAGAGGTCTATTTCCGTAAATAACGGAAGTTTACATAACGACAATATAAGATTGTCAGACGCCGTTTGTAAAATAAAGCATCTCTGCACAGGCTTAGTGTCATGTCGCTGATGGACAGAGGCGAGACGGGTCCGGTTCAAGGTAAGCACCAGTTTATTTTAAGAAACAATGGCTAACTTTGTACCTCGCATACCTCTGGAGCAGAATAAATAGAAGGAGCCGCGGGATGGGCGTTAAGGTCCCGAGTGGCGCGCAGCGATCCCGCCAGAACAAAGAGCGTGGCAGGCAGCAAAGGGACGGGGCGGAGACCGGAGGTCCAGGATCCGTCAGCCCTGGTGTAGGTGCTCTGGTGCTACTGAAACGTCCGTAGCACTGAATAGGCAGCCCAGGTCACTGAGGTGAAGGATAGATGTAAAGTTAACATGGGGCAAAGCATCAATCAAGAGCCGGCCAAAGACCCAATCGGAGACGTACCAACATGCGTGTCCAGCGACAGCCCGAGTCTTAAATAATCCCCAAGAGAGGTGGAGCCCCGGGACAGGTAACCTACTTCTCGCAAAATGCTTGCCATACAGCCGATGTGAACTGGGAGCTGCGATCCAAAAGGATGTCCTCAGGAATCCCGACCTGCATGAACACATGTTGGAACAGTCTGGAGATCCTTTAGAGGTAAGCACTTTAATGCGCGCGAGAACCAGTCGATGATAGTCAAAATGGTAGTCCCAATCGAAGTCCCAATGCAGGGCACGAACGATACAACAATAGGGCAGGATGGGAGTGTTAAGCTCTGGATACCTGTCTCGCGTGCCATGAATGCATTATAACGTATCCGCAACTCCGTTGGATTTGCCAGGATGATACAAAAAAGTAAAGTCAAAACTATTAAAGAAGAGCAACCTGACGTGCGTTGAGCCTCCGTGCACTCTTCAAATAGTAAAGGTTTTTGTGGTTGGTGATCACCACAAAAGGCAAGTTCGCTCCCATGAGCCAGTGGTGCCACTCCTCAAAAGCAAGATTGACAGCTAAGAGGTCACGGCCTCTGATGGAGTAGTTGCTCCATCGGGGAAAAACTAGAAATAAAAAAGCACAGAAAATGCTAGACCTTAGGGGGCGCTGCTGAGTACTTATGGAGTAGGATGTGAGTTTGCTAGCTCCTGCCGATTTTTATTAAAATTTTATTAAAACGGCACTGTTTAGAAATATATGTGTTCCTATTCAACTCTGTGAACTGAGTGTTACTGAATAGTAACTTTATTATTGATTAAAATGTCTGGAAAGACTCCGAAAACTCGCAGCACTATTCAGACGCATCTGCGGCCCGCACCTCATGCTGAGGCCGCGGCCCCGAGCGAGCCATCGACGACATCAGAGGTCGCGTCCACGCACGCGAAAATAGATACAGAATCCCACAAACTTGAGCTGCTGACGTCATTGACAAATGACATCGCGGAGATTTTTAAAAAAGAGCTTCGGGAAACGCTCGGGGACACTTTGGCCACTATCCAGCTCGACCTACAGACTTTGAAGACGCAACTAGCGAACGACAAAGCGGCTGTAGATGCTACAATATCGGAGTTTGAAAACACGGTCGGAGAGATGGAGCATGCGCTCACTGTGTGCTCTGATGATATTGCAGCAATGAAGACCACCATCGAGACCCTCTCAGCCAACATGACCAAGCTGGAAGACAAGTGTGAGGACTTGGAATCCAGGTCACGGCGGAACAATGTTCGTATATTGGGTGTTCCGGAGGGCCCTGACTCCTGCTCTACTGCGGCGGTGGCTGCGTTATTGAAGGATGCGTTCGGACTGGAGAAGGAACCGCTATTGGACCGGGCTCATCGGACCCTCCAGCCCATTCCCAAACCCCAGGACCGACCACGAGCGGTGGTGTGCAGGTTTCACTATTATAGTGATTGTGCAGACATTCTGCGCCGAGCAAGAAAACTTTGGCAAATTAAAGTTAAAGACTTTAATATATTGCTCGGGCTCGTGCCACTTTTAACGAGGTTCGGCGGCAGCTCCGTGGTATGGATGGGGTTCGGTACGGCCTGTTTCATCCCGCGCGGCTGCGCATCACCTACAACAGCGTCGAGAAGGATTTCACATCAGCGGAGGAGGCCAGCAAATACATCAAAACTCTGACTAATGGGTAGTATGTAAACTCCGGTCGGGTTCTCCGGATCTGGGCTCTATTGATTCTGTGGCTAAGTGGCTTTTAATGCTACATCGGTGCAATGTTATGTTCCTTTCTGGTTTGTTGCACTAACCAGGTTGTTTATTCAGGATCGCAGAGGGTTAGGAAATACATATTTGTAAAGGCAATGCGTTTATCAGTGCGCATATTATTATTATTAGTATTATTATTATTATATTAATACATGTTGAGATCGGTGGGAGAGTCTTTCTCTTTCTATTTTCTTTCCCATTTTACTCGGGATAGGCTCCGGGTGACTTAGTTAATACTCTAGGTGTCCTTTGACTATTGTGGGTTACACTGCTGTCTCCTTTGTTCTGTTTTATGGAGACTTTAAGTGTGTTTATGTTTAGGGGTTATTATGGGGCGACCAGTTACATCGACCAGTTGTCGACTGCGACCAGTTACATCTTTGTAGTTTTTTTTTCATTAGAATGACTAGTGGCAATATAGATCCCAGCAGTGCAGGTTCAGGCACACCTCTTAGATTCATTAGCTGGAATATAAGAGGTATGGGTAACCCTGTTAAGAGATCAAAGGTTTTTGCATACTTGAAATGCTTAAACTCTGATCTGGTGTTTCTACAGGAAACCCACCTTCGCAATACTGATCACCACAGGTTATATTGCCCCAGGGTGGGTCAAGTCTTCCACTCTAACTTTAATTCAAAAGCTAGGGGAGTGGCTATTTTAATAAACAAAAAAGTTCAGTTTGTATCCAGTGATGTTATAGCTGATAGGAATGGCAGGTACATCATGGTTGCATGGTTACATTAAATCAAAGGCAGGTTGTGCTGGTGAATGTATATGCCCCAAATTTTGATGATGTTGAATTCGCCAACAGGTTGCTAAGTAAATTCCCCTACTTGAATACTCATCTGCTGATTTTCGGAGGGGATCTAAATTGTGTCTTTAATCCATCTCTAGATCGGTCGAATTCTCTAAATTCTCATTCCACTATGTCTAATGCATTCTCTGATTTCATGATAGACAATGGGCTTGTTGACCCCTGGAGATTCCGTAACCCCTCCATTCAAAAATTTTCTTTTTTTTTCCAGAGTTCACCATTCATATTCGAGGATCGATTACTTTTTCTTATCAATAACACACTTAATACTTATGTTAGTTATACTGTCTATTCGGGTATTGTTATATCTGATCATTCTCCTTTATTATTAGATATTCAAATCTCCACCTATAAACGTATCCTACCACGTTGGAGATTTAATACTCTCCTTTTGGCAGACAAAAATTTTTGAAAATTCATTTCAAATTCTATAGATGAATTTTTATCCTTTAATCAGAATGATTCTTCTTCATATTCACTACTTCGGGAGACCCTTAAGTGCTACCTGAGAGGCCAAATTATTTCTTACTCTGCTTTTTCAAATAAAAATATTAATGCTAAGCTTAAGGAACTCACATCTGCAATTAGTGATCTTGATCAAAGATATGCACTGTCCCCTTCTACGAAATTATTTAAGCAATGTTTTGATTTGAAAGCAGAATTTGACCTAATCTCAACTAAAGAGGCAGAGCGCTTATTACTACAAAGTCGTGGCTCATATTATGAACACGGTGATAAGGCGGGTCGTCTGCTGGCACATCAGCTTCAAAGGCGGGCCACTTCCCGTTTAATATCTAGTATTAAAAACTCTAATGGTGCTATTACTACAGACTCTTTGGAAATTAATGCTATTTTCAAATCTTTTTATTCATCATTATATAAATCTGAATCTCCTGCAGACAACACAAACCTACATGAGTTTCTTCAGAACATTTCAAACCCTGTAGTTGACACTGATACTGCCAGGCACCTAGATTCCCCATTCTCCCTTGTAGAAGTTACAAATGCAATTAAATCTATGCAATCAAACAAAACCCCAGGACCGGACGGGTTTACGGTTGAATTTTTAAAAAAATTTAGCTTCAAATTGGCTCCATTACTATTATCTGTTTTCAATAAATCCTTTGATAGTGGTTCATTGCCTCCAACATTGACACAAGCCTCCATTGCTCTCCTTCTTAAAAATGACAAGGATCCAACATTATGTGGCTCCTACAGACCAATTATCTTTACTAAATGCGGATGTAAAGGTTTTGGCTAAAATTATTGCATTACGATTAGAGAATGTGCTTCCTCATCTTATTTCAGAGGAGCAAAATGGGTTTATAAAGGGTCATCAAATGTTTTTTAATACCCGTACACTTTTTAACATTATATATTCGAAGCATTTGACTGAACTTCCTGAACTAGTAATATCTTTAGATGCAGAAAAGGCATCTGATAGGGTAGAGTGGGAATATCTGTTTGCGGTTTTGAAGAAATTCGGATTTGGTGACAAATTTATTTCTTGGATCCGCCTCCTTTATGCATCCCCTAAAGCCTGTGTCCACACAAATGATGTTTATTCAGAGTATTTTCCTCTTGAACGTGGAACACGCCAGTGGTGTCCTTTATCTCCTTTGCTTTTTGCCATTGCTATTGAGCCACTAGATTATGTTAAGATCCACCTCTTTATTCAAATGAGTCACGCGAAATGGAATTGAAAACAAACTGTCACTTTATGCAGATGATTTGTAATTGTATATATCTGATCCTGCTGTTTCTATTCCTGCTGTTTCTATTCCTGCTGTTTTGGGTAAGGCCCTCTCTATATACTGATAATGTAGTGATTCTTAATAAACTTAAGATTTGGTACCAATTTAGGCGGCACTTTAATTTCATTGTTGCATCTTCCTTGGGTCCTTTAAACAAAAACCATTCATTTCCTCCATCACTTTCAGACTCAACATTTGCAGTATGGTCTAACAAGGGGATTACACAGTTTAAACATTTATATGTAGATGGTGTATTTGATAATTTTGCCAGTATGTCATCTACTTACAACCTCCCTAATACTCATTTATTTCGTTATTTTCAGGTTCGTGATTTTGTGTCCAAACAATTCCCTAATTTCCCCTTC
This sequence comes from Corydoras maculifer, assembly GCA_019802435.1. Lineage (NCBI taxonomy): Eukaryota > Metazoa > Chordata > Actinopteri > Siluriformes > Callichthyidae > Corydoras > Corydoras maculifer. Next base: position 46,200 of record JAFMOD010001005.1, on the reverse strand, counting down.
TTGCCTCCTGAACAATGTTGGGAAACTATGCTTTCGCTGCCTCCTCATTGCCAAGGAAGTATTTCAAAGCTGTACGATACAATCTTAGCTTTTGGTAAGCATTCTGATGCTAAGCTTAAGTATACGTGGGAAAAGGAACTGGGTATACAGGTGCGTGGGGAGACCTGGGGATGTGCCATTGAGAGGATAAGGTCTTCTATCTCTTGTGCTCATCTTGCACTTATCCAGTTTAAGGTTTTACATAGGGTACATTTTTCAAAAAGGCTAGACTATCTGCAATTTATCCTTATATCGAGGATAAGTGTGATAGGTGCCATGGCTCCCCTTGTCATCTTAGCCATATGTTTTACCTCTGTCCTCACTTGAACATTTTTTGGGTTCAGTATTTTGCGACCATGTCCACTGTTCTCGGGGTGAATATTCAACCTTGCTCTCTGATTGCCATATTTGGTGTGCCTGATCCTTCACTTGCACTTAATGCTTCACAAAGTGACATTATTGCTTTTACATCCCTATTAGCTAGACGTCTCTTACTAATACAATGGAAATCTACGAAATGTCCATCTATTTCCCATTGGCTAAGAGACGTCATGGCATTCTTAAAACTTGAGAAGATTAAATATACCATGAGAGGGTGTACAGCTAAGTTTTGTAGCATGTGGCAACCTTTTATTTCTTATTTCACCAATCTGGCAGTTTTTCCAAATTAAATTAAATGTGTGATCTTCTTTTATTTTTCATTTCTCTTTTCTTTTTCGTGTGCCTTTTAATGTTGCACTACACTAGCAATATGTCGGTTGGTCGTGGTGAGCCGAGTGGTTATGGGGAGGGCGGCGGTTTGCTTTGATAGTTAATGTTTATTATTATCAGATGTATAATTTTAATAAATATATATTTTTATTTTTATTATTTTTATTATTATTATTATAGTATTTTCTTTGTGTGTGGGGGTAGTTTGTTTTAAAAGAAAAAGTAAAATATGTTAGTTGTTGTTGTAAGGATATTGTTTATATTTCCAATAAAAATATTCTAAAAAAAAATAAAAATGCGTGGAAGGCACGGGCCATTCCAGGATGGCACGCACCTTACCGATGGATTTTACATTTACATTTACATTTAGTCATTTAGCAGACGCTTTTATCCAAAGCGACTTACAAATGAGAACACCACAAGTCAGAAGCTATGAAGAAAACCAACTATACTGTAAATTCATCAAAGCTGAATGTTATTCGATGCCGCGGCACACGCACCCCCCCCTTTTTTTTTTTTTTTTTTTTTTTTTTTTTTTTACAACAGGTATTTGTTAAAGAGATGTGTCTTTAGTAATTTTTTAAAACTGTTCAGTGATTCTGTGTTACGGACAGATTTGGGAAGAGCATTCCACCATTTTGCAGTGGTGGACGCCACGGAGTGAGACTTACCTACTCGGTGAGGTGGAATCGTCAGGCGGCAATCATCGCTGGAGCGAAGAGAACGGGTCGGAGTGTATTTAGGAAAAATGGGGTGAAGGTAGGAGGGGGCGGATCCGGAAATGGTTCTGTATGCTAGAGTCAGTGACTTGATTTTGCATCGGAATAAGGACCTTGCTGATCGTTATCATGGTCAGGCCAATGTTTATTCCCCTGGAGTTATGGTTTGGGTTAGTTCCAGGGAATTCTGTTGTCGTTTGGGCTCTCGCAAGCTTTTTCCTAGATTCCTTGGACCTTTTCAGGTTGTTCAGTGGGTTAATGAGGTGTCTTATCGGTTAAAACTGCCTTGCCATTTGTGTGTCCATCCAGTGTTTCACACATCTTTACTTAAGCCATTTACGCCTGGTCCTTTAGCCAATGAGTGGTCTGAGGCTATGGTTTCCAATCCGGAAAATGTATTGCCTAATGTCTACTCGGTATCATCACTTTCGGATCTGCGCCGGCGTGGTTCTGTTTTGCAGTATTTGGTTGATTGGGAGGGTTTCGGTCCGGATGAGAGGAGTTGGGTTCCTGCAGCTGACATTCTTGACCCTCATTGTTGACTTTCATGCTCGACATCCTGATAGACCAGCCCCGCAGAGGTTTTTGCATTCAAAGGTTCTCTTCCTCTCTTTCCTCCTTGAGGGGGAGGGTACTGTCAGATCCACACCTTCTTCTCCTTCTGCTCTTCCGGATTTCCCCACTAGGGGTGCTCGCGGTTTTTCTCCTGAGTTTTGACTCTTCTTCTGGTTCATTTCCTTTTTCCTCTATTTAAGCCAGTTTTGATTGTTTGGGGTTGTGTTTGTTCATACTTGCTCTCTTTGTTCATGCTTGCTCTCTTTGTACTCCCAGCCTTAGGTCTCTTTTGCGGACTTTGTCAAGACCAGTCGGCGATTGTTTTTATCGCAGGCTACGCTTAGCTTCCACATCTGAAACTACTCGTCATGGTGGATGTACATTGTCTGTTTTTGGGTTTTCCGTAATAAACCTTGTTTGTGTTAAATTTACCCTGGACTTCCGTGCATTTCTCTTCACGAGCACTGACATGTAAACACGGGTAAACAACACACTCGACCGTGTGTACACCAACATTAAAGACGCATACAGAGCTGTCCCCCGCATGTGCCAGGGCATCTTGAGTTGCTGTGAATTTCTGGACCTGATGGCAGCATCCCTGGCTTTCAGCAGAGAACGCACCTCTGCATTCAGCCAGGGTTTCTGATTTAGGTAGCAGGTCACAGTCTTGTTGGTGGTGACATCCTCCACACATTTGCTGATGTATCCGCGGACGGCAGATGTATATTCCTCCAGATTATGTGGGTCTGAAGCGTCGCAGTAGGGGGTGGTATGCCAGGACCATCAAAATGGAGATGTGGTCGGAGAGCCCGAGGTGGGGGCGGGGGACTTCTCTGTATGCGTCTTTAATGTTGGTGTACACACGGTCGAGTGTGTTGTTTCCCTGTGTTGCGATGTTTACATGTTGGTGAAACTGCGGCAGAGTGCTCGTCAGGCTCACGTGATTAAAATCGCCTGCCACCACGTAAAACTTGTGCTTGTTCTGAAGAGAGCTGATGTTCTCATGGAGCTCCTTTAGTACGTTGTTAGCATAAGCATCCGGTGCTATGTAAACAGCAATGACGAACACCGCCGTGAACTCACGAGGCAAATAATGTGGACGACATCTCACAGTCAGCTGTTCTGTCGCTTCCGGGCAGTGGCTGTTTACCAACACGCAGTTTGTACACCAACCTTTATTTATGTAGACGCACACGCCGCCCCCCCAGCTTTTCCTGATTGCTGGTTGCGGTCCGCTCAGAAGAGCTGTCTGTTGGCGAGCTGGAATGCTAAGTCCGGCATGTTGTTCTGTAGCCATATTTTAGTGAGACAGATCACCGCACAGTTCCTCATCTCACCTGAAACACTCGTCCTCAGCCGCAGAAGGTCCAAATTGTTGTTGAGAGCGGACATTAGAAAGAAAAAGCAACGGAATCAGAGATGCACAATGCCCCAACGACCCCACCCTGCCCTAGGCTCTCAACAAGTTCTATGCTCGCTTTGAGGACCCTGACATCACCACCAGCACTAGACTCACCCTGTCACCTGGAGAAGAGCCCATCAGTGTGACACCAGCACAGGTCAGGAAGACACTTCTTAGGATCAACCCCAGAAAATCTGCTGGTCCGGACAACATTCCCGGACGGGTGCTAAAAGACTGTGCTGATCAACTCTCCGAGGTCCTGGCAGACATATCCAATGCCTCCCTCAGACAAGCAGCAGTTTCCACCTGCCTGAAGACTGCCACCTTCATCCCGGTCTCCAAAAGCTCCAAAGTGATGGGGCTGAATGACTACCGGCCAATAGCCCTCACGCCGATAGTCACCAAATGCTTTGAAAGACATGTCATGACCCACATCAAAGCCACCATCGATGTCACTGTGGACCCACATCAGTACACCTACAGAAACAACCGATCCACAGAAGATTCCATTTCCTCTGTGGTCCACACCGCCCTCACCCACTTGGAGCAGAAGTATTCCTATGTCCGAATGCTATTTGTGGACTTCACATCTGCTTTTAACACGATGATCCCTCAGACCCTGACTAATAAACTGTCACTACTTGGACTGAGTGCCTCCCTCTGCAACTGGGTCCTAAACATCCTGACCAACAGGCTGCAGTGTGTGAAGATCCACAACACCACCTCCTCCACAACAACCCTCAGCATCGGTTTTCCTCAGGGCTGAGTGATGAGCCCCCTCCTGTTTACACTGTTAAAATATGACTTTTCACCCATCCATCCGAGCTGTCATATTGTGAAGTTTGCAGACGACACAGCAGTGGTTGGATGTATCACAGACAGTGATGAGTCCATGTACAGACAGGAGATGGAACACCTGGAGGGTTGGTACAGAAAGAACACCCTCTGCATCAATGTTAAAAAGAGATGATTGTGGACTTCAGATAAAGGAGATGATTGTGGACTTCAGAAGGGGCGAACGCCCACACCCCTCTACACGTCGGGGGATCTGTGGTGGAAGTAGTCTCCAGCTAAAGGTACTTGGGTGTGCACCTGAGTAACAACCTCACCTGTAGCACCAACATTTCCAGCTTGGTCAGGAAGGCACATCAACTTCCTCAGACGGCTGAGAAGAGCCAGACTCGGGAGCTCAGTCCTCACCTCCTTCTACAGATGTGTGGTGGAGAGCGTCTTGTGCTCCAGCATCAACATGTGGCATGGAAGCTGCTCTGCTGCCGACAGCAAAGCTCTGCAGAGGGTGGTGAAGGCTGCACAGAGGATTATTGGAGTCAATCTCCCCACCAACACAGACATCCACACCTCCAGACGCAGGAAATGGGCCTCCTTCATCACGAAGGACCCAACTCACCCATCACACCCACTTTTTGTTCCACTCCCCTCAGGCAGGAGACCGCAGAGCAGTGTAGACCAAACAGACTGAGGTATAGCTTCATAGCAAAAGCTGTAAGGCTCACAAACTCCATCTAACAAGACATTCACACATTTTATCATCACTCCACCAAAATACCTCATCATCATCTCATCTCACATGTACCGTTATGCTGCTATATTTGTATAAAATATTTATATCTATTCTATACTACTTTTTATATATAGTGTATATTTATATATATATTCTTACATTTATTTTATATACTGTATATACATATATTTATATATTATATTTATAGTTAAAATATTCTATATTTTATTTATATTTGTAGTGGTATATTATATATATATATATATATATATATATATATATATATTCAAAGTTGTATACTATATTATATTTCACATTTCATATGTGTAATTCTCATTTTCTTCTTTAAAATTTAAATTATAACTTTAAAATAACAGGGTAATCAGGGTCCGTGACCTATAATTTCGTTCTTATCTTATGTTACACATGTGATATTAATGATAATACATTTTCTTGAATCTTGACACTGTGTAAATGCTTTTTCTACTTCAACATTGTTGCCAGTGTCTGTCATGAGATAAACAAATTATTTTTGTCGCAAGGTAAAAGATTATCGTCATTAAGGGCAGTCGGTATTCCTTGAACAAAATTGATGCTTTTCATTTTTATCATTTCATCATCTAGGCCATTAGGGCCATTATCTCTTCACAGGATTCAGTGGTGGTGAGTACGTTTCATTTGCAACAACCGTTTTTACTACTAGTTAAGTTAAAGTTCTTGGACAAATGTATTTCTACTACTGCATTACTGCCGTGTTGCGAGCTCCCACCAACTTGTGTAATTTTTCGTTGTCTGTGTGTTTATTTTTCACCCTTTTCGCACCTTACGTTACTGGCATCACTGTTTATGACTGACAAACACTTCTGAAAATCAGATCATTGATTGCTCATCGCAAACTGGACTTTGAATTCCATAATGCTGATCCTTTGATTGCAAATATTGGAGGCTGATGGACCGGTTTCAGCTGGGAAACATGAAATATTGGGTTGATACGCATGTAGAGTAGGAGTTTAAGGCGGATGGCAGAAGGATTGATGATCTTGGAAATGTAGGGGCCAATGAATCGAGGAGCCAGTTTGCGGGACGTGACACGTAGTGAAATTTTGCGGGCTGAAAACCAGACAGACTGACCAGGACGATAGTTGGGGCAGAGTCGGCGACGTCGATTGGCTAAGCGTTCAGTAACAGACTGGGCTTTGAGGAGGGCTTCTTTAATAGATCTCCAGATCCGGCAACAGCGACGAATGTGGAGAGTGACAGAGAGAACCGCCAGATCAAGCTCTTCTTCAGAAAAATGTGGCGGCTGGTATCCCAGTGAGGCCTCGATAGGAGATTTGCCAGAGGAGGAACAGTTGAGAGAGTTTAAGGTGTAGTCCACCAAGGCCAGTTGTGTGCTCCACCGGTCAGGATGTTCAGCATTGACGCAGTGGAGGGTCTCCACTGACAGTGGTCCCTAGGGCAGTACAAAAGGTTCGCCATACCTGGGAGATGAACTGAGGGCCTCTATCAGAGACGATGCCCGTAGGAATGCTGTTGAATCTTGAAAGCCTGATTGAACAGAATCTCTGAAGTTTCCATGGCTGAGGGGAGTTTGGGTAGCGCGATGAGCCGGACCATCTTAGAGAAACGGTTCACCACAGTCAGGATCTCGGTCATACCTCTAGACTCAGGTGGGCCAGTGATAAAATCCAGAGCTATATGAGCCCAGGGGCGCCCAGGAACGGCAAGGGGTTGTAAAAGGCCGTCTGGTCTCTGGTGGGAGTTTTTTTCCCGGGCACAGGTGGAACAAGCCGCCACAAACTCCCGGGCATCAGCCGCAAGGGAAGGCCACCAGAAGAATCTTCGGAGCAGGGAAATTGTCTGGTTCTGACCTGGGTGACCTAATAACCGGGATTCATGTGCCCATTTAAGGTCATCTGGGCGGACAGTGGTTGGAACAAACCAAATTCTAGGATGGAGGCCTCCTTGATAAGTTGCTTAATTTCCCAGGAGAGAAAGGCAAGGACTTTGTTTCCTTGCAGAACAAGGTCAACAGTTGACAGTGCATCTTCTCTCCCAGAGTGTAGTCGGGATAGGACATCAGGTCTGGTGTTCCGTGTACCAGGGCGGTAGTTTACCGTGAAGTTGAATCGGCTGAAAACGTGCCAGACGGGGTTCAGACGTTTAGCTGTTTGGACGTATGACAAGTTCTTGTGGTCTGTCCAGATAACAAATGGTAATTCTGATCCCTCCAGCCAATGTCTCCACTTCTCAAGGGCAAGTTTAATGGTCAAGAGTTCACGGTTACCAACGTCATAATTGCTCTCAGCTGGGGAGAGTTAGCGGGAGTAATAGGCACAAGGGTGAAGAAGGTCTTTAGGCCCAGAGCATTGTGAGAGGACCACACCTATGCCGAAGTCTGATGCGTCAACTTCCACGATTAAATGTTTGGTGGGATCTGGTTGAATGAGTACCGAGGCTAGTAGTTGTGAATGAACCTTCTGTAACAGTTGGCAAAGCCAAGGAATCTTTGCAGGTCCTTTCTGTTAGATGAGGTAGGCCACTTGACAACGGCTCGTACCTTCTCTGGATCAGCTCTGACACGGCCAGGCTGGATAATAAACCCCATAAGATGGTATCCTTATGAAACTCGCATATTTTTTGCCTTGACGAATAGTCGGTTCTGGGCAAGGTGGGACAGAACCTGACTGACATGGTTAACATGGTCCTTTAAGGTCTTGGAGAAAATTAAGATGTCGTCAAGGTAAACAAACACAAAATGGTCAAGAAAGTCTCTTAAAACATCGCTGACGAGAGCTTGGTACAGTACACAAGCCTGATCCTTACTGAATACCTCACTAAAGTAATAATAAGGTTGGGGAATGGCAGACAAGTCAACCATTCTGGAGGGCATAGAGTGAGCGGCGACAGGGTAATGGGGTCGAGTGGCAGCACGGAAACAATGGGCATAACAATGATCGCTCCAAGACGTGATCCTATTCTGTTGCCAGTTGATCTGTGGATTGTGGAGTGCCAACCAGGGGAAACCAAGAACTAAGGGGCATTGTGTAGATTTGATAACAGAAAAGATCAAGTCTTCCCGATGATTTCCAGAAATAACCATGGAGATGGTTTTGGTTTGGTGAGTAATGAACGTGAGAGTACTAACATCCAGTGCCAAGGCGTTTTGATCGAGTTCCTTAATAGATGAGTCCAATAGGGGAATGAAGCCTTCATGAATAAGATTCATCTCTGAACCCGAGTCAATAATTACAGACAGAGACATTTCCTTGTAGTTGGAATCACAGAGTGTGACTGGTATGGACAGATGGAGGTTTTAGCATTTGGCATTCGAGCCCAACAGCAACCTCAGACCTACTATCGGGCTTGATTTTTTAGTCGAATTGGGCAGGTCAACTGTTGATGTCCTGATTTGCCACAGTACAGGCATTGCCCAATCTGAAACCTCTGTGTGCGCTCTTCGGAGGATAAATGCATTCGCCCAAGCTGCATAGGCTCGAGGGGCGAGTCCCGATCTTGAAGATCAATCGCGCAGTCATATGGTTGGTGTGGAGGCAGTACACAGGCCTGATACTTACTGAATACCTCACTAAATTAATGATAAGGTTAGGGAATGGCAGACAAATAAACCCCATAAAAGAGATGGTATCCTTATGAAACTCGCATTTTTTTGACTTGACGAATAGTCGGTTCAGTCTGAGCATTTGTCTGTTTTTTAATGCATATTTAGCAAGTTTTCTGTGATTTTGCATGCATCTGTAAATTTTCTGTGATTTTACCACATTTTTTGTTTTTTTTAAGCATTTTCCTATTTTGGGGATTTTTCTTTTCATGCCTTTGCTAGCTTTCTTTTTCTTCATTGTTTTTCATGCATTTTGTTCGTTTTCTGTGCATTTTGTTTTACACATTTTGCACGTTTACTGTGCATTTTTTGTGTTTTTATGCATTTTTAGCAAGTTTTTTTTGTGATTTGTATAAACATCTGTCATTTTCTGTGATTTTACCACAGTTTTTGTGTTTTCTAGCATTTTTTAATTTTTTTTCATGCATTTGCAGCTTTCTGTGCATTTTGCCTTTTTCTCATGCATTTTGCATTTTGATTGCTTTTCATGCATTTTTCTAGTTTTCTGTGCATTTTGTGTTTTTCTCATGTATTTTGCTTGCTTTCTGTGCGTTTTTGGCTTTTTATGTGCATTTTGCATGCTTTGCAGGCATTTTGTTCGTTTTTTTGAGCATTTTTTCTGAGCAATTTGCTCTTTTTCTGTACATTTTGCACATTTCATTTTATGTGCATTTTTTGAGTGTTTTACGTGTTTTGCACGTTTACTGTGCATTTTGTGTGTTTTTAATACATATTTAGCAAGTTTTCTGTGATTTTACATGCATCTGTGATTTTCTGTGATTTTACCACAGATTTAATTTTATTTTTTAAACTTTTTCTTGTTTTTAGGATTTTTTTTCATGCATTTTCTAGCTTTCTGTGCATTTTGCGTTTTTCTCATGCATTTTGTATTTTGATTGTTTTTTATGCATTTTGCTAGTTTTCTGTGCATTTTGTGTTTTTCTCATGCATTTTGTATTTTTATTGTTCATCATTGTTACATGTTCCACGTTTTAAGTTGCGGTGTCTGTCACGTGGAAGGTGCGCTTTCTCGCTCTCGCTCTTGTGTGTCATTGTTACAGGTTCACGTGGACATCAATCGGATGATGTCGGACCACGCCTTCTTTGCATCGCACAAATCACGGAGTGACCGAAGAGGTAGACCTATGGTTATATAAACTGTCTGTCTACTGCCGTAAGGGGAGAGGAGCGTGCATTTTGCTCATTTTCTGTGCGTTTTGTGTTTTTCTCATGCATTTTGTATTTTGATTGTTTATCATGCATTTTGCTTATTTTCTGTTCGTTTTGGATTTTTTATGTGCATTTTGCGTGTTTTGCATGCATTTTGTTCGTTTTCTGTGCATTTTGTTTTGCACGTTTTGCACATTTACTGTGCATTTTGTGTGTTTTTTATGCATTTTTAGCAAGTTTTATGTGATTGTACATGCGTCTGTGATTTTACTACATTTAGCTCGTTTTCTGTATATATCCATTATTGGGCATTTTTTTTTACTTTATTTTAGCAATTTGATTGTTTTTTTTATTGTGCATTTTGTGTTAGTTTTACGCATTCTGCTTATTTTCTGTGCATTTTGCACATTTTTTTTGTGTTTTAAATTTTTTCTGCATGTATTTTGTTCATTTTCTGTGCATTTTGTGTATGTTCTATGCATTTTGATCGTTTTCTGTGCATTTTGCATGCTTTTCTTATCCATCTTTGGCCATTTTTTCCCTTCTTTAAGCATTTTGAGCATGTGATTTTGTGTGTTTTTGTGCATTTCCCAAGTGTTTTTCTGTTTTTTTTTTTGCGTTTTGCAAGTTTTCTGGTACATATTGCATGTTTTCTGTGCATTTGATGTGTTTATCATTTTTTTTTGCACATTTTACGTAGACATTGCTGCATTTCTGTGCATTTTGTGTGTTTTTTGCGCATTTTTGCGTATCTCATTTTATCTCATTTTATCTGCGAATTTTGTGTGTTTTTGTGTATTTTCCCCTTTTTTCGTGCATTTTGCACGTTTTCTGTATTTTTTGCATTTTGCATGTTATTTGTGATTTTGTGTGTTTTTGTGCATTTCCCATGAAATGGAACAGAAACACGTAAAAACTGATAAACGTACAAAAACCACACTAAATTCTCAGAAAACGTGCATAATGTACAGAAAACATGCAAAATGCATTAAAAACGGAAATAATGAGATATGCAAGAAAAACGTGAAAAACATACAAAAACGACACTAAATGCACAGAAAACGTAAAAAATGCAAAAAAACACACAAAAATCACAGATAACAGATAAAAAATAATTACAGATAACATGCATTTTGCACGTTTCTTGCATGATAGGTAAGAAAAACGTGAAAAATGTACAAAAAATGTGCAAAATGTACATAAAACGTGCAGATTTTACAGAAAATGTGCAAAATGCATTAAAAACGACACAAACGTGGGAAATGCACAAAAACACAAAAAAAAACAGATAACAGGCAAAATGCATGATAGGAAAATGAAACGTGAAAAACAAACAAAAAACACACTAAATGCACAGAAAACGTGCAAAATGTACAGAAAACGTGCAAAATGCATTAAAAACGACAAAAACGTGGGAAATGCACAGAAACACAAAAAAAATCACAAAAAACTTGCAAAATGCATAAGATATGCAAGAAAAACGTGAAAAACGTATGATGCATTATGCATTATGCAAAATGCATTAAAAACGACACAAACGTGGGAAATGCACAAAAACACACAAAAATCACAGATAACACTAAATGTAAAGAAACTGCGCAAAATGTAAAGAAACCGTGCAAAATTTACAGAAAACGTGAAAACGTGAAAAACGTACAAAAAAACATACTAAATGCACAGGAAACATGTAAAATGTACAGAAAACGTGCAAAATGCCCAAAAACACACAAAAATCACAGATAACAGGCAAAATGAATAATAGGCAAGAAAAACATAAAAAACGTACAAAAAACACACTAAATGAACAGAAAACGTGCAAAATGTATAGAAAATGTGCAGAATTTACAGAAAACGTGCAAAATGCATTAAAAACGACACAAACGTGGGAAATGCACAAAAACACACAAAAATCAAGGATAACACTAAATTTACAGAAACCGTGGAAAATGTAAAGAAACTGTGCAAAATGTAAAGAAACCGTGCAAAATTTACAGGAAACGTGAGATGGGGAAAAAAAACATGAAAAATGTACAAAAAACACAAAAATCACAGGTAACAGTTAAAATGCATGAGATATGCAAGAAAAACGTGAAAACGAGGGAAATGCACAAAAGCACACAAAAATCACAGATAACATGCAAAATGCATGAGATATGTGAAAAACATACAAAAAACACACTATATTCACAAAAAACACAATAAATGCAAAATGTATATAAAACGTGCAAAATGCATGAAAAACTGACAAAAACGAGGGAAATGCACAAAAACACACAAAAATCACAGAGAACATGCAAAATGCATCAGATAGGCAAGGAAAACGTGAAAAACGTACAAAACACACACTAAATGCACAAAAAACATGCAAAATATACAAAAACCTTGCAAAATGCACAAAAACACACAAAAATCACAGATAACAGGCAAAATGCATGATATGCAAGAAAAACGTGAACAACATACAAAAACCACACTAAATGTACAGAAACCGTGCAAAATGTAAAGAAACCATGCAAAATGTAAAGAAACCGTGCACAATTTACAGAAAACGTGAGATGGGCAAGAAAAACGTGAAAAATGTACAAAAAACACAATAAATGAAAACTTGCAAAAATGTACAGAAAACGTGCAAATGCACAGAAACACACAAAAATCACAGGTAACAGTTAAAATGCATGAGATATGCAAGAAAAATGTGAAAACGAGGGAAATGCACAAAAACACACAAAAATCACAGATAACATGCAAAATGCATGAGATCGGCAAGAAAAACGTGAAAAACGTACAAAAAACACAATGCACAGAAAACGTGCAAATTGCATGAAAAACGGACAAAAACGATGGAAATGCACAAAATAAACAAAAATCACACATAACATGCAAAATGCAAATGTACAGAAATCTTGCAGAATGCACAAAAACACATAAGAATCACATATAAACATACAAAAAACACACTAAATGAACAGAAAACGTGCAAAATGTACAGAAAACGTGCAGAATTTACAGCAAATGTGCAAAATGCATTAAAAACGACAAAAACATGGGAATTGCACAAGAAGACACAAAAATCACAGATAAAAACGTGGGAAATCACAGACAAAAACGTGAGAAATGCACAAAAACACACAAAAATCACAGGTAACAAGCATGCATGATAAATTTGCAAATAAAACGTGAAAAACATAAAAAAAATAAAAAATTAAAAATAAAAAATTCACTACATGCACAGAAAAATCACAGATAACTTGCAAAATGCATGAGATTTGCAAGAAAAACGTGACATACAAACGTACAAAAAACACACTAAATGCACAGAAAACGTGCAAAATGCATTATAAACGGAAATGCATGAGATATGCATGTAAAACTTGAAAAATGTACAAAAAAGACACTAAATGCACAGAAAACATGTAAACTGTACAGAAAACGTGCAAAATGCACAGAAACACACAAAAATCACAGATAACATGCAAAATGCATGAGATAAGCAAGAAAACCTGATTAACATACAAAAATCACACTAAATTCTTAGAAAACGTGCATAATGTGCAGAAAACGTGCAAAATGTACAGAAAACGGGCAAAATGCAATAAAAACGACAAAAACGTGGGTAATGCACAGAAACACACAAAAATCACAGATAACATGCAAAATACATGAGATAGGCAAGAAAAACGTGAAAAACATACAAAAACACAATAAATGCACAGAAAACGTGCAGAATACACAGAAACACACAAAAATCACAGATAACTTGCAAAATGCATAAGATATGCAAGAAAAACGTGAAAAACATACAAAAAATACACTAAATGCACAGAAAATGTGCAAAATGCATTAGAAATGGAAATGCATGAGATATGCATGCAAAACGTGAAAAATGTACAAAAAAGACACTAAATGGCCAGAAAACGTGCAAAATGTACAGAAAACGTGCAGATTTTACAGAAAACAGGCAAAATGCATTAAAAACGACAAAAACGTGGGAAATGCACAAAAACACACAAAAATCACAGATAACATGCAAAATGCATGAGATATGCAATAAAAACGTAAAAAACGTACAAAAAACATACTAAACGCACAGAAAACGTAAAATATGCAGAAAACGTGCAAAATGCCCAAAAACACACAAAAATCACAGATAATACGCAAAATACATGATAGGCAAGAAAAACGTGAAAAACGTACAAAAAACACACTAAATGAACAGAAAACGTGCAAAATGTACAGAAAACGTGCAGAATTTACAGAAAACGTGCAAAATGCATTAAAAACGTCAAGAACGTGGTAAATGCACAAAAACACACAAAAATCACAGATAATAGGCAAAATACATGATAGTAAAGAAAAACGTGAAAAACGTACAAAAAACACACTAAATGAACAGAAAACGTGCAAAATGTACAGAAAACGTGCAAAATTTACAGAAAACCTGCAAAATTTACAGAAAACGTGCAAAATGTACACAAAACATGCAAAATGTACAGAAAACCTGCAAAATGCACTAAAAACGACAAAAACGTGGGAAATGCACAAAAACACACAAAAATCGCAGATAACATGCAAAATGCATGAGATATGCAAGAAAAATGTGAAAAACGCACAAAAAAACACACTGAATGCACAGAAAACGTTCAAAATGTACAGAAAATGTGCAAAATTTACTGAAAACGTGTAAATGTACACAAAGCATGCAAAATGTACAGAAAACGTGCAAAATGCATTATAAACGACAAAAACGTGGGAAATGCACAAAAACACACAAAAATCACAGATAACATGCAAAATGCATGAGATATGCAAGAAAAATGTGAAAAACGTACAAAAAACATACTAAATGCACAGGAAACATGTAAAATGTACAGAAAACCTGCAAAATGCACAAAAACACACAAAAATCACAGAACAGGCAAAATGCATGATAGCCAAGAAAAACGTGAAAAACGTACAAAAAAACACAATAAATGCAAAATGTACAGAAAACATGCAAAATGTACAGAAAACGTGCAGAATTTACAGCAAACTTGCAAAATGCATTAAAAACGACACAAACATGGGAAATGCACAAAAACACACAAAAATCACAGATAACATGCAAAATGTACAGAAAACATGCAGAATACACAGAAACACACAAAAATTACAGATAACTTGCAAAATGCATGAGATGTGCAAGAAAAACGTGAAAAACGTACAAAAAAATACACTAAATGCACAGAAAATGTGATGTATTTTCTCATGTATTTTGCATGTTCCAAATAAATGTTGCATAATGTCCAAATGGCATATTTATATTCTGAGGCTGTTCAAATAAACTACAAATTCCATTCACATGGGGGGGAGTGGGCCTTAGGCACCGTATTGTTGTTCTCACATCATGTAGTTAAATGCTGTAGTCCTCTGTAGGTCTGTGTAAAGTGTTGAACTCTTGTAAGATTTTATGATTAGACTATTTCTGATTGCCACAATATTATCACAGGAAACAGCTGCTAATATGCCTCTTGCACCATCAGAGCCTGTGCCAGCGTCATGTTGTGTTTCAACCCAAAATGATGCAACGAATCTAAATAATGAACAAAACCCAACTGAGGAAACAAACCCAACTGAGGTAGCACACATATTGCCTACATAGATGTACAGTTTTTTGTTTCTCTGTCTGAGATGAGTCAAGCATTTTTCATGCTAATTACATTGTATTCCTGCTATACTGAATGCTAAGTAGAGATGGTAACAGTAATGAAATCTGGTTCAAACCTCAAATTGCTCAAAGGTTGACGTTCAGAGACATGGACTTAAAAAAAAAAATGAATAAGAATACAGATGCCACTTAATACAGAGAATGTAGCACACTTCTAGTTGGTAATATTTTTTGTCCTGTTGATTTGACCTTTTAAAGTTCATGCACGTATACTTGTTTGTTATAGGCAATTGAGACACGACAGAGCTGAATGATTGCTTTTGAAGAGCCTGTTGATGGAGTGCCACTCAAATTAAAATTTCCAAATGGGCTGGTAAAGACCAGAAAAGTTCTCTTGTCTGAATCTATACAGGTAATCAACTTTTGCTGCATCATTGTTAACATCTAAGAGATAGATGAGCTGTGATGCAAGGTTCAGAAGTAGCATTAATAAATATCACAGATTTAAAGTCCTGTCTCTGTTCTTTGCTTTAGACATTGTTTGATTTTTCTGTGCAGGAAGAAATGGCCAGTGACGTTTTTTTGTCTAATTGAAGCATCATCAAATAAAATACTTCAAAGTACACTGTCAGGATCCATTGAAAACTACAACATCAAAGGGTTTTCGACCTTCTATGTTCAGTGGATGGATACACTCTCTGTACAGGTGAACAGCAATGTCATACAGAACATTTTCAATCTTTGATACTTTTTTGTTTACAGTTTTTTTGAACGACAGAAAGGATAATACCTGCCTGACTGCATTGTGCCAACTGTAAAGGAGGAAGGAGGTTTGTTTTCAGGGTTTGGTCTAGTCTCCTTATCTCCTTATCCTTATCTCAGTGATGGGAAATTCTAATTCTAATTCTAATGGTTTAGAATATGTTGTACAATTGTGGACAATGTATGCTTTCAACTTTTCCAACTTATTTTGAACACTTTGGAGAAGGCCCGTTTCTATTTTAGTGTGACTTACAAGGTTGGGTAAGTTTGGTGATCCCCAGCATCAACCCCATCAAACACCTTTGGGAACTAAAATGCAGATTGTGAGCCAGTCCCTCTTGTCCAACATCCCTCCCCCATGCCAGACCTAACAAATGTTCATCTGGAAAATTGGCCAAAAATTCCAATGTATAAACTCTGAAATCTTGTTGAAAGCAATAATAATGCTTATGGATTTAAAATGGGATGTAAAAAATCGCTCCTATAGGTGTAATGTTTTGGATATTCCAAATTTTTTTTTCCATATATTTTGTATTAAGTTGTTCTGTGTTTGTGTTTATTTTGCCTCAAATTCAGGAGCCCAGTGGCGCTTACCCTGCTGCAGGCCAACGTAGCCTTTCACCAGCTCCCACTCTTCCCCACTATTCCACTGCACCATCTCCTTCACTTCAACTCTTCAAACAATAGATGACTATGAATCTTCATCAACAAAGTATGCTTCTTTTATTTGAATATGTATTTTATAACCTAAACCTTTCTTATTTAGTTCAGTTAAGTGTTTGCTTTCATGTTACAGCATTAATCTGCAAGCTGTCTTGATGAGGCTTCTCAACAAAGTTGATCTCACATCAAATCAAACAAGAAATCAAATAAACGTTTGCAGAGACAACATTTTGCAGGGAAGTATTCAAGCATTTAAACACCGCCGTTTTGACCCAGGTTCAAAGCTGGATGTAATTTTTGTCGACAATGAGGGGACTGGAGAAGGGGCTGTCGATGATGGTGGGCCAACCAGGGAATATCTAAGGTTGCTGATGAAACCACAAAACTGGTTATTTAATGTAGTGTTTATTAAATGGGTATGATATTAAATTATGTTTTTCAGCTCTTGAAACTGGACTGTATGCACTGATTGGAAAAATGGTGACAGTGTGCATAATTCATGGTGGAGTTGGTCCACACTTTTTCTTTGACCATCTTTTTCTTCAGTTCTGTGGCAAATCTCCACCTCCTGCCTCACTGGATGAAGTTGGAGACCAGAGATTCAGAGATAAGTTAATAAAGGTGTGTATTACAATTCAAATGAAATATTGATCATTTTAAAACATTTGGTCCCTAATCGATGCCTTGAAAAAAAAATCATACGATTTTGGTATCAACTGTCTGCAAGGCTAAGGCTAATTGTTGGCAAGGATGTTGAATGTAAAACATTTTATCAAAGTCAAATAAATCATTATTTATTCATTTTAGATAAAATAAGCAGATACTGTCCATAAGGCAAATGATGCAATCAGAGATGCAGAGGATAGCCTGAGTATGGTGGGAGCTTTGAGGTTCATTTCATCGTTAGAGCACAGAGATTCCCTGGTCCAGTCTGTAACAGAATACTTTGTTGATGGACGAATACATGCAGCATTGAGACAGTAAGTTTATCAATCAAGGCAAAATTAAGGGATGTGAACTTGTGAAGTTAAATATAAATATTCAATTTTGTGAGTTTCTCTTCAGGTTTGAGGAGGGTTTCAAAACTCTTGGTTTTCTTTATGTGGTTAGAGCTTACCCTGAAATCTTTAAGGACCTGTTCACCAATGTGCCACAACCACTAGAGGCAAAAGAATTGTCCACGTTGTTTGAAGTTGATTTCTCAGCCCCTGGAAGCAACAAACGGCGGTTGGAAAATCAGAACATCTGTTTCTGGAGAGACTGGTTAATTGATGTTGAGGGTATGTACTTTTTGTAAAGTTCAGCTAAACTACATGGTCCAACATACATGGACTGTCCCAATAATTTTAATTTATTATGAGGTACAGTCAATGCTTCAATTGTGAAATGCCTTCACAATTTTGCCATAAATGTTTCAATATTTTTAGAGGCTGAATGCAACCCCTTGACACTGGAAATGGTGCTGGAGTTTGCCTCTGGAGCTTCAGCTGTGCCTCCCCTGGGTTTCCCCAACCGTCCTATTATCAAATTTCTTCACAATAAAGACAAAATCTTTCCAAAGGCAAATACATGTGTTATAGTGCTCAGACTGCCTATACAAAGTCAATATGAAAAATTCAGAATCTGTATGACTGAAGGAATATTGCAGGCTCCAGGTTTTGGCCTAGCATAATGTTTAAGATACTGTATGTTTGGTAAATGAATGTAAAACTGAAGGTTAATTATAAAATAATTATTTAGTATGCCATATTGTTAAAAAATATAGCTTTTTCCAATACATTTTGTCACCGTTTCAGTGAATGCTAAAACAAAATGTAAGATTTCTAAACTATTATAGCCAAACCAATAACTGCATTTTTTTTCAAATATTCACTGATATTTGAAAAACAAACATTTGATACGGATATAATTATTATTATAATTAACACATTTTGTATCATCAGAGACATCCCAAAAATGTTCACTAAAAATATCACACATTTTTAGCTTATTATTTATTAGCAGAATACATTAAATCATATTACTCAAAAAAGGATAAAGACCATGAAGTCTTGTAATTTTTAGGATAAGTCCTTCATTTGTCACTGGCAAGTGTCTCCGCACAGACACTCCAAGCTGCTTTGTTTTTTTATATAAAAAGGATGAGGAGCAACCAAACATTCCAGCCATTTGCCTAATTGTGTATCCTTGTCTCACGAGAAACTCTATTTGCTGAATTGAAATATCAATGGTTGGTCTGCCACAGCCTCCTAAAAACATACACAACATGTTTTATATATTTTAATAAAAGTTTTACAATAAAACATTTTAGGTAAAATAAAGTCCAGTAAAAAATAACATTTGCAGGAATTACCCCAGAAGGTAAAATGACTGCTCTAAATTGCCCCATCTAATATATGAGTGAGTGAGAGAGAGAGAGAGAGAGAGAGTGTGTGTGTATGTGTGAGTGAGTGTGTGCCCAGCAATAGATTTGCACCCTGTCCTGGTTGTATCTGCCCAGCGCCCGAAACCCGAGATAGGCAAGAAAAACGTGAAAAACGTGAAAACGACGGAAATGCACAAAAGCACACAAAAATCACAGATAACATGCAAAAAAAAACATGAAAAAGTACAAAAAACACATTATATTCACAAAAAACACTAAATGCATAGAAAGCGTGCAAAATGTACAGAAAACGTGCAAAATGCATGAAAAATGGACAAAAACGAGAGAAATGCACAAAAACACACAAAAGTCACAGATAACATGCAAAATGCATGAGATAGGCAAGAAAAACGTAAAAAAACGTACAAAAAAAAAAAACACACAAAAATCACAGATAACTTGCAAAATGCATGAGATATGCAAGAAAAACGTGAAAAACGTGAAAAAAAACATACTAAATGCACAGGAAACATGTAAAATGTGCAGAAAACTTGTAAAATGCACAAAAACACACAAAAATCACAGAAAACCGGCAAAATGAATGATAGGCAAGAAAAAGGTACAAAAAACACACTAAATGCACAAAAAACGTGCAAAACGTACAGAAAACGTGCAGAATGCACAGAAACACTCAAAAATCACAGATAACTTGCAAAATGCATGAGATATGCAAGAAAAACATGAAAAATGTACCAAAAAAAACCTAAATGCACATGTAAAATGTACAGAAGACATGCAAAATGCACAAAAACACACAAAAATCACAGATAACAGGCAAAATGCATGATAGGCAAGAAAAATGTGAAGAACGTACAAAAAACACAATAAATGCACAGAAAACGAGCAACATGTACAGAAAATGTGCAGAATTTACAGAAAACGTGCAAAATGCATTTAAAACGACACAAACATGGGAAATGCACAAAAAAAAAACACAAAAACTACAGATAACAGGTCAAATGCATGATATGCAAATGCATTAAAAACGACGAAAACATGGAAAATGCACAAAAACACACAAAAATCACAAATAACAGGCAAAATGCATGAGATAGGCAAGAAAAACGTGAAAAACGTACAAAAACCACACTAAATGCACAGAAAACGTGCAAAA
>JAFMOD010001005.1:2146-16290 GCA_019802435.1 Corydoras maculifer | reverse complement strand
ACCTCGGTTCTCGAACATAATTCGTTCCGGGAGGTAGATCGAGAACCAAATTGTTCGAGAACCGAAACAAAAAAAACCCATAGGAAATAATGGAAACCGGATTAATTCGTTCCAAGCCCCAGAAAATTTGCCAATGATTTCTTTCTTGAGTTCAATCGTTGTTCTCACAGTGACTCTCTCTCTCTCACTGACTCACAATGATGACGCAGGCAAGGCGCTGCGCCGAATGAACGCCATTCTGCTCAACTCGGCTAATCTCGGACGTTCGGCTGTTCGAGTTCCAAATATTTGTTCGGATTCCAAGACAAAATTTTCTCGAATTTCCTGTTCGAATACCGATTTGGTCGAAAGTCAAGGCGTTCGAGAACCGAGGTATCACTGTATATATATATATATATATATATATATATATATATATATATATATATATATATATATATATATATATATGAATTAGGGGGATTTAGTTTTTTACCAGCACAACATAACATTGCAGTTGGGGCTGGCTTAAATCTTCCTGATGAAGAATGTGAGAATGAAGACGGCATTCATAAATAAATTGGGTCATTTAGCAGACGCTTTTTATCCAAAGCGACTTACAAGTCGATCACAGGGTCGATCACAACATCCCTGGAGCAATGAGGGTTAAGGGTCTTACTCAAGGACCCACACTGGTAACTTCAGTGGAGCTGGGATTTGAACCCCCAACCTTCAGATTGATAGCCCAACCTTCAGATTGATAGCCCAACACCCTAACCACTGAGCTAACCCGCCCGAATAAGGCAACAATTCATGTTCCTGCCAAATAAAGTTTATGCCTGATCTATTAGTTGAATTGCAAGCACTGATAGTTTGTGATACATCCTCCACTTTCTTATTTGTTGCTGGAATCTCATGCTTTGGAAAATAATGTAATAATGGATATAATTTGTCTTTTCGCTCTGATGTTACACATTCCCGTTCTTTCCTCCACACACACCCACTACACCTACATGCTCACGCCCCGCTGCTGCATGCTCCGCACCTCACACGCCCACTTCCACACCTGACACTAATGCCGGTAATCTCAGATCACCCTCTCCAGATTATTAGTTGCAGGTGTGCTCCGTTGATGGCAGCGTCCTCTTAAGCCGCCGTTCCGGATTCATCGGCGCAGAGTTTTTGGATCACCCCGCTCGTGCGCGCTGGTCACTTCCTGTTTCGTGCGTCCGTTCGGAACGTACTACAAAGCATCTGACGAGACCCTTTGATGTGTCTACTGACTCGCCTGCCTCTCCATAGGATAACTCTTCCCAGGGGACGTAATGACTTCGGGGACTCCGTGGCACACGCCCTCCTCCCCCCTCGCCTGGGCTCCACGCCGCTCACTCGCCGGATCCGTAGTGAGCCGCAGCTTTTCGCTGCTTCTTGGGAGGTTGTACAGACTTGAGACTGTTTCTGTTTTTTGTTGCCTTATTCCCGCCTGGAGGAAATAAACTCTTGTGTTAATTTTTTGCAAACACGCCTTTCCTCAGTTCCTCCGGCTATGGGATCCGTATTTTGTGACATCTACTAAATCAAGCATCTTATATAGTTTGCTTTCAGAAAAGTGTATATTACGCTGTTGGTTTGCCATGCCACTGAATAATGAATTCATGTTAAAAGTGCACCCATTGATAAGCTTGCTTGGTATGCGATTGGTCAAAAAATTTAAATATGATAATTTAGTGTTTATACAGTTTTTTTAAAAATACTTTCTAAATTATTTGTTTATTTTTTGTGCATTATAACGAGAGATTGTGTGGTAATCTGTGATTCAGTTCGGTGCCTTTTCAGGGAGTCTACAAAGAACGACTTAAAAGTCTCTCTTAGTCTAGGAGACTTAAGAAGGCTTTTGAAAAAGCGCAGTAAAATTTGCGTTCTTAAAGTTATGTCGTTCGTAGCTCGCTAAGAACATTCGCTTTCTGGAAATCCAGCCGAGACCGATTTGTTGATTTAAAACTGGCACCGATGCAATTGTTTTGATGTCGCACAGGTGTTCTAAAGATAAACGTTTTATCATTTTATTACTTTAGCGGGTCGTATAATCACTAGCGGACGAGTAACCCTATTTGTTGATTTAAAACTGGCGTCGATGCAAATGTTTTGATGCAGGATGTCGTGAATACCTTTTGTCGTAAATACCACGCTGTAAGCAGAACGTAAACACACACACACATACATACGCACCAAACCACTCTCTCCTTTCAGCAATATCTGTAAAATATAAACATAGAATCCTCTAGTTAACAGTTTTTGAAAAAGACGAAATGGCTAATGAACACAGAGATGACTCTTCGACCGTAACACCTTTGAGCGAGCTATTTGAAGAACAGGATCTGCTGTACGCACCCCGAAGGAAAAGACATGTTGTTTTGACGCCGCGTAGTAGCCTGTAGTATTAAGGTCAAACTCTTCGATTCTACAACAGAGGATTCTTTTAATGCTGCAGAGGACGAAACCTCAGAGTTTTATGGATGTTTTACGTTATAAGGCTTTGGAATGTGTTTTTTCAAAGGAAAACATCGCTCCTGATTACAGTCGTAACGAGTTTGCACAAAACATAGCTGACGATAGCTGTCAAGAGCCGTGTGGTACCTACTCAGCTGATGCGAGCCCCAACACTCTCCAGACTAACGACGAATCGTCTACTGAAACCTGTGATTACGGCGGTTGTTCTGAAACGCGGGATGTTGTGGACAGTCGTTTATGCATAAAAGCCTTGAATTTGATAAAATAAGGTACTCGTCAAGGTAGTTCAACATATTGTGGATCTCAGACTGCGAAGAGATTCAGACAGCGTCGACACACATGTTTGTACGAGCCCGATCGTTATTTTTTCACCAGATGTTATAAAGACGTTGCTAAGAATCTTTTTACAACAAAGTTGAAAAATGTCATATCTGATCTTTTGAAATGTACAGGCATTCATATGCCTCTTTTAAAAATTCAAGGTTGTGTGCAAGCTGGAAAGTGTACCTTATATTAAAGAACGTCTAACCGAGATGAGGACACAACTTTTTTGACGAAACGACCGACTCTTTAGTAACTAAAGCTGTTAACAGTTGGCTCGCCGAGTTTGACGACAAAAGTTTGAAATAAATATGGGCGTGTTGTTTAGTCTTCAGAAATTGCGCACCGTAGTGTTAAAAGACCGAAATAACATATTTATTGTGTAATTGTTTGAATGAACGTGTGCAGCATTAGGGTTTTTGATAATGATGATGGTGTTAAACACTTAGACATTTTTAAGAGACTCGTGTGTGATATTAAAACTAACGCGGACGAATAGTCACAGATGGGTGTTAACAGCGAAACACAGATCGATGTCTTATTTTAAAAGATGTTAGTGATGTGAAATTAGGTAATTTGTTGTGTTTGTTTGCTTATGTGATAAACGTCTGCGTGATTAAATATTCTAAGGACTCCTGTATCGATGTTTGTAAAGGGATTGAAACATTTGTTGATTATTTGTTAAAACATAAATACGACGATTGTGTCAATTTTTTTGATTTTCCCGATGCATGTTCTTAAATTAAAAAAAAACATAAACAAACCCCATCTCGAGTTCATCATTTTTTAGACACTGATCGTGCAACATGTCCAAAAACTTGCCAGACGCTTATAACGACCTATCCGATCCAGGATCATTAGGAGGTAAAAATCGTTTAAAAAGGAGCTTATTGAAGAAAAATGATACGAGATTGTCCGAAGGCGGAATAGCCAAATGGTTAGCGAGCCAGGACACTTACACTTTATATAAACCTATAAGACGAAATTTCAAGAGAAACAGAGTTATTGTACACAATATAGATAAACAATTCCAAGCGGATCTAGTTGAAATGACCACTTATTCTAAGGAAAATGATGATTACAAATTTATGTTAACGTGTATAGACGTGTTTAGCAAATAGGCGTGGGTGCGAACGCTCAAAAATAAATTGGGTATCGCTGTAACGCAAGCGTTCTCTTCCATACTAAATGAAGGTAGAATTCCTCAAAAAATACAAACTGATAAAGGGAAAGAATTTTTCAATAAACGTTTTCAGAGATTAACGGCTAAAAACAATATCTTACATTTTGCTACGGATAGCAAATTAAAGGCCAGCGTTATAAAACAATTTAATAGAACATTAAAAACACGCATGTGGAGATATCTGACCGCTGTAAATAGTAAAAGGTATGTGGATGTTATTCAAGATATATTATTAGGCTATAACACTAGTTATCATTCCAGTATAAAACAGAGACTCGTAGATGTTTCTAAAGAAAACGAATCAGAGGTGTTTAAAGCTCTTTATGGCGAGTGTTTTAAGCCGACCGGTGAACGTGATTTTAAATACAAATTATTTTAGGCGATAAAAAATTAGGCGATATAGAACGTGTGTCTAAAACCAGAGGTCCATTCACAAAAGGTTTTGAAGAGAATTACACGCACGAGTTTTTCATAGTCTCAGAATGTATCGGAAGACAGCCATCCGTTTATAAATTGACATATTATGACGGGAAACAGATAGAACGCAGTTTTTATGAACAAGAATTGCAAAAAATACTGTTGGCTAAAGATAAATTATTCAAAGTGGAAAAAATTTTAAATAAAACGACTCGTGGTAAAAAATCAATGGTATTAGTAAAATGGTTGGGGTGGCCTTCGAAGTTTAACAGTTGGATTCATGAAAAGGAATTGCGGAATCTTTAAAAAAAATGACGCATTTATAAAACTATACCATTTTTGTTTGGAATATGGAGGACGACGAATTCTTTATGTGTTTACCGAGTAACACTTCAAAGGATATGTATCCTGAAAACAAAATATTCAAATTTTGGACAAAATTAGCCAAACAGATTGATTTGAAAGGCTCGTGGGAAGTAGTCTATATAATAGTATAGTATAACTATTATAAAATAGTTTTATAATAACATAAACGCTCTGATTAGCGAGATTAATAGTCATATATCGCACAGTACATTAAGCTTCAGGTACGATCAAATAAAACACAAAGTTTTTATCAAGACACTTAACAATATAGATGTTATGTTTAAGGGCTCATTAGCCATAATACTAGGGTTTAAACCAGACGTGTGGCATTTGTGCGAAGGCCCCGAACTAAGAAATTACGCTCCGCACGCTGTGGATATTAACGGAGGGTTCTACGCGTTATACGTTTATAGCGATCTTTCCGCTTATCAGATCGTGGGGCATAGTTTTGTGCCACTGTTAAAGTGCGTTAATATTTCAGGAGGAAAACACAATGTTATTAATACATGATTCAGCAGGCCGCATTACTGCGCCGCAACAAAGTCACACTTTGACGATGTTCTAATAGAAATAAAAACCGATCAGAATCAGCACGTAGACTTTTTATACGGAAAAGTAATCGTCAAGCTACATTTTAGACCCGCTACATTTATATTAATAATAAATATGAAGTCCTACAATCACCAAACTATGGATCCTGACCGCTACATATCCTATTATCAAAATCAGGTGGGGGGTTTGCTCCCTGGCTTTTCAGGAGCTCCCACAATATACGGAGCTGGATTAGGGGGTATTTTTAGAAATTTATTTCAATTGGCGGTACCGATCTTAAAAAGAGCCAAGACTCATTTAAAAACAGCGGCTAAAAATGTCGTGGGAGATTTTGTTGCTAATGGAACAACGCGCGGTGAAGTTCAGGAGGGGTCTGGAGTGCTTGTTATGGCACGAAAATCTGTCAAAAGACCGCTGGGGAAGAGGCGGGGTAACCCGCATAAGAAAGCTAAACGCAGAGTTAAAGACATCATAGCTTCGAAAAAACCTGTCAAGGTTAAACAGACTAAAGCGTCCTTTGTTAGAAAAACCAACGGCCTGTTCTAATTATTGCTTTGCTGTATGGGATGTCCGAAGAATGTATCAAATCCGAACTGGATTTATTTAAAGTGCCTTTAACACAGTCCGTTGTTGAAAAAAGTACATACGTCGAAATACCACCACTATCGGCGATTGCTGACAACGTACTTTTAGAATTTTTTATAGCGGGACACAGCAAACAATATACGGACCTTAATAATACTCTTTTATATATATAAGCCTTAAAATCACAAAACCGGATGGCTCGGACATAGAGGATGGTGCCTCTGTAGGATTAATTAATTACCCCGGGGCAACCATATTCTCGCAGCTCAACGTATCTCTGGGCAACAGACTCATCTCACAAAGTGATTTAGCCTGCCACGGCTAAATACCCTATTGACAGGGTTTGTTTAAAAAATTTCTCAATACTGGCCGGAACTCGCGTCAGTAACCAGGAAAACCTATTCCTGGGTACTTTACCCAAAACCATAATTATAGGTATGGTTGATAATGACGCATTCACTGGTGCGTATAACAAAAGCCCCTTTGATTTTAAACATTATGACCTTCAATTTCTAGCGACTTATCTGGACGGACAATTCCCCACTAAACCGCACCAACCAAATTATCACGAGGGGTCGGCCATTCGCGAATTTTATCAGCTTGCCCTCGCTAACTTTTTCAAACGCCTTTATCAACTCGAGACTGTTAGATGTTCAATAAACGGCCTCGAAGATGCAGGTTGTTCCAAACAGATTTTAATGCAAGTTACTAAATAGACAACCAAGTATACAGAAAAATCATCATTGGCGGGCAACCACGATTGATGAAAGAGCTCTGACCGAAGTCCTCTAGTTCGTTCATTTAAGTCCTTCAGGAGGGCGTGACTTGCTTCTTCTGTGTGTGTGCCCTCCAAACAACAGTCTTTTTTCTCATGTGTACATTGACCAGAACATCCTTATTTTCTAACCCATCTCGTTCTGCTTTTTGCCCCCTCAGGGATATGAATTTATGACAGGTTCTTGTTGACAGTCCCATTATTCAAAACTCTCCGCTGACCCTGCAACCGGACATTCATACTCTTTCCCATGCTTATTCATCAACTAGTCATTTTCTCTGTTCCCTGAACTATTCAACTCATCATGAGTTTTACTTTACATTATTACTTTTACTAAATTACTTAAAAGTATTATAAAAACCTAAAAAGACTGACCCACGTTCCAGAGAGGGATCTGTTTTGTTCCTTGTACGAGCATTTTTAAGTTCTGCGCATGTGCGACACAGCAGGAACATTAATTTGCCGTTACAGCGGTAAGGCAATATAGGGTGTAACAATTTTCTTGGAGGAAGAACGACGGCCTTGATCAACCCGTAGTATTCTTCAATAGGTCGAAAATTTTGAAATATTATTTGGGGGTGTCCTACGGGATACCGTTTTCGTGCCTGACAATAAGGGTACAGACTTGAAGTCAAAATATCAGATTTTTTTACCGTCTTTGGCTTTGTAATAGTTTGTAAGCGTTTGTACGGCCTCCGAAGAGCGCGTCCCTAGGTTTAAGCCTTTAGGGCGCTTCATAGCGAGCCATAAAATCGATAACGCTTCGGTCGGTCATTTTAGCTTTTACACTTTGACATTCCCACATAAATTCCACGTGTACCCCATAATCTCTAGTAAGCATTTGCACCTTAATGTCAAACTGTTTATGTAATTTACCAAATGTGATCTTTGACATGGGGTTAATTTGATGCGGTCTGTATCTGCACAAATGCCCGTGATGTATACATCTGTCATATTCTAACACATTACGATTCTTAATAGCCGTCCACAAAATAAGGAACTATTTTCATTTCGCTGTGCCTTAGTGCGTGGTGCATATCTACATATCTGCATTTCTCACACATTTTATGTATTCCAACCACTCTATGAAAGAATTTGAGTAAGTTTTGTGTTGATTAGTGTACGCTTTATTATGCATCAGCGCTAACATATCTTTTGGCAAAAAAAGCGTTTTATAAACGGCCATACAACAGGATGCAAGAGTGGTGTAATTAAATGGATCTAATTTTGTACAACGAATGAATTCTTCACGATACCTGATACAGGTTTCGCGCAGCAATACCACGTCGTTTCTACCGTAAAAGTTCAACTCCTTTTTGAAATCAAACACCCCGGTTGAAACTGTTTTATAGCACAGGTCAAACCGCATTTTGTCTTTCTCATTCATAGACTCGTAACCGTAAAAACGCTTTTCAGGGTATCGGCCCACACCCCTTCTCATCACAAGTCCGGATCAAAGCGACTGTAGTTTTAGACAAATGCATTGGCAGAAAAGAAAAAGAGTCTATGTATCTCTGCTTGTAAACTTTATTGTACATAAATATTATTCGCCCGCCCATCATCGTTACTTTTACATTAATGTCCACCTGAGAAAAATAATCAAACAAAATATAGTTGTCAAAGCTCGCTGCGTTGTGTGCCAGCCACATGTACCCTTCAAATTTGGGGGTTCTAATAATGGATCAGCTTCTTCACACAGTCTAAACCGGAGGCTGTAAACTCGCACCCGTCAAATGTTATGGCGCATACGAAATTGGCCTGATGTTTATCGTTTTCAAAACGTGTTTCAAAGTCAAAAAAGATGTAAGCGTTACTGCGCGTTTTTAATTCAACTTGTTGTATGTAGCATACGTGTTTCATGTCATACCTACGTAATAAATACGTCCGCAACTTTTACAAAATTTGTTTAGTTCGCACGGTGAAGCGTCTACACTCGTATGAGCTTGTGTGGTCTGTTTTTTATGCGCTGTGTAGCAGTAATCTGATTTGCAGTAACGCAAACAGTCCATACAATATTTATTTATTCCAGGCGTCTTGTCACACACATCATCCAAACATACGTTGCATGAATATTTACATCTGTGGCTCCAGAGGTTTGTGTAACCGTTGTAGCAATATTTGCATACGTATGACTTCCCTATGAAACTTTTCAAATTTTTTATCATGTAATAATGTTCGTCGTGCAAATATAGGAACACCGTACGATCGTGGGGTATGTCTTTAGACTTATGTTTTACCAAAACACCCTGACTATTTCTGTAAAAAACAAAAATTTAGATTTCAAATAGCGCGCTGACTGGTGATAATAGATCATCACCGTTCGATGTCACGTTAGTTATGCTGGTGCTTGCCCGTGTTACACTCGCCTTCCTATAGATTAAAACGGCTGCGCATAGGAAGCGCAGAGCCGTCGCGCTCTGACGCGCTGAAGGGAGCCAGGCACGCAGGTAGCAGGGAAATGGAATTTATTTAAAGGTGTCGGAACACCACAAATCACAGGTACCGGACGAGTGAACATAAGCTTAATTACGAAGTGCACGGAGGAAAGGAACGAACAAACATAGAACAGGTGCCCTAAGCACCTGTTACAGTACCCCCGCCCCTACGGTTGCGCAACGGGAGGACGCGACCAAGAAAAAAAATAAATAAATAAAAATCCCCGGGGGGGAAGGGGGGTCCTCCGCCCTCCTCGCGCCCTCTGGCTATGCAGTTCGGTGGGCGCCCTCTGCGGATCAGGAGGGAACCACGCCCTCTGGCTGCGTGGTCTGGCGGATGCTCTCGGCGGGTGCGGAGTGGGCCACGCCCTCTGGCTGCGTGGTCCGGCGGGCGCCCTCGGCGGATCAGGAGTGGGCCACGCCCTCTTGCTGCGTGGTCCGGCGGACGCCCTCGGCGGGTGCGGAGTGGGTCACGCCCTCGGGCTGCATGGCGAGGTGGGCGCCCTCGGGCTGCGTGGCGAGGTGGGCAGGGGTGCCTCGGGCCTCAGGGGTGCAGGGGGACCTCGGGCTGGGCGGCGTGCGGCCCCTGGACCTCGGGCTGGGCGGCGAGCGGCACCTGGACAATGGGCTGGGCGGCGTGCGGCCCCTGGACCTCGGGCTGGGCGGCGAGCGGCACCCAGCGGCACCCAGCACCTTACAGCATTCAAAAGTTCTTCGTCAGAAACATCTAAATATTAACGAAAGCCTTTTTTTTATATAAACAGAAAAAAATTGTTATAAAGGTTTTTTTGTTAAGCGACATAGCATATTTTTATTCATACGTCCCGAAGAAACTGGCCATTTCAGCTAAATGTAGTGTTTGCTTAATTGCTAGCAACGAAATCTGTACCGCTGTGTAGCTATGACTGTGAGCGAAATAAACACGCTTTCGCTAGCGTTTAAATGAACCGCCGATATTTCTCATGTTTATCACTAACCAGTAAGAATTAAGGTTTTAAGATTGGGCGGGTTGTCTGGATATTTGTGTATTATAAAGTCGCTACACTCCAAACGCCCATTTTCACACATCGCCCCATTTACAAATGTTTTTCACATTCCTTTTTCACACATTTTGCGTCTCCCCGATTAGATCAAAGCATCGGCGTGGTATTTACAACAAAAGGTATTTACGACATCCTGCATCAAAACATTTGCATCAGTTTTAAATCAACAAATAGGTTTACTCGTTTGCTAGTGAGTATACGACCCCATTAAGTAATAAAATTATAAAACGCTTATCTTTAGAACCCCTGTGCGACATCAGAACAATTGTATCGGTGCCATTTTGCACATTTTCTGTAAATTTTGCTAATTTTTGTGCATTTGGTGTGTTTTTCTTGTTTTTCTTGCCTATCGCAAGCATTTTGCATGTAATCTGTGATTGTTGGGTGTGGTTTATTTGTGGTTTTTGTGCATTTTCCTCGTTTTTGTCCGGTTTTCACGATTTTCGTACATTTTGCAAGTTTTCTCTGCATTTGGTGTGCTTTTTGTGCATATAGTGTGTTTTTGTAAGTTTTTCACGCCTATCTCTTGCATTTGGCTGTTATCTGTGATTTGTGTGTGTTTTCGTACATTTTGCAAGTTTTCTCTGCATTTGGTATGCTTTTTGTGCATATAGTGTGTTTTTGTACGTTTTTCTTGCTTATCTCATGCATTTTGCATGTTATCTGTGATTTTTGTGTGTTTTTGTGCATTTTGCACGTTTTCTGTACATTTTTATATGTTTCCTGTGCATTTAGTGTGTTTTTTGTACGTTTTTCACATTTTTCTCGCCTATCTCATTCATTTTGTTATCTGTTATCTTTGTGTGTTTTTCCGCATTTCCCTCGTCTCTGTCCGTTTTTCTTGCATTTCGCAAGTTTTTTGTACATTTTGCACGTTTTCTGTATATTTTACAGGTTTCCTGTGCATTTAGTGTGTTTTTTTGTACGTTTTTCTTGCTTATCTCATGCATTTTGCATGTTATCTGTGATTTTTGTGTGTTTTTGTGCATTTCCCACATTTTTGTCCGTTTTTCATGCATTTTGCACGATTTCTGTACATTTTGCAAGTTTTCTCTGCATTTAGTGTGTTTTTTGTGCATATAGTGTGCTTTTTTTCACGCCTATCTCATGCATTTTGCATGTTATCTGTGATTTTGTGTGTTTTTGTGCATTTACCTGGTTTTTGTCCATTTTTTTCATGCGTTTTGCACGATTTCAGTACATTTTACAGGTTTCCTGTGCATTTAGTGTGTTTTTTTGTACGTTTTTCTTGCTTATCTCATGCATTTTGTAAGTTTTTTGTACATTTTGTACATTTTTGTAAGTTTTTCACGTTTTTCCTGCCTATCTCATTCATTTTACATGTTATCTGTGATCTTTGTGTGTTTTTCTGCATTTCCCTCGTTTCTGTCCGTTTTTCTTGCATTTTGCAAGTTTTCTGTACATTTTACAGGTTTCCTGTGCATTTAGTGTGTTTTTTTGTACGTTTTTCTTGCTTATCTCATGCATTTTGTAAGTTTTTTGTACATTTTGTACATTTTTGTAAGTTTTTTACGTTTTTCCTGCCTATCTCATTCATTTTACATGTTATCTGTGATCTTTGTGTGTTTTTCTGCATTTTCCCTCGTCTTTGTTCGTTTTTCTTGCATTTTGCAAGTTTTTTGTACATTTTGCACGTATTCTGTACATTTTACAGGTTTCCTGTGCATTTAGTGTGTTTTTTGTACGTTTTTCTTGCTTATCTAATGCATTTTGCATGTTTTCTGTGATTTTTGTGTGTTTTTGTGCATTTCCCACATTTTTGTCCGTTTTTCATGCATTTTGCACGATTTCTGTACATTTTGCAAGTTTTCTCTGCATTTAGTGTGTTTTTTGTGCATATAGTGTGCTTTTTTTCACGCCTATCTCATGCATTTGGCTGTTATCTGTGATTTGTGTGTGTTTTTGTGCATTTTGCACGTTTTCTGTACATTTTACATGTTTCCTGTGCATTTAGTGTGTTTTTTGTATGTTTTTTTATGATTTTCTTGCCTATCTTATGCATTTTGCATGTTATCTGTAATTTTTGTGTGTTTTTGTGCATTTCCCTCGTTTTTGTCCGTTTTTCATGCATTTTCCCTTTTTTCTGTAAATTTTGCAAGTTTTTTGTGCATTTAGTGTTTTTTTCTTGTTTTTCTTGCCTATCTCAAGCATTTTGCACGTAATCTGTGATTGTTGGGTTTGGTTTATTTGTGTTTTTTGTGCATTTTCCTCGTTTTTGTCCGGTTTTCATGCATATTGCATGATTTCTGTACATTTTACAGGTGTTCTGTGCATTTAGCGTGTTTTTTGTGCATATAGTGTGTTTTTGTACGTTTTTCTTGCTTATCTCATGCATTTTGCATGTTATCTGTGATTTTTGTGTGTTTTTGTGCATTTCCCACATTTTTGTCCGTTTTTCATGCATTTTGCACGATTTCTGTACATTTTACAGGTTTTCTGTGCATTTAGTGTGTTTTTTTGTACGTTTTTCTTGCTTATCTTAAGCATTTTGCATGTTATCTGTGATTTTTGTGTGTTTTTGTGCATTTCCCACATTTTTGTCCGTTTTTCATGCATTTTGCACGATTTCTGTACATTTTGCAAATTTTCTCTGCACTTAGTGTGTTTTTTGTGCATATAGTGTGCTTTTTTTCACGCCTATCTCATGCATTTTGCATGTTATCTGTGACTTTGTGTGTTTTTGGCCATTTACCTCGTTTTTGTCCATTTTTTTCATGCGTTTTGCACGATTTCTGTACATTTTACATGTTTCCTGTGCATTTAGTGTGTTTTTTGTAAATTTTTCACGTTTTCTTGCCTATCTCATTCATTTTGCATGTTATCTATGATTTTGTGTGTGTTTTTGTGCATTTTGCACGTTTTCTGTGCATTTAGTGTGTTTTTTGCATGTTTTTCACGTTTTTCTTGCCTATCTCATGCATTTTGCATGTTATCTGTGATTTTGTGTATTTGTGCATTTACCTCGTTTTTGTCCATTTTTTTCATGCGTTTTGCACGATTTCTGTACATTTTGCCCGGTTTCTTTGTATTTAGTGTGTTTTTTGTGCATATAGTGTGTTTTTGTAAGTTTTTCACGCCTATCTCATGCATTTGGCTGTTATCTGTGATTTGTGTGTGTTTTTGTGCATTTTGCACGTTTTCTGTACATTTTACAGGTGTTCTGTGCATTTAGCGTGTTTTTTGTGCATATAGTGTGTTTTTGTACGTTTTTCTTGCTTTTCTTTTGCATTTTGCATGTTATCTGTGATTTTTGTGTGTTTTTGTGCATTTCCCACATTTTTGTCCGTTTGTCATGCATTTTGCATGATTTCTGTACATTTTGCAAGTTTTCTCTGCATTTAGTGTGTTTTTTGTGCATATAGTGTGCTTTTTTTCACGCCTATCTCATGCATTTGGCTGTTATCTGTGATTTGTGTGTGTTTTTGCGCATTTTGCACGTTTTCTGTACATTTACATGTTTCCTGTGCATTTAGTGTGTTTTTTGTATGTTTTTCACGTTTTTCTTGCCTTGTTATTTGTACGTTTTTTTTTAACGTTTTTCTTGCCTATCTCATGCCTTTTGCATGTTATCTGTGATTTTTGTGTGTTTATGTGCATTTCCCTCATTTTTGTCCGTTTTTCATGCATTTTGCAAGTTTTCTCTACATTTTGCACGTTTTCTCTGCATTTAGTGTGTTTTTTTGTGCATATAGTGTGTTTTTGTACGTTTTTCTTGCATATCATGCATTTTGCCTGTTATCTGTGATTTTTGTGTGTTTTTGTGCATTTTGCACGTTTTCTGTACATTTTACAGGTTTCCTGTGCATTTAGTGTGTTTTTTGTACGTTTTTCTTGCTTATTTTGTGTATTTCATGCTTTTTACATGTTGTCTGTTATATTTGTGTCTTTTTGTGCATTTCCCTCGTTTTTGTCAGTTTTTCATGCATTTTGCACGTTTTCTGTACATTTTGCACGTT
>JAFMOD010001004.1:13560-29319 GCA_019802435.1 Corydoras maculifer | reverse complement strand
TGTGTGTGTGTGTGTGTGTGTGTGTGTGTGTGTTGGAGATGTAAACATGCGTTGCTGAGTGAACCCGGTTCTGAAGGTGCTGTTCCGGTGAGTGCCAGCAGGCGGCGTGAGGCTCGGGTGGGGGACTCTGTCCGTCGTCCTTGTATGGTGAAGCGCGTGGAGAGGCGGCTCCTGTTTGCGCGTCCCGGTCCTCGAACGCCGGCGCGGCCCAAAATAGCGGCGGTCCTCGCGCGGCCGCCGCCCCCCCGCCAGAAACGTGCGGCTCGTGGTTCAGGCGGGGTGACGGGGAGGCCGGTCCGAAAGCAGCGGGGCGGGGGGCGGGGCCTCGGCGGTAAACAGAGCCGCCGGCCGAGGGCACGGAGTGCAGGGCCGAGCACGTGCTCCCGTCTACAACACAAACACAGAGTAGAGGGGGCGGGGCCAGGTTTCTAAGAATTCCTAACCGACTGGAACAAATGTCAGCCCCCCCTCCCCCCCCCCCACGGCCTCGGGTCGAAGCGACCTCCGCGTTCAGACCCAGCGAGACGAATGCAGAGCGTTTCTTGGGATTTCTGTGAACCTCCATCATCACGTTCTGATCCGAGAACCTGCTGACGTCACAGTTAGAACCTTAGAACCCGGTGCGGAACACGAAAGTCCGAAAACCACGAGACGCCCAGAAAAGATTCTGTAAAGTATTTAAATTAACAAAATACATCTGATGGTGGCACGGTGGCTTAGTGGTTTAGCATGTTCTCCTCTAAGTTCAAGTTCAAGTTATTTATTTCTGTTGCGCTTTTTACATCAGTACATCGTCACAAAGCAGCTTTACAGAATGAAAAGCCTTTAAACCCCCAAAGAGCAAGCCGAAGCGACAGCGGCAAGAAAAAACTCCCTTTTCTGTTGTTATTCAAGGAAGAAACCTTGTGAGGACCGAGACTCAGTGGGGGACTCGTCCTCCTTGAGCCGCCAGGCAGCAACAACAATGTAGGACAGCCATGTAGAGACATTTAACAAATGTAAAAACTAAAAACAGGAAAACTATAAGTGAGTCCATTAGGGGGCGTCCTGCAGGACCGCAGTCCAATTAATATTCAGGTTCCATCAGTGTTTGTCGGCAGAGCCATGGATGAAGATCTCCAGGAAGCCGGTCACACCTCAAAAGAAACAGACAGGGAAGGCAGTTAGAGCTGATAATAAAGCAGTTAGAGCTGATAATAAAGTACGGCATTTAATTAATAACTAATTTATTGACACAGTGCAGCATGTGACTCCGGCATCACTGACTAGAGCAGCATAACTAAAAGAGGCAGATACTGCAGGCTCTACATAGATGAGATGACGCCCCGGAACAGCATCATTTCAGCGCCACACCCCCCCCATTAATGATGAGGTGGGTGAAGCCGTGAAACGCCAGCATATACTGATCACAGATTACCCCCCAGCACAGCCAAGCCTGAGATCTACATCTTTATCTACAGGGGATTAATTAAATCCTCAGCACTAGGGATTCCAGGTTCGAATCCCCATCTGGGTGGAGTTTCCATGTTCTCCCCGTGTCCGCGTGGGTTTCCTCTGGGTTCTCCGGTTTCCTCCCACAGTCCAAAAACATGGATCAAGTTAATTGAATTCTCAAAATTGCCCCATATAGAGTGTGTCTGTGTGAGTGAGTGTGTGCCCAGTGATGGATTGGCGTCCTGTCCTGGGTCTATCTGCCCAGTGCCCGAGACGTTCTCCCCTGGATGGGCATGGGGAACCCCACCGCGACCCTAATAGAGGATATAGCGGGAGATAATGAATGAATGAAAAATACATCAAACTCCCGCAGAGCGACGCTGCCACCATCATCCCAATGACGCCAATCCAATGACGCCAATCCAATGACGCCAATCCAGTGACGCCAATCCAGTGACGCCAATCCAAAGACACCAATCCAATGACACTAATCCAATGACCCCAATCCAATGACCCCAATCCAATGACGCCAATCCAGTGACACCAATCCAATAATGCCAATCCAAGGGCGCCAATCCAAAGACACCAATCCAAGGGCGCCAATCCAACGGCACCAATCCAACGGCACCAATCCAACGGCACCAATCCAATGATGCCAATACAATGACCCCAATCCAATGACGCCAATCCAAGGGCGCCAATCCAATGACGCCAATCCAAAGACGCCAATCCAACTGTGCCAATCCAAAAACGCCACTCCAAGGGCACCAATCCAATAACCCCAATCCAGTGATGCCAATCCAATGACCCCAATCCAATGACGCCAATCCAAGGGCGCCAATCTAGTGACACCAATCCAATGACGCCAATCCAAGGCCACTCTAAAACCCCAGGGATTGAAATGGGGTGAAGAACGTTGCCTATCACAGCAACGAACAGTTGTAGTAAGACAGGGCGACACCCTGGACAAGTCGCTATAGTGTATTACAGACCAATGTTCCACATTTTCAAGCCGGCGACAGAGACCAGTGCGCCCCCTAGTGTCTCATGCTGGTCTGATGTCAGATCTAGTTGCTCAGCACCCTCCCGTATCCCATGACAACTGCTACCTACATATGATGGTCCACCCAATGGTCCTCAGGCCCTCAGAAAATTAGGAACGGAGGCTAAAGTTCTTCTGGTTACTGGGTTGAGAGCAAAGTCATCTGGTTAGCCTGCGCTGTAGGGGGCGTGCAATGGGTTCCAGAATGTCACACCATATCCAATGACAACTACAACCTAGAATGAGCCACCTTTGGATCTGGTCCACCCAAAGGCCCTCAGTCCATGCGGCAGGTGGGCCACAGAATCATTCAGGAGATGGTTGCACCCCCGATGTGGACCACGTCTGGCTGAGATATGGCATGGCCCCCCGCTCTAGACCCTCCATCAGAGACACGTCCCCGATCGTAACACGGTTCTGGCCCATGTGCCTGATTTTCACCTGGCCCCCCTGAGCGGACCATACCAGCCAGATTGGGACCACTCGTTGAGCTCTGGGTCACGTGGCCACGGCGATGTTCCTCGTGAGGACCGGCGGTTCTCCAGTGTCCCGGATTCGACTCGTGGATCAGATATGAGCGCGGCGTTACGCAACGGAGCGCTGTAAACGGGATCAAAACAAACAGGACAATAAAACTGCGAGCGCTCAGAACCCGTGCAGATCGTTAATGACTCACGCGGTTCCAGGTACTCCAGGTTCCAGGAGAACATCGGGCTGATAGCGGTGTGTTTACAGTCGAGGCCTCGGGTTGGATTTCACATTACACTCGGCTAAATATACCTCCAGCTCACCTCACGCCAAACAGCCAACTGCCCCCCCATCACCACCACGTCCATGCACCCCCCAGAAAACCGGGAAAGTGGAGGAAGTGCCCTAAAAAATGTAGTGGACCCTTATCTACACCCTCACTCGGGGTGGATATTGGGATGTTCTCGTTTGGGGGTGAGAGAGTTGCCTGTGCAGCACATTTTTTAGGGTACATTAGTGGGTGCAGTACCTGCTAGTGACCTCTAGTGGCTGCCCTTGATGCATGCCTCCGTCATGGTGGCTGTTGTGATGTGGAAACGTGGGCGGCGTGAATTGGTCGTCTGTCATAAGGGTGTTTTTGATTGACAGCCGCCGACTGGGACAAGCGCCCCCTAGTGTCTCATGCTTAGTGTCTGGTTTCAGATCTAGTTCCTCAGCACCCTGCCGTATCCCATGACAACCACCACCTACATAAGCACCACTTTTGGATCTGGTCCCCACAAGGGCCCTCAGTTTATGTGGAGGGTGGGCCGGATAAAAACGCTAGCCGAGGGTCACAAATGGCCCGTGGGCCAGAAGCATTCAGGAGATGGCTGCCACCCCCCCCCCCCCCATTGAACTGGTACATGGATGTGGACCACGTCTGGGCCCCTGCTAACCGGCCCCCTCATTAATATACACACTGTATGTTGCCAATTAAGAAGC
Source organism: Corydoras maculifer (assembly GCA_019802435.1). Lineage (NCBI taxonomy): Eukaryota > Metazoa > Chordata > Actinopteri > Siluriformes > Callichthyidae > Corydoras > Corydoras maculifer. Next base: position 25,391 of record JAFMOD010001004.1, on the reverse strand, counting down.
ACCTCAGAGAGTGAGAACCTCAGACAGTGAGAACCAAGGACAGTGAGAACCTCAGAGAGTGAGAACCAAGGACAGTGAGAACCAAAGACAGTGAGAACCGAGGAGAGTGAGAACCGAGGAGAGTGAGAACCGAGGACAGTGAGAACCGAGGACAGTGAGAACCTTAGAGAGTGAGAACCGAGGACAGTGAGAACCAAGGACAGTGAGAACCGAGGACAGTGAGAACCAAGGACAGTGAGAACCAAGGACAGTAAAAACCAAGGACAGTGAAAACCAAGGCAGTGAGAACCTTAGAGAGTGAGAACCAAGGACAGTGAGAACCGAGAACAGTGAGAACCTCAGAGAGTGAGAACCTCAGAAAGTGAGAACCAAGGACAGTGAGAACCTCAGAGAGTGAGAACCTCAGAAAGTGAGAACCAAGGACAGTGAGAACTGAGGACAGTGAGAGCTGAGGACAGTGAGAGCTGAGGACAGTGAGAACCTCAGAGAGTGAAAACTGAGGACAGTGAGAACCGAGGACAGTGAGAACCTCAGAGAGTGAGAACCAAGGACAGTGAGAACCAAGGACAGTGAGAACCAAGGACAGTAAGAACCTCAGACAGTGAGAACCAAGGACAGTGAGAACCGAGGAGCTTCCCTTTGATCAAAGCTCTTTCTGGTTCTGTAATCGGTTCCTTCATGGTTCCACACCAGTGCAGCAGATGGAGTCTGCGTGATGACCTCACTGGAAGGGGCCCGTCTCCTGTAACTGGAACCATATGAGAGGAGCCGGTACACGACATGCTGGATGTGGAGGTTCCATCTGCTGCTGCCTCGTGTTCCCCGCCGCAGGCTGCTGTATACGGAGGGTTCTTCATTTTCATGACGTCCTGCTTCAGGAATGCACCCTACCTCAGCTGCAGAGGAACCGAGGAACCGTGGAACTCTGGAACCGTGGAACTCTGGAACTGTACTGCAGATCTAATCCACGTCGCTATAACCTCCACCCCGGAGCCACTCATTAACATTCATTCATTTTCAGCATAATCCTGTACGGGGTGGTGGTGGTGGGTGGGGGGGGGTTTCTCCATGCCCATTCAGGGGAGAACGTTTTAGGCACTGGGCAGATACACCCAAAACCGCTGGGCACACACACACACACTATATGGGGCAATTTAGAGCATTCAATTTACCTTGAATCCATGTTTTTGGACTGTTGGAGGAAACCGGAGAACCCAGAGGAAACCCACACGGACACGGGGAGAACATGCAAACTCCTTCCCCAGATTTGGCTGAGAGGCAAACGTGCTGACGACTCACCGCCACTCGTGATACATATTAGATATTACGGGCGGCACGGTGGCTTAGTGATTGGCATGTTCTCCTCTCAGCGCTGGGGCTCCAGGGTCGAATCCCCATCTTTGTGGAGTTTGCATGTTCTCCCCGTGTCGGTGTGGGTTTCCTCTGGGTTCTCTGGTCTCCTCCTACAGTCCAAAAACATGGATTCAAGGTGAATTGAATGCTCTAAATTGCCCCTATTGTGTGTGAGTGAGTGTGTGTTCAGTGATAAATTTGCGCCCTGTTCTAGGTATATCATCACGTCGGCCATCTTACGAAGGTCGTTTGATTCAGGAGGCCACCCCCCCCACATTCTGAGAGCTTTGATCACATGACACACATGATCACAATCTTCGCTTGATCACATGACACAGCTTAGTCAAGTCACGGGATAGGACACAGCATCCGCACAACCTCGGATGCAACACGTCGCCATTTTACGAAGGTCGTTTGATGTAAGAGACCACGCCCCCCACTGTAAAAAGCTCTGTTATTGGACGTTGGACATGATCACATACTGTGACGTGTGCTACGTATCCGGACGCTCCGTCTCGCGTCCTGTGGACGTCTCGTCATCATCTAATAATATGATGACGTCGTGTGATTGGCTGGAGCAGATCTGGAGGGTTATGTGGGTGAAGGGTCGTTCGGATGGAGGCGATGTCAGTGTCCCACATTAGAACCCCTTAAAATAAACAGGTGTGAACGGTGGTGCGGGTCCAAAAGCAGGCCGCCTCGTTCACTGCGGCCCAACTGTTTACTCACTAAGGTCATCCGAGGGAAAGTGGAACCGTGCACCGTGACCTTCGAACCATGCGGCAGCATGTGACCTCTGTTCCTGCCAATCTCTTACATCACAATACCGCGTGAAGCTACACCCGCCCAACCCTGAGAACCCCGAGAACCCAGAGAACCCCCGAGAACCCAAAGAACCCCGAAAACAGCGCCGCCGGCTGAGAACATCGCTGGATTAATAAATATACCAAAACCCCAGAACTCTGGACTGAGGACCACGAGGACCATGTAAACAATGTAGATCATGTGGACCATGAGGATCATGAGGAACATTAGGAACATGAGGGGACCGTGTAGATCATGTGGATCATGTGGATCATGTGTAACATGAGCATGTGGACCATGAGGATCATGAGGACCATGTCCACTTACTGTGAACACAGAACCTCCATGATGGGCTGGCAGCACTTTGAGGACCAACACAGAGAACCTGAAACACAGAGAACCTGAAACACAGCGTGGATCGACTCGTCATCCCTCATTAAGCTCCACGTCTCGGTTCTGCACCTGGACAGACCGGCTGATCCTGAGGTTCCACTTCCAGTTCCCTCACACCGCTGTGTGATCAGAACAACAATAATAATAATAATAATAATAATAATACCAATAAAAATCATATAATAAGTCATAATGAAATAAAATAATATAATAATAGATTTATTCCATGTGCATGTTTACACTCAGTGTGTGTGTGTGTGTGTTAGTGTGTGTGTGAATGTTTATGTGAGGGTGTGCGTGTGTGTGTAAGTGTGAGTGTGTTAGTGTGTGTGAGTGTTCTTGGTGTTTTTGTGTTCACTGTTGTTGTTGTGTGTGTGTGTGTGTGTTAGTCTTTGTGTGTGTCAGTGTGGGAGTGTTTGTGTTAGTGTTTATGGCTGTTCTTTTGTGTGTGAGTGTGTTAGTTAGTCTTTATGTTAGTGTTTACAGCTGTTCTTCTGTGAACAGCTGTAAACACTAGTTATTGAACAGTTAGTGTGTGTGTTAATGTTAATCTTTGTGTGTGTGTGTGTGTGTGTTCACAGCTGTTTCTTGTGTGTGTGTTAGTGTGTGTTAATCTTTTTGTTTGTGTTCACGGCTGTTCTTTTGTGTGTGTGTGTGTGTTCACGGCTGTTTCTTTGCGTGTGTGTTAGTGTGTATGTGTTAATCTTTGTGTTTGTGTTCACGGCTGTTCTTTTGTGTGTGTGTGTGTGTTCACGGCTGTTTCTTTGCGTGTGTGTTAGTGTGTATGTGTTAATCTTTGTGTTTGTGTTCACGGCTGTTCTTTTGTGTGTGTGTGTGTGTGTGTGTGTGTGTGTGTGTGTGTTCACGGCTGTTTCTTGTGTGTGTGTTAGTGTGTATGTGTTAATCTTTGTGTTTGTGTTCACGGCTGTTCTTTTGTGTGTGTGTGTGTGTGTGTGTGTGTGTGTGTGTGTGTGTGTGTTCACGGCTGTTTCTTTGTGTGTGTGTGTGTGTGTGTGTGTGTGTGTTTACGACTGTTTCTTTTGTGTAACGCTATTCGGCTCGCGGCTGTGTGGACGCTGCCACGTCTCTGTCCTGTGAGGGGGGGGTGTGTCCTTCGTTTTGTCCCTAAACCCTCATTTAAAGCTCACAGTTCTGCTGATGTTGCGGCGATAACGTCTCTGAAACCTTTCCACGCTCTGTGTCCGGTTCCCGCCGCCCGGGTTCGGGGGGAGACGGCTTTCTGAACGGGACCGCTTGGTGCCGCCGGCCCCCGCGCGGATGGTTCGGTCCGGGGGTTGCGTCATTTATTGTTTACAAACGGAGCGCCGCGGCGTCGTGGCCGTTGGGAGGCAGCGCTCTGGAGGCGGCGGCCGCAGCGAGGCGTTCAGGTTCCGAGGCCGGAGAGCGAGCGGCGGGACGCGGCGGCGGCGCGGGGATGATGCCGTGCCGCAAGGAGAACTACATCCTGCTGGAGCAGTCGGTCACGGTGGACTCGAAGGAGGTGGACGCGCTGGTCACCAAAATCGGCGAGGCGCTGCAGCTGCACGGCGGCGGGGCCGCGCCGCAGAGCATGGCGTGCCTGCACGGGCTGACCGGCGGCTGCAGCGGCGGGAGCAGCGGAGGGGGCAGCGCGCAGTCCGCCGGCAGCGCGGCCGGAGCCCCGCGGAGGAGAAGCGGCGGCGGCGGCTGCTGCGTGCGGCTGCGCAGCGGGCGCAACCTGCGCAGCCGGGCCGGTCCCTACAGCCTGCCCGGCGCCGGAGACCCGGACTGGGACCGTTTCGCGGCGTGGAGGCGGAGAGGCCTGGACGGCGCGGCCGGCGACGACGACCCGCACCGGCTGCTGCAGGAGCTGATCCTGTCGGGGAACCTTATCAAGGAGGCCGTGCGCCGGCTGCAGTTCTCCGCCGAGTCGCAGCACGGCGACTGAAATGGCGGCGCCGCCGAAACTGCAAACGTTTGAAGCCTCCGCCCGGTGCTGCCTGCGGGGGACGCCATGTTGCGCACCCTGGACCTCCAGAACCTCCAGAACCTCACCGCGGGTCTCTGCAGCGGGGCCCCCGGCTGCAGGCCGGTCGACCCGCCGGGGCGCAGATTCGAACCCGACCTGCCTTTTGTTTACAATCCTGGTGCTTGGTGGCGTGCGCTCAGACCGAGGGCAGGGATAGGCTTAGGATTTCCTCTGACTTCACACGTTTAAAAGGTTAACTTTTCTGGACAAAAGCGATTTGTGTTTTTTTGTATTTTTTATTATTATTATTTTTTTTGGGGGGGGGGTTAGACCTCTCTAACCTTTTTTTGGGGGGGAGAGACCTCTCTGTTACCAAATCGAGCTTCAGAGGAGGATTTCTGATTTCTGCTACAGTTGCAGACCGTCCCTTTAAGCCTTATTTCAGACGGACTCAATCGAACACCAATGCGGTTATGTATATACATTCTCTTTTTTTTTGTTTTTGTTTTTTTTTCTATCCTATCCCATCGCCAAGCCAGCACTGAGCTCATGTAGCGGACCGAATACCCTGTGTAATGTCATCACGTGGGGGGGGGGGCATCATGTTTTGTGGTGTAGCCTGAACCCTCCATCTGCCTGATTTACACCTGAGCACACACAGAAGGGGTCTGCGGGACTTTGAGGATGCTGAACGCCAATCAGCTGACACTTTGGTACTTTTCTTTTTTGTTTTGGAATTCTTCGGCCGGGCGTTTTTTTTCGTACACACACACACACACACACCGGCTCGGTCCATGATGTATGTATGCTTCGTAACGGAGCCGTCTAGCGGTCCTGACTTTCTCAGGCGGTTTGGTCTGTAATAAAGTGTTTACTTTTTTTTTGTAAACTGTTTCTTGGGGTGTGTTTTTTTTTTTTTTTGTATCTGGAGCCTGCAGCGCATGAAAGAGTTAAAATAATAATAATATAATCATAAACCCTCAACCACACACATTAGGACACATTCTTAAGTCATTAAAGTCATGACATCACATGCATTCTGACCAATGAGATGCTTCCACACTGTAAAATCTTGCAGAAAGCACCCCCCCCCCCCCCCGACAAGGGTGAGCTGGGGCAGAACAGTAGGGGTGGGTGTAATGCATGGACACGTCCACATACTTTTGCCCTGAAAAAACAATAGTAGTCGATCACAGAGTGTTTCCTTCTGTCTGCAGCTGAATCCTGATGTAATGTTCAGGGCTGATGGTGCTGTGCTGCCACCTAACGGTGTGTTTTGGAGATGCAGATTTCAACCCTTCAGCAGGACCTGGCCCACGGTGCCAGAAGAACCAACACCTGGTTTGATGCCCATGCCATGACCCACCAGACCGAACCCTATTAAGAATCTATGGGGCATTCTTCGTTTTTGGGTTTGGTTCCCCTTCATTTTCTTCTAGAGAATGCCCCATAGATTTATAATGGGTTTCAGTTCCGGTGAGTTGTCCCTATGTCCATCCAGGGGAGAATGTCTCGGGCGCTGGGCAGATACACCCAGGACAGGGGGCAATCTATCACAGTACACACAGACACATACACTCTATATGGGGCAATTTGGAGAATTCGATTCACCTTGATGTATGTTTTTGGACTGTGGGAGGAAACCGTAGAACCCGGAGTAAGCCCATGCGGACACGGGGACAACATGCAAACCACCCAGATTGGGATTCGAACCGGGAATCCTCAGCGCTGAAAGGAGAACATGCTAAACCACTAAGCCACCTTGCCATTAAACTTCCATCCTTTATCTTCTGCTTTATCCTCTATTAGGGTCGCGGGGGGGGGTTCCCCATGCCCATCCAGGGGAGAACGTCTTGGGCGCTGGGCAGATACACCCAGGACAGGGGGGCAATCTATCACTGGACACACACTCACTCACACAGACACTCTATATGGGGCAATTTGGAGAACTCAATAGATACATGTTTTTGGAGGAAACCGGAGAACCCGGAGGACACCCATGTGGGGAGAACATGCAAACTCCTCCACCCAGATTGGAATTCGAACCGGCAATCCCTAGTGCTGAGAGGAGAACATGCTAAACCGAGCCACCCCTTTTAGAATGGAATTACACACATGTAGTAGGGTCATGTGACCTGTTTCTACACAGACTGGAGAAGGTTCTTTGTGAGGACCTTCATTAAGCATGGCTACAAGGCTAAAACAAAAGCGATGGGGGGGTGTCTTTCACAATGAGCTCGACGTCGATTCTTTCGTCACCGAAACCTCAATGAAGGAACATGGTGGAGGATCCATGATGGACTGTACCACTGACGATTAAAAGGGGTGAGCATCTGAACAAAAAGGTTCTGTTTTGTGCTTTAAACTTGACATTAGACGCCGAATCGTTACTAAACTCTGTGTTTTTGTGTGTGGAATGTTTTAAACGGTATAATTCGCGGATTTAAATGTAAATGGTTAAGATTAAATCGACTGTTATGGATAGTTTATGTTCCATCCGAGCAGGCGGGCGTTACATTGGTTGAATTTAATAATAACGTTTAATATAAGTTTATATGTTATATAATAGGATATTACCGTGTGTAATAAAGTAAATTAAAGTCGCAAATCTGCGTTTATTCGAAAAGAAAGTTGAGCCTTTTAAAACGCACCCCCCCGTTTGTCTCACGGTGGTATCGTCCGCATACAAAAACATACAAACACAGAGGATTCATGGCGTCTGCGGTGTCGATTCCGAGTCAGACTCCGTCGTTCTGTCTGTCTGCAGCCGATTACGGAATAAACACGGCGTGTCACGCGTGGGGAGGTTAGTTCAGAGCGTGGCGGCGGTGGGTCGTGGGTTTATTCACGCAACGTGACACCACAAGCGCCACGCGAACCAAACGACTCCGTACCGCCTCATACACATGAATGAGACGAGTGAATGAACTCTCGAGTCACCCTGAGGAATCGATTCATCTGTTTTTAACCGTCACAGTCCGAGCTCTGATGTGTCGATGGCGCCTCCCAGCGGCAACAAATAGTATTTTTCCTAAATTTCTCCAAACAGAGTGTAATTCACGTCCTGATCGAAATTGATTAATTAATGAATTAATTAATTAACTCTCGAGTTCTGTAGACACCGTTATATTTGGTGGACACTTTTATCCAAAGTGACTTTCAAGTAGGGGCGGCACGGTGGCTTAGTGGTTTAGTATGTTCTCCTCACAGCGCTGGGGATCTGGGTTTGAATCCCAATCTGGGTGGAGTTTCCATGTCCTCCCCGTGTCCACGTCCGGTTTTCTCCCACAGTCCAAAAACATGGATCAAGGTGAATTGAGTTCTTCAAATTGCCCCATATAGAGTGTGTGTGAGTGTGTCCAGTGATAGATTGCCCCCCCCCCCCCGTCCTGGGTGTATCTGCCGAGCGCTCGAAACGTTCTTCCCTGGATGGACATGGGGAACCCCCCCCCCACCCCCCACACACACACAGTCCAAAAACATGGATCAAGGTGAATTGAATTCTCCAAATTGCCCCATATAGTGTGTGTGTCTGTGTGAGCCCAGTGATAGATTGGCGTCCTGTCCTGGGTGTATCTGCCCAGCACCCGAAACGTTCTCCCCTGGATGGGCATTGGGGAACCCCCCCCCCCCCCCGTGACCCTAATAGAGGATAAAGCGGAAGATAATGGTTGGATGGATGGACATTCAAGTATTCTAATGGTTGGGGTCAGAACACAGCGCCCCCTGGAGCAATGTGGGTTAAGGGTCTCGATCAAGGAGCCAATTTGGTAACTTCAGTGGACCAAGGATGTGAACCCACAACCTCCTTATCATTGTGGTGGGGCAGTGTTGGCACTTTGAAAATAGTTCTGGGGTTGGTTCCCCACCATGGGGCATTAAGGGACCCACTCAGGGGCCCACACTGGTGGAGTTTAAACCTCCAACCTTCAGCTGAAGACTACAACACAACAGAACCACAGAGCGATGACTCGGCAGATTTACCCCACGTCCTCAAACGCGACGACATCTCTGTGTTTCTGCCCGTCGTGACGCGAACGAGCCGCCAGGTGGTGCTGTTCACTCAGCCGCGACCCTCTGTCATCCGTTCAGAGTGAAGCGTTCAGTCCTTTGATGAAAGCAGATCAAAGCCCCGCAGCTCCATGTGCAGCATCACGTGACCTCGCGCTTTTATCCAACATCCCCGAAAATATAATCGGAACCCCGAGCGCCTCGTCGAAGCAAACACAACAGAACATTACAGTGTGGGGCCCGAGGCCCCGAAGCCGGGTGGACATTCTGTGGTCCGTGAGGTTCCAGCTACGCCCATATTTGGCCCCCGGAGGCGTTTCCAATGGCGCCCGCTGATTAAAGGTGGGGTTTCCTCTCTGAATGACGCGGCGGTTTTGGAGCCATGATGCTAATATCGCTAATGTAGCTTTAAGGGCCTCCACTTACGATGTCCTTTAATACTTTCCTGCTTGTCCTTGAGGTGGTTCCACCTCCGTACACAGAGTCCTACGACTGTTGTAGCCCCGCCTCACTTTGGATTTGCATTAGCATTGGCGTTATGTAGCAATATTAGCGTTACGACCGTTCAAGTCATTTATTTATCCAGCGCTTTTTTACAATCGCACGTCGTCACAAAGAGCAAGACCAAGAGACAGCGGCAAGACAAAACTCCCCGTTCTGTTGATATTTTAAGGAAGAGACCTTGTGAGGACCGAAGTTCAGTGGGGGACTCGTCCGACTTGAGTGTAGGACAGCCATGTACAGCCATGTACAGATGTGATCATGTGACCCGTATTTCATTCATTCATTCATTCATTATCTCCCGCTTTATCCTCTATTAGGGTCGTGGTGGGGTTCCCCATGCCCATCCAGGGGAGAACGTCTCGGGCGCTGGGCAGATAGACCCAGGACAGGGCGCCAATCCATCGCTGGGCACACACTCACTCACACACACACTCTATAGGGGGCAATTTTGAGAATTCAATTAACTTGATCCATGTTTTTGGACTGTGGGAGGAAACCGGAGAACCCGGAGGAAACCCACGCAGACACGGGGAATAACATGGAAACTCCACCCAGATGGGGATTCGAACCGGGAATCCCTAGCGCTGAGAGGAGAACATGCCAATCGCTAAGCCACCGTGCTGCCCGTGACCCGTATTTAACAATTATAAACTATAGAGGTCCATTGAGGGCGTCCTGCAGGACGCCGGTCCAATAGAACTCCAGCTTCCATCGGTTCTCGTCGTAGAACCGGGTGGATGAAGAGCTGACCACGCCTCCCGGAAATGAGCACTTCCTAAATCAAAGGATCCCATCGCGTCGAGCCGAAGTTCCATATATGGGCGTAACAGTGACGTAGCGGTCCGTTTCCCTCCGTATTTAACCAACCGGTCAGCGTTTCAACACGCTGCTGTTATCCCCGGACCGACCGAAACAGCACACTGCCCCCTACAGCGTGCGCAGGAACCGTCACGCGGGCGGTTAGTACATACTGTGCAAACTAAATTTAAACTAGTACCTGAGGTCCGGTGAGCCGTTTCGGATCCGTCGACGTGTTTCGCAGAACGACGCAGGTGAACGGATGGTGTGCTGCCCTCTGGTGTTGACCCGGAGCAACTGCCATCAAAGCGGCCTGTCGCAGTGAACACTCCAACCCTCGACACGTGAGAACAGTAGACCCGCACTCACCCCCCACTGGGAGAAAGTCCCGGGGTCGGTCCCCGTCCCCCCGTCCCCCTGTCCCCCCGTACCTGCAGACGAGGATAATGATATGCGTGAATCTTACGTAAGCGGCGTTTTCGTAACGCGTCCCATTACTCTGACCTGGAATTTCCAAACGGCGGCGATAAAAATAGGGTTCTGAGAACGCGGGACACGGGTTTGTCGGGGGAGGGGAGGGGGGGCGCTGCCCGGCCGTTCCTGTGAGTCCCCGTGACATTTACAGTGTCGCTCTGTTCGCTCTCATTCCGTCACAGGGACGAGGTTGGGATGGAGGTCGGTACCTCCCGCGCTTCCCCGCTCAGCCACTGGGGGGGGGTGAGGACCTACAGGAGATGTTTTTAGGGGAGGAGTCAGTGTACGTCCCTAATTAGTACTCTTTAGTACACGCCCCTTGACCTTGAGTTTATTGAACTCGTGGCTGCCCTCTGCCTCTTTGGCGCCTTTAGTTTCCGACCACATGGGGGCGATGGGGGGGGCGGGGCACACAGCAGTGCCACTCCCGTCTGACCGTCACGCCATCTCCCGCCGTTAAGAAAAGCAGGGGGCATGCTGCAAGATGCTCACCCCCCTCCTGCTGGAAGATCGACAAGAGCTCCCCCTGGCGTCTCGGCACGGTCGGTGCAGCACCGTCCAGACCGGATCAGGACCTCCCCCTTTATTCGTTCTCTGGGCGGCTACGGTGGCTTAGTGGTTTGGCATGTTCTCCTTCCAGCGCTGGGGATTCCCGGTTCGAATCCCGATCTGGGTGGAGTTTCCATGTTATTCCCGTGTCTGTGTGGGTTTCCTCCGGGTTCTCCGGTTTCCTCCCACAGTCCAAAAACATGGATCAAGTCATTTGAGTTCTCCAAATTGCCCCATATAGAGTGTGTCTGTGTGAGTCAGTGTGTGTCCAGTAATAGATTGGCATCCTGTCCTGGGTCTATCTGCCCAGCGCCCAAAATGTTCTCCCCTTGGATGGTCATGGGTAACCCCCCCCCCCCCCCCGGATGGTAATGGATGGATGGTTTCAGTGTGGAGGTGCACGATCTCTGAGGTAAAGGTCTGAGTAACAACGGCGCCACCTATGGTATAATGTTACCTACACGACGTTTTGGCTCACGTGTCCGCCGTGTGGCGCGTATGAGACCCGGCTAGTGCGGGTGGGCCGGGTGAAAATAATGGAGGCCAGAATCCGTTGGATGAAGTTCTTTTTGGGAGGCGGTTCCACCTGACTGAGATGAATGGGAACCCCGATGAAAACGAAGCATCATGCCCGAATCATTGAATGGGCTGTCTTCATGTATTTGGACATTGGCGGACGCGCCTGCGACTGACAGGACGAGGTCCTCGGTGTCCTCACCGTCAGACGCGACGCTGAGCGTGTTTACATTACGTTGCCGTGGAGACGAAGCCTCGTCTCAGTGAGCGCGCTCAGTGCGCAGCGCTCTGTTCTCTTTGATATCCGCAGAACGCGAGGACGCCTCGTCGTCCGTGGAGACGGAGCGCCAACGGATTCTGATGGACGGCTGCGTATGTCCACCGTATGACCTTTGTGGAGTGTCCTTTGTGGAGTGCACTTTGTGGAGTGTCCTTTGTGGAGTGCACTTTGTGGAGTGTACTTTGTGGAGTGCACTTTGTG
>JAFMOD010001004.1:2596-13459 GCA_019802435.1 Corydoras maculifer | reverse complement strand
CTTTGTGGAGTGCACTTTGTGGAGTGTCCTTTGTGGAGTGCACTTTGTGGAGTGTACTTTGTGGAGTGTCCTTTCTAGAGTGCACTTTGTGGAGTGTACTTTGTGGAGTGCACTTTGTGGAGTGTCCTTTGTGGAGTGTCCTTTTTGAAGTGCACTTTGTGGAGTGTCCTTTGTGGAGTGCACTTTGTGGAGTGTCCTTTGTGGAGTGCACTTTAGGGATTCTCCTTTTCAGAGTGCACTTTTTGGAGTGTCCTTTCTGGAGTGCACTTTGTGAAGTGTCCTTTGTGGAGTGTCCTTTCTAGAGTGCACTTTGTGGAGTGCACATTGTGGAGTGTCCTTTGTGTAGTGCACTTTTGTTAGTGCACTTTTGTTAGTGCACTTTGTGGAGTGTCCTTTGTGGAGTGCACTTTTGTTAGTGCACTTTGAGGAGTGTCCTTTTTGAAGTGCACTTTGTGGAGTGCACTTTGTTTAGTGCACTTTGTGGAGTGTACTTTGTGGAGTGCACTTTGTTTAGTGCACTTTGTGGAGTGTACTTTGTGGAGTGCACTTTAGGGATTCTCCTTTTGTGGAGTGTGTGTGTATATGTTTTGTGCACCCCCCCCCCCCGTGGCTCTGGTGGAGGTTCAATCAGAGGATAACAGGTGGATGATGTCGTTATGATGTCATAATGAGGGAATCAGTTAACTGAGTCGATTCAGCTCCTGGATGTTTGACTCTTTTTAAAGGTCTGAATGCTTTCCCCGTCACAGTTGGTGTAACAGCGCCCCCGTTAGGACCGGGGGGGGGGGGCTTCCTGAGTGGCTGACCTACTTCTGAGCGCAGGTCTAACACTCATTCATCACTCTCCCCGTGGTCAGCGTCTGGCAGGGGGTGGACGGGGGACGTGGGGGGGGGATGTCCTTCAGTGATGCCCGCTCTTCAGCGAGCAGGTAAAAATAGAACGGCGCGGCGCCGTGAGGACCGGAAACGCCTGCCGATGTGGATTTTCATCTCGCAGTGTGCCGTCTTACCTGCAGGTGGCGCCGCCCACTGTCCTACTGTCGTTATGGAACACGGCGTCTGTATTAATGACGTAACCCTCAGCCAGCGACGGGTTAGCGACTTACTGCACGCCGCCCTGAACCTGAACTGTAAACACGAAACCCCGCCGCCGGCGTACGGAATAGTGGTGGCGCTATGACTGCTGCTGCCCCCCCCCCAACTCACTCACACAGACACACTCTACAGGGGGCAATTTTGAGAATTCAATTAACTTGTTCCATGTTTTTGGACTGTGGGAGGAAACCGGAGAACCCGGAGGAAACCCACGCAGACACGGGGAGAACATGGAAACTCCACCCAGATGGGGATTCGAACCGGGAATCCCTAGCGCTGAGAGGAGAACGTGCTAACCACTAAGCCACCGTGCCGCCACGATTAAAATAATTTTTAAAAATTTAAAAAGGGAACGTCGCGTGCATTTTGATATAACTTAAAAGAACTGCGTAGACGGGGGACACGCCCCTTTTTTAAAAACGACATAGTCTGTATATAATTTGTATTTAATAATAATATCTATGTAGCTAGAGCAACAACAACAAATAATGATGATGATGGGCATTTCTACGGCCCCAGGGCCACATCCGGCCCACCCCTGAGGTTAATGTGCCGATTGTAGATCCAGGGTTTAAACTCCAGCCGCACACCTGCACCACCATGTCAGTGTGTCTGCAGTGCTGAGAACCATCCACCACCCTAATGACACCTGCTCTGTGGGGTTCTGACGTTAAGAGAACATACCAAAGCGGACGAACAGAGTCTGTTAGAGACAGGAACAGATGGACTACAGAGCGGAACTGTGGGACTACAGACCCCATCTTTACGGGAGGTGGAGGTGATGCGATGGAGAACGTGAGGAGAACGTGAGGAGAACGCGAGGAGAACGTGGTCAGCTGGGGAGCAACGGAACCTCCGAAGATCCACATCAAACAACTTCAGATGGTTATTTATATCGCATCTGGAACGGACCGCGCGCTCCAAATCCTCCACCCAAATCCCTGAGCACACACCGAGACGCGGGAGGAAGACATGAGCAAACATGCTACGGAGAACCGGAGAGAACCGCGGAGAACCATGAAGAACCGAGGAGAACCACGGAGAACCGCGGAGAACCGCGGAGAACCACGGAGAACCGCGAAGGCGTCTGTTAACGTTTAAATTGTTGATGTTACGTCTAGACGACGGTCTAAAGATAACGCGGCGCCCGTGGACGTCTCCGGAACATAGACACCGAACAGGCGGAGGAAGACACGACATTCGTTTAATTAATCATTTAATTACTGATTTAATTACTGATTTAATTACGTTCCATCGTACGACCTCCAGCTTGTGGCACATCTACACGAACAAATGTGTGTGGACACCTCCATATCAAACCCAGCTGACGGGATAGGCCTCTGAAGTCGTGTTGTCACGATGTCATCGGCACCGTGTTGGTTACGCCCATATATGGTACGTCGAGTTTCAATAGGAACGAACGTGGCGTTCCAAAAAAACACTAATATAAACAATTAAATAAATAAGTTCAGAACCTCCAACTTAATATTGTAGTTGAATGACGTTGTTTATGAGCCATAACGCCAACATTTATACCTTTTATTTACGCAAACGAACTAATGCTACTGCGATAGTAAATAAATTTGAGTTTATTTGATTAGCTACACTGGCACGGTTACGGACAGCACGGCAAGGACAGGAGCGATGAGATGTTCTGTTAACGTAACATGAAAACATTTATTTTTCAATTCATGTGGTGTCGTTACCATTTACAATTTTTTAATAATACGAAGCTCGTAACGAATAAAACTCTGTTAAAAGGCATATAACCGAGTTCGTTTGCGAGTGACGCGCTACATCTGACTCCGATACCCCACAGATCCTCAAAATGATGTTGTTTAAAAGTCCTAACACCAATACTAAATGAACAGATGCCGCTGCGCTACTAAATTAATTTTAGTTGTATCGTTGTAAGGCGTTTACGGCGGTCTTTTCGTTCTGCGGGTTCCCTTCTCTTGTTCTTGTTTTAGGAGTTCAGGAAAGACGCGGTGTTCCGTTAACGAAGCAGGAAAATTATTTTTTACAATTTATGCCACATCATTACTATTTACATTTTACAATTAAGCTCGTCGTGAATAAAATCCTATAAAACGCACATTGCTGTGTGTTTGCGTACGATACGGTATACAGTATGTTTTTTAATGTTGTTTAAAAGTTCCAACCACAATGTTTCAGTCAATGAGCTAATGCTACTGTGCTAGTAAATTAATTTTAGTTAGCTAAGCGGTTTAAGGCGGGGCTACGGAGGCGGTATCGTTCTTCTGTTGCTTTATTTTTACGCAAACAGGAAATAAATATTCAAAAATACTAAATAAAAACTTCATTCGGAACGGCGACCGCATTACCATTTAAATTTTAAAATAATACGAAGCGAATAAAATCCTACGAAATGCGTACGATACAGTACTCAATACATTCGACTCGCCGAATCCTCTAAATTACGTTGTTTAAAAATATTTTAGCATGTGAGCTAACGCTTAGCTACAGCGGTGTGTAGGCGGGACTACGGCAGTTTATCACTGCGTACTTCACAGAAAAGTATTAAAAAAGGTAAACAACACCGTCGTCCTCGTTGTTATGCTTTAACGTAACATAGCTAGGCTTTAAAATACATATATAAATAAATAACGTTAAACGGACGAGCGTTTTAATGAGTTGCAAACCCTGCCGATTTCTTTCGGGAAGCCGTCAGTCAGACGGCGGCAGGTCAGTTGGCAGTAGCCGTTAGCTGCGATTACTATTTTAATTACTAAAAGCAAGTAACTAAACGTACAGTGACGAAAACGTATCGGGTTTTTATATATGTATAAATATATATATATATTATAACCTGATGACCATATATGGGCATCGCCGACATGGCAGCAGTGACTACAAGATGACAACGCGACTTCAGTGGTTTATTACGAGGTGCTTTGAGAGTCGTCATAGTAACAGCGCTTCACGTAAACATCGAACCACGACGCAATACGAATGCACAAAGCACACCGCGTGGGACGTTACGTACAGATTCACTGAGCGGAACGTGATGGAGGCCAATGAACGTACCGTGTAGACCCCGAACACCATATATGGGCATAACGAGGACTACAGAATGACATCATGATGCAGTTCGGCGTCTCTACCACCAGAGGTCGTCCCCGGCGCTGCTGCGGGTGCTGGCCCGGCCCCGCCCCTGCAGACGCATCATTTCCAGGACGCTGCGGGCGTAGGCGTCGCGCAGGTTGAGCCCGGCGCTGGTGGGCGTGTCCTCGTGGGTGGAGTTGCGCGCCAGGCGTTTGAGGGCCTCGCCGTGCCGCAGCGCCGCCTCTTTGATCTTCAGGGTGACGTAGCAGGCGGAGAAGCGGTCGTTGATGATGGCGATGGGCAGGGCGAGGATGAGGATGCCCGACAGGATGCAGGCGAAGGCCAGGACCTTGCCCGTGGCCGTGTCCGGCCGGACGTCCCCGTAGCCCACGGTGGTCATGGAGGTGGTGGCCCACCACCAGGCGCAGGGCACGTTGGTGAAGGTGGTGCCGGGCGCGTCGTGCTCGATGGCGTACTCCAGCGTGGCGAAGATGGAGATTCCGACCGACAGGAAGAGCATCAGCAGCCCCACCTCCTCGTAGCACTGAGCGATGGTCAAGCCCAAGGACTTCAGACCTGACGAGAACCGGAGGACGTGTGGTCAGAACATCGTACAGGGGTGGAGAACCCACACCAACAGAACTCCATCAGATTCATACAAAACCACTCTGCACCCACGGACCGGTGGCTGGATGGGGGGGGGGGAAGGATAGTCGTGTCAATGGAGGAATGGATGGTTGGATGGATGAGTGAATGGAGTGGGTGGGAGTATCGCTGGTTGGTTTAGTGGGTGAATGGGTGGGTGGATGAATAAATGGATGGACGAGTGGATGGACAGATGAATGTGTGGATGGTTGGTTGGTTTGGTGGATGGATGAGTGGGTGGTAGAGTGAATGAGTGGATAAACAAATTGATGGATGGATGGACAGATGAATGGGTGGGTGGATAGATAAATTGATGGTTGGTTGGTTTGGTGGATGGATGAGTAAGTGGATGGTTGGTTGGGTGGGTGAATGGGTGGGTGGATGAATGAGTGGGTGAGTGAATGGATGGTTGGTTGGGTGGGTGGGTGGATGGATAAGTGGGCAGGTCATTAAAAGGGTAGATAAAACATATTTACTTTCCATGCATCAGCCCCCCCCCCCTCTGTTGGATAAGGGGGCGTGGTCATATCTCTGTGAGGCTCTGCGATCTGATTGGTCACCCGAGGATGGCGGCAGAGTGCAGCAGGGGGATCGGAGGAATATTCAAACGTCATGCAAACGCTTCTTGTACAGCGGCCGCCCCCTGCGGTCTCTCTGCGCCCTGGGGCCACATTCGGCCCTTTGTCCGTCGCTGTCCGGCCCACAACACGTCCAGATAACAGTGCCAGGTTCTCGGGTTCTGGAGCCCAAACCTTCCAGATCAATTGGTGGTCATGCCCCGTTTCCACCTGGCCCACCTGCCGCAGGAATTAACGGGACTTAACAATGGAACCACCCTCCAAGGGACCCCCCTAAGGGCCCCGCATGCAAGAGATTAGGGCCAGAAGTGGCAGGTAGAGTTGCCAAATCTTTACCAGATGGAGACCAACCCAACGTTGACCAAATGGGTTTGGGGACCAACAGCGGACTTGCAGTTCCCCTACTCGGCCAGATGTGGCCCACATCTGCACACTATCGAGGTCCAACGAGGATACGGGTGTTCGGTTCCTGCCCTGCCTCAGACACATCCTGGTACGCGAGCGGAGTTACCTGTTGAATGGCGCCCGAGTTTGAGCATCCGGAGCGCCCTCATGAGTCGCAGGACCTGCACCACCCGGCCCACGTTCTCCAGCTCGGTGGCGCCGCCGTGCAGACTCTCCACGGCGAGGGTGACGTAGAAGGGCAGGATGGCCAGCAGGTCGATGAGGTTCACCACACTTTTGCTGAACCTCCACTTGTCCCTCACGCACAGGAACCTGAGCAGCAGCTCGGCCGAGAACCACACGATGCAGACGTACTCCAGAGCGTCCAGCAGGGGGGCGCCGTTGACGGAGACGTCCAGAGAAATCAGGGCCATGTTCATGATGGACACCAACACCAAGAACATCGACAGGCTCCCGAAGACCCTGGCTGCCTTCGACGAGTCCGGCCTCTCCATCAGGTCCCAGAGGAACCGCCGGACCCCCGGGCACAGCGCTCCGGAGAAGTCCTCGTCCTCGCTGTCCAACATCTCCACCTCCTTGGTGAGGTCCAGGGTTTCGTCCGAGTCCTTTTTGCGGTAGTACCTGTCCTTGCAGCAGCTCCCGATGCGGAGCTCGTCGATCCCCCAGTACTCGATCTCCTGCAGGAAGGAGAAGACGCAGAGCTCCTCTCTAACGTGGAGGTGTCCCGTCTTGTAGAAGTTCATGACGTACTGGAACGTCTGCGAGTTGCGGTCAAAGAAGAACTCGTTTTCCAGGAAGTCGGCGTCGTCGCACAGCTCCAGGGCCGAGTCCCGGGTGGACCGGGCCAGCTTACCCAGGCGCGTCTCCGGGTGCGAGGCCAGGAGCTGCTGGGATAGGAGGTACCGGCTGCCCCCGACGTTGACGATGAAGAGGTCCAGGGGGTCATCCACGGCCGGAGAACGGCCGCTAAAAAAGACGCTGGAATCCAGTGACGAGACGGACGCGCCGTCACCGCAGACCTCAGCCCCGCCCCACGCACCGCTGATCATAGCGTTCTGGATCTTGACCTAAACAGAGACAACAGAACGAGTTAGAAGCCAGACGAAAGGACGCCAGATCGCAAAATGATCCCGGCCCTCGTCCCCCGTTTTCACCCGGCCCACCCCAAGGGGGCGGCAGCGATGTTTCCCCGCCGGAACTGACCCACACCCCTGTGCTACCTGGGAAAGTTCGTCCCACATCGAGAGAACAGAGATGCTTGTGTGACCTTGGAGAACCCTGAGAATGAGCAGCGCCTGTCCCCCGCCTCCTGACGGGACGTGTCCTACTTCTGCTGCTGCGTTCTCATTGAAATATTAAAGCAGCTCTGAGACGTTCCACAAACCGTCCATGTTCCTCTGAACCTGCAGATTTAATCACATCTGAGGAACCCCCCCCCCCCCGAGATCAGAACACGCTGTGTCCTCCGTTCAGTCCTCCACATGCAATTCACCTTTAAAACTTTATTATTTATTTAATGTTTCTTCAATTTATTTATTTATTTAGCTTTTTTTATTTATGACTAATATAATCCCTCATACACTCGGTTGCCATGACTACTATAATCCCTTGTAAACTACATTTGCTTCGACTACCATATTCCAGAATAAACTATGGTTGCCATGACTACTATAATCCCTCATACACAACGGTTGCCAAGACTACTATAATACCTCGCAAACTATGGTTGCCATGAGTACTATAATCCCTCATTGACTACTATAATCCTTAATGAACAACAGTTGCCGTGACTACAATAATCTCTTGTAAGCAACTGTTGCCACAACTGCTATAATTACTCATAAAGCACGGTTGCCATGACTAATATAATTCCTCATCAACATTGGTTGCCACAACTACTGTAATACTGTTAATGTTCTGTTGGATCAGGTTAGTTCGCTGACCGGTGCAGGGAGCTCGGACCCATCTGATGTTCTGAGCTGGGGGCTGAGGCGGGGCTCGGGTTCGAGGCTCGGTGTTGCAGATTTGACTGGGATCTGGATGCCAAACCCATTTAAATGAGGTTCACAACAAAAATCCAGCCGATTTGAATACCGGCTCACGTGCGTGACTGCTGCTGTGACGCAGACGTGGCCCCATCCGCCGGGACAGGCCCCAACCGCCGGGAAAGGCCCCACTGCTCTCATAGGAGAGCCCACAAAACATCGGGTCCCCGACGTCGTGAGGGTCTCGGGTCACGTGGTGCATATTAATATTAATATTCTCAGCTGTTATGGCTCATCCAGGTGTGGACCGAGCAGGTCACGTGACCCGCGCGCTGACCACGGAATGAAGTTCGTTATTAAAAGTCTGAATAAAGATCATTAATTATTTTTAATGAATCAAAATAATTAATAATTAACTTGTTGTAAACACAGAAGTTTGTTTATAAACAGATCGAAGAGAAAAGACCGCGAGAGATCAAAGAGCGGCGAACGAAAGCGTCCGGAGCGCGCGCTGCGCAGCCCGCATCCACGCGCCGTGACGCGCAACCGTCTCACCCAGTTCAGCCGAAGTCGACGTTCCGATGCCGCCGGCAGAGCCTCCGCTGTTCCGGTTCTTGTCTGAGGGAGCGCGCGGCGGCAGGTGAGACGCCGTGGCGGGACTCGCCCGAGTGATTCGAATGAATCGAATAGCAAAACGATTCCGAGCGCCGCTTTCTCGCGCGGCGCTTTGTAACTCGCGCGCGTGGGGGGGGGATGCCCCGTCCTGCGGGGGGGTCAGTCAGATGTGGGCCCCTGATGCGCGTGAGTGAGGGGTGAAGGCTGGACCACGTGGTCCCGTCCAACAGACTGCTGAAGATACACAGAGTCGGGGTTCCCATGCTGATCATCTCTACTGCTTCAGGTTTCGGGGGCTGGGCGTATTCACCCAGGAGAGGGCGCCAATCTATCGCTGGCACACGCAGAGAGGGCAATTTAGATGGGGGCAATTTAAAGCAGCAACTTCACCTTGGATCCATATTTTTGAACGGTGGGAGGAAACCGGAGAAGACAAGGAGACAATAAAAACTCCACCCAGATCAGGATTCAAACCTGAGAGGAGAACATGCTAAAGCCTACACCACCCCGCCCCTCACACGGGATCTCAGCATGGTTCCAGACCATGTTCTCTCTTTAATGGAAACCGACGAGCGGGTGTCTGTGGCCCCCTCAGCAGGACAGCGCCCCCTGGTTTGAGATGGTTTCAGGAGAACAGAAACCGCTTTGAAGTCTTGACTCCACCTTCAAATTCGACGGATCTCAATCCAGCAGCTGTGAGGAGGGCTGGACGAACACGTCCTGATCCACGGAGGCTGCACCCATACAATTCACAAGACTTAAAGGAAGCTGCGAACGTCACGGTGACAGGTAGCACCACACACCTTCAGAGGTCTAGTGGAGAACATGTCTCTGGGTCAGCGCTGTTTTGGCAGCAAAGGGGGAACATTTTAGGAATGTTATACCTGGTCTGTACCGATGGAGATGCCCGAAATGTTCTCCCCTGGATGGGGATGGGGACCCCCCCCCGTGACCATAGTAATGGATTAAGCAGAAGATAATGAATGAATGAATGAATGAATGAATGAATGAATATACAGAGAGAGAGAAAAAACGAGAGTGGAAGTTTAAGTTGACATTTGGCTCCATCTAGTGGATTCTTCCCAACATTGCTTCAGAGTTGGGATGAGACTTTTTTTGTGAGGTTGTGGAGTTAAACCCACAGAGGTATGTACACATATAAAGTGTTATAGATGTCGGTAGTGTGTGTGTGTGTGTGTGTGTGTGTGTGTGTGTGTGTGTAAAGACATAATAATCCTCCATCCAAAAACATGTCCCTTCTCCATCGTTCTCTCTGCAGCATCCTGTATCACTGATGGAGGATTAGAACATAGTCTCGATTGATTTTCTGTCTCGGATTCTACATCCAGAAGGTGGCGCAGTGCTGAGAATCATCCACCACCCAAATACCACCACCTGCATTAACAGTTATCCATGAATGTAATCATAGAACTACAATTACAATTAATCTCGGGTTGCCACCCATCCTGTAATTGATGGATTTAATATTAATTAAGTTTATTATTTGTCAAATAAATGTGAGGCGGGATTTGTTTCCATAAACATGTTTGTTATGCGACGTCATAAATTAATCTAACAATAATATTTAAAAGCTGCCTCCGTCTCTGGCTTTAAACATACGAGGGTGGGGTAGCTCAGTGGTAGGTCGGTGGTAGTTCGGTGGTTTGGGTGTTGGGCTATCAATCTGAAGGTTGTGGGTTCAAATCTCAGGTCCACTGACCTGTGGGTCCTCGAGCAAGACCCTTAACTCTCATTGCTCCAGGGGGCGCTGTACCAACCCTGAGCTCGCTTTGTAAGTCACTTTGGACAAAAGTGTCCACTTAATGACCAAATGTTAATGTAAACACAAATGTTCCATTTGTGTTTTGGCCTTAGAGGTCGCTGTTGTCAATTTAGACCCGAAAATCACGTGTTTGTTCGTTTGTTCTTTATTAAAATGTTTGTTCATTAATATATATATATATACATTTGCTAGATCGCAGAATTGTGTTGTGTATCGCGTGTAAACGTCTTCATTTGTTTTATTTGAATCTGAACTTTCACCTTCGATTCATTTGGAATTCCTTCGTTTGCACTTTGTCGACGAGAACATGCCAAACTCCACCCCGACTGGGATTCGAACCTGGAATCCGTGCCGCCTGAAGTCGCTTCAAAAACCCCAGACCGGTGGTTCACGCGCTCTTGATGGGTTTATCCTTGTTAGGGACACTCGTTAGGGACACTCGTTAGGGAACACGGAGCCGTTTGGGACTGGGCGGCCGTTAAGCGCCGGAGTCACGTGACCGCGGCGGCTTCACTTTTCAAACGCCATGTTGTGTGTCGCGCGCAAAGCCGTCAGCCCGCGTGCCTTCTGAGTGACAGCACTGACCGGAGTGAGCGAGCGAGGGTGAGAGAGTGAGAGTGTGTGTGTGTGTGAGAGAGAGAGAGAGTGAGCGAGGGTGAGAGAGTGAGAGTGTGTGTGTGTGTGAGAGAGA
>JAFMOD010001003.1:37477-48885 GCA_019802435.1 Corydoras maculifer | reverse complement strand
GGGGGATTTAAACGGCCCGGATGCCGCTTTCTGCTCCCAGCTCACGTCTGATTGGCGGACAGACGGGCGGACGGACGGACGGAGGACGAGGCCCGGGCTCGGCGGTACAGGGAAAAATCCTCGCGGCGCGAAGCTTCCCGCCTCGCAGGCTGTTCCCGCTCGTCCGCCCACCGGCGGCAGGATTACGACTCGCTGAACGACGAGACGTTCTCCAGTCCCGTTCGCCCCTGAGCGGAGAACCGACACGAAAAAGGAGACGAGGAACTTAATCCGTCCACGTTCCCACGTTCTCGATCGGCTGATCCGGCCTTCAGTCTGAGAGATCATTCAGACGAACCGCACTCGTCCTCGCAAACTAATCCCCTTCCCAGACGTTTCAGACATAACAAGCCGAAATAAGAGTAAAGCCTCGGTGAACAAGCTCCCTTTATTTTATTTTCTAACTCGAGAATCCGGCGCTGGTTCTGAGGGCGGCGCAGCGGCGCAGAGGCTCTCACATCAACACCTTCACATCCCGGCCGAGGAGGACAGGGGCGCTGGGTATCTGTGGGGAGTTTGCATGTTCTCTTCAGAAGCACGTCGGTCGTCCTGTGGGTCGCCTTCAACCTGCCTGGAATGGACTCTCATCTTTCGGGGCATCTCAGGACAAGACCGCAGGCTTTTTAAAGAAGGTTCCCCAACGTTCCCAACCAGAGGACATGTGTTGCCTGCTAACGGACTGGGATAGGCTTCAGGATGAAGCAGCAGAACACGGTGGATGGAATGGTGTAAGGAGACACGTCCATGGGTTGACATGTGACCTCTGGAAGTCCCAGATGGTCAGAAACAGATTCTTTTTTTTTTAAATCCAGATTAATCTCCACTCCTCACAGAGGCTCAAAAGAATCAACTCCACGTGACACCGAGTCAACTCTGCCGTCACCCGGACCGGAAAAAAATCAAATGGAATGAAAATCAAAGGGAGACTGAGGGACGCTTTTCCGCCGAGGGTTGTCCCTCGTCAGAGACACGGCGCTCAGATGTCTGCGGCTCGTCCGGCGTCAAGAGTGCGATTGTCCCCGTCGGGTCACCCGTGTCCGGGGTTCGAGGCGGTGCGCTTTACTTACAAAGCCCCTTCATACGCCGCCACCAGAGGAAGTGAGACATCAGTCCAAGGTTTCCTGGCAACCCAGAGTCTGGACTGGGGGGTGAATTAAAGGGGGAGCAAAACCTCGAAATGTCACGAACGAGGACAATAAACGAGGCGCCGAACCACGAACCGCGCTTCAAAAGATGTGGACGCCACGTCCAAAGGTCCAAAGATGACATCACAAGACGTCATCAATCTCAATCGGCTGCAGCTTCGGATCTTTTACGGCATTCCGGTTTTTTGGAAAACATTTTTTTTTGGGCGACAAGCTTCGGGTTTTGGCCTCGGGGCTGTTGGTGGAACCTGATCTCAGACCTGTCAAGATCGTCCCCTCTGATGTTTCCATCCATCCATCAGCTTTATTCTCTGCAAGGGTCGCGGAGGTGGGGGGCGGGGTGTTCCCCATGCCCATCCAGGGGAGAATGTTTTGGGCGCTGGGCAGATACACCCAGAACAGGGGGGCAATCTATCACTGGAGACACACTCACTCACTCACACAAACCTCTCTATATGGGGCAATTTGGAGAATTCAACTGACCTTGATCCACGTTTTTTTTGGACTGTGGGGAAACCGGAGAACCCGGAGAACATGGAAACTCAACCCAGAGTGGGATTCAAACCAAGAATCCCTAGCACTGAGAGGAGAACATGCTAAACCACTAAGCTACCCCATCCACCCATTATCTTCCGCTAGGTTCGCAGGGGGAAGGGTGGGGGTTCCCCATGTCCATCCAGGGTAGAACGTTTCGGGCGCTGGGCAGATGGGGGAGCAATATGGGGCAATTTGGTGAATATGACTTGATCCATGTTTTTTGGACTGTGGGAGGAAACCGGAGAACCCGGAGGAAACCCACGCGGACACGGGGAGAACATGGAAACTCCACCCAGATTGGGATTCGAACCGGGAATCCCTAGTGCTGAGAGGAGAACATGCTAAACCACTAAGCCACTGTGCCGCCCCTGATAATCCTAATGGATGTTATTTCATGCTTTGTGGTTTAATAACAGGCGCAGGGAGCCCGCGTTTCCCCCCGCCGCCGCCGCCGCCGCTGCCGCAGCTCATTACTTTTGGTCCGTCGTGCTCCGAGTCCTGATCCATTTCTCAATCTGCCACACGGTGACGCCTCGTCCATCACGCCGGAGAGAACGGGATTTCGGGTTTGCTTTGCGTCGCCGCGGTGACAACGGAGAACCGGCCATTTACAGATCTGTCCATACAGCTGTTCAGGCGGCTGAAGCCTATCCCTGCGTTTATAAAAAAGCATCCCGGACAGGTCGAGCTGACACATTACCATCCGAATGACGTCAGGTAATCTTCAATCCCATGCAGACGCCGAGAGAACATACAAATTTCACCCGAGACCCCCAGAACGGAGGCAGCCGCCATCGCACCGCTGAAACGGCACGGCGGCCGCACCGTGGACGCGCCACTTCGCAACGTGCGAATCGGAATTGAGGTTCAATTTAAGGAATCCGAGGCCGTCTGAACGCATTTCAGCGTCTCTGATAATCCCGGAAGCTCGTCCTTAAAGCTTTACGACGGGGATTTCCATAACATGAATATTTACCAGGCGTGAATCCAGAAATCACAGAAAGCATTCCGTCACAGGCGTAAACAGATGTGCGGCAGGGAGGGGGCGCCTCCACGTTCAAAGGCGTCGGCTCCACCGCCCTCACACTTTCTGATGGCTCGTATAATTTGGGGGATGGGGGGGTGACGCGGGTGTAATCCCCGGTGCCATGCCTGTCTATGTTTACCTGTCTTCTTGTTCCATGCTTTTAGGGTTTAGAGTTGGGAGATCAGAGGCGTGCCTCCCAACACGCACCCCATTTGGGATTCCAATCATCCTGACGGCGTGCGGAACGCCGGTCTGACTGCCGGAACGTTCTCATTCACAGAGCTCGTCAGCAGGAGCTCTGCTTACTGTACTGATGCTCATTTCACTTTTTTACAATTTTTTTTTCAGGTTCAGCGAAGTTTTAGGAACGCCCACGGTCACCTGATTCAATCACAGAACGCTCCGGGCGGAGCTCTTCAAGGAAGCAAACCCAGATGGGGAGAACATGCAAATTTCAGACAGAAAGGACTTCCCTGCTAGTGAATCGAGCTTTGCAGTAATGCATTTCAATGACACTTTGAAAACAATACATATATTTTATATATATATATATATATATACACAAACACACACACACACACACACACACACACACACATACATATATATATGTATAACAGTTGCAGTTCCCCCCTTATTCTACAGGCGGTGCACATATAATGTGTATATATATATATATATATATATACACACACACATTAAATGTGGCACGGTGGCTTAGTGGTTTAGCATGTTCTCCTCTCAGCACTGGGGATTTCCGTTTGGAATCCCACTCTGGGTGGAGTTTTCATGTTCTCCCCGTGTCCGCATGGGTATCCTCCGGGTTCTCCGGTTTCATCCCACAGTCCAAAAAACATGGATCAAGTTCAATTGACTGCTCCAAATTGCCCCATATAGAGTGTGTCTGTGTGAGTGAGTGTCCCCAGAGATAGACTGCCCCCGTGTCCTGGGTGTTTCTGCCCAGCGCCCGAAACGTGCCCCCCCCCCCCTGGTCTTAGTACAGGATAAAGCAGAAGCTATTGGATGGATGGATATATGTGCACCACCTGTAGGATGAGGGGGGAGCTGCAACATATTGTCATCTGATAAACACGACATTCGATTTGCACCCAGATTATTATAATTTTTAAAAAATTTGGGATTCAGACCAATATTCTGTAAAGTTCCCTCTGCCTGTCGCTCAGGAGAAAAGGTCAACCGTTGTACACGTGTTTGGACGGTGGGGATACGTACCGAGGCTCTGAGAGGAATTAGGTTTCGTTGCCCTGAGTCGGCAGTGCGAGAGTGAGATGGACAGAGAGAAAGGGAACAGAGAGATGAGGGGACGAACAAGGAGAGATAAAGTGGAGCTGACTCGCGTTCCCCGGACATACATATTCAACAGGCGAGGGAGGCGCCGACGACAGACGGGCGAATCGATACCACGAAGCATTCACCACTAAACTGCTTCAGCGCAGAGGCGAGCCGAGCACTGATCGCTCATCTTCAAGCCCGTTCACAGCGCGGACTCTAATGCACCCTGCCCAGCGCCGCACCGCACCGCGCCACGCCGCGCCGCGCCGCCTCATCCATTACTCATTCTGTACCACATATTTCAAAAGAGCTTTGAAGCATGGAGCTGCAAACACATCTAAAGTTCATCGATCCACGACCGAGCTGTCTGTGAATTCAGGAAATTAAGAACTCTTCATCGTTTCCTTTGTAATTATGCAAAGATCATAGCATCATAGCGCGGGGAGGGGGGGGGTCGGATCCAATGAACCAAACACGGCCCGTGGAAACCCCCCCTCGGGGGTAACTCATGTAAATGTTACCCGTCAATCAGAAGGTTGGGTGTTTAGGGCCTCACAGATTAGCTTCTCCTCAGATACGCAGCTTTACGGAGGACAGGGGTGGCTGAGCTTCACCTCATGAGTTGCTCTGAAGACATAATACGCTTTTAAAGCTACGTAGCTAAAGGCTACATTGCTTCCAAAGTCCAAAAGGCTTCTCAGGGTACGTAGCTAAAGGCTACATATCGTTTAAATAAGGTTATTAAAGCTATGCAGCTAACAGCAACCGCATTTTTAAGCCTAAAAGGCTATTAAGGCTAAGTAGCTAAAGGCTACATTGCTTTGGAAGCCCAACAGGCCATGGCTACATGGCTTTCAATGTTTTAACAACTATTTAACAACGTAGCTAAAGGCTACATTGCTTCCAAAGTCCAAAAGGCTTCTCAGGGTACGTAGCTAAAGGCTACATGGCCTATTACAAAAGGTTATTAAGGCTATGCAGCTAACAGCGACAGCGTTTTTGAAGCCTAAAAGGCTATTAAGGCTAAGTAGCTAAAGGCTACATTGCTTTGGAAGCCCAACAGGCCATGGCTACATGGTTTTCAATGTTTTAACAACTATTTAACAACGTAGCTAAAGGCTACATTGCTTCCAAAGTGCAAAAGGCATGCCGTTTAAATAAGGTTATTAAGGCTATGCAGCTAACAGCGTTTTTTGGAGCCTATTAGGCTATTAAGGCTAAGTAGCTAATGGCTTCATTGCTTTGGAAGCCCAACAGGCCATGGCTACATGACTTTCAATGTCTTAACAACTATTTAAGGTACGTAGCTAAAGGCTACATTGCTTTTAAAGACTAATAGACTATTAAGGGTTACAGAGATTTAGCCTGAATGGCTAATTGGGCTACGTTGCTAAATGCTGCATTGCTTTTAATTGGGTCTAATAGCTGTTTAGGCGACATGGCTAAAGACTACGTCGCTGTTAAAGCCTTTAAAGTTACTTATCCCATATAGCAAAATAACCACGAGCCCCAGGTCTGTCCAACAACGTGGACCCCAGCACGTCCTCTGAAATCTTTACATAATATACAGTTTTATGGGGGGGGGGGGGTCCCCATGCCCATCCAGGGGAGAACGTTTCGGGCGCTGGGCAAATACACCTAGGACAGGGCGCCAATCTATCTCTGGGCATACACTCACTCACACAGACACACACACTCTATATGGGGCAATTTGGAGAATTCAATTGACCTTCAATCCATGTTTTTATACTGCGGGAGGAAACCCATGTGGACACGGGGAGAACATGCAAACTCCACCCAAATTGGGATTCGAACTGGGAATCCCTAGTGCTGAGAGGAGAATATGCCAAACCACTAAGGCGCCGTGCCGCCCTAGAATAAATATATCATTCATTCATTCATTCATTCATTATCTCCCGCTTTATCCTCTATTAGGGTCGCGGTGGGGTTCCCCATGCCCAGCCAGGGGAGAACGCTTCGGGCGCTGGGCTGATACACCCAGGACAGGGGGGCAATCTATCACTGGACACACACTCACTCACACACACACACACTCTATATGGGGCAATTTGGAGAATTCAATTGACCTTGAATCCATGTTTTTGGACTGCGGGAGGAAACCCATGTGGACACGGGGAGAACATGCAAACTCCACCCAAATTGGGATTCGAACCGGGAATCCCTAGTGCTGAGAGGAGAACATGCTAAACCACTAAGGCGCCGTGCCGCCCTAGAATAAATATAATTTATTATAATTTAATTCAGAGTAAGAGTTGTGTTCAATACACGAGAGGACCATTAAACCTGAGACTGAAACGTATTGTATATGCGACGCTGCGAGAGAAGCGTTCCAACATTTTCATCAATCAGCGTCTGAAGTTCTGAAGAGGTGAGACATCAGACGTCCTGAAAATAGTTCTGACTTCATCATAAATAAAGGACTCGCTTCTCATTTCATCTCAGACTATTAGGACCTCCGGGTTCCGAGACCCACCTCAAAGCCTTCTGAGTGAAATCTGGAGGAATGAATGCAGCCATGTCTGGAATTAATCAGCCCACTCGGTCGTCCGACTCGGGGGGGAGGGGGGGTGGCATATAGTTTAGTCCAGCCAGCTTCACATTTCTTAAAAAATGGGGCGAGGAGAGAACAAGAAAAAAAAAAAAAATATATATATATATATATATAACATGACCGGGGACCATCGCACGCCACGGTTATGGCCACCAAATGAGAACTGGAAATGAAGTCGCGTTCGAAGGCGTTTACTGGCGAATGCGATCGATTTGGAACGTTGTGCGAGCGCAATAACGCCTCGCAATGGGCTTCACTTTAATGCCTTAATGAAAGAAAATCAGCGGCGCGTCACAAATCATACCAACGCCTCCTCTGTGGGCCTTAAAGTCGCCTAGTCGAAGCGGAGAGGGCGGAGAACTCGCTGCTCGGAGTTTCGTCGAAACGACACAACGCCAGACTCCACGCACTAGAGTCGGAGAACCAACCGGGAATTTCTTTCTTGTTTGTTGCTTTTAAGGTGTTGCCGGTTTCCTGGAGGTGTGGTCGGCTCTTCATACACGGCTTTGGATGGAACCTGGAGTTCTATTGGACCGGCGGTCCTGCAGGACGCCCTCAGTGGACTAATGGAGTTCTCCAATTGTTAATTACGGGTCACATGATCACCACACGGTCTGTACAAGGCTGTCCTACACTGTTGAGGCCGCCCGGTCGCCCGAGTCGCCCACTGAGCCTCGGTCCTCACAAGGTTTCTTCCTTAAGATATCAACAGAACAGGGAGTTTTGTCTTGCCGCTGTCGCTTCGTCTCTCTCTTTAGGGGTTTAAAGGCTTTTAACTCCGTAAAGCTGCTTTGCAGGACGCCCTCAATGGACTCATAGAGTTCTCCAATTGGTTAAATACGGGTCACATGATCACCACACGGTCTGTACAAGGCTGTCCTACCCTGTTGATGCCGCCCGGTTGACCGAGGAGGACGAGTCCCCCGCTAAGCCTCGGTCCTCACAAGGTTTCTTCCTTAAAATAACAACACAACAGGGTGTTTTGTCTTGCCGCTGTCATTTCATCTCTCTCATAGGGTTCTCCAATTGGTTAAATACAGGTCACATGATCACCACACGGTCTGTACAAGGCTGTCCTACCCTGTTGATGCCGCCCGGTCGCCCGAGGAGGACGAGTCCCCCGCTAAGCCTCGGTCCTCACAAGGTTTCTTCCTTAAAATAACAACACAACAGGGAGTTTTGTCTTGCCGCTGTCGCTTCATCTCTCTCTTTAGGGGTTTAAAGGCTTTTAACTCCGTAAAGCTGCTTTGCAGGACGCCCTCAATGGACTCATAGAGTTCTCCAATTGGTTAAATACGGGTCACATGATCACCACACGGTCTGTACAAGGCTGTCCTACACTGTTGATGCCGCCCGGCCGACCGAGGAGGACGAGTCCCCCGCTAAGCCTCGGTCCTCACAAGGTTTCTTCCTTAAGATATCAACAGAACAGGGAGTTTTGTCTTGCCACTATCGCTCCGGCTTGCTTACTAACTCTGTAAGGCTGCTTTGTGACGACGTGCTGTTATAAAAAAGCGCTCTATAAATAAATGAGTTGAACTTGAATGGATTAAATCGTCAGCTTCATTTTAATTAGCTTCTGATGCCACAGGCTCCAAAAAAAAAAAAGCTGGAACCGAGCTCCTGATGTCCAAAAAGCTTTTTTTTTTTTTTTATTGGACGGATGTGTGCACTATAGCGCTGGTGATACACGCTGCTCCATGGGGAGAACATGCCCAGAGGCTCCTCACCATGCCCCGCAGCCGACGACCCACATCAGTGCACCGCGCACAGGAGAGAGCGACCTTCACGGGCAGACGGCGGGCGCTGGCCATGCTAATGTCACCAGCGCGGGGGGATTATGGGCAACGGAGCCTCTTTTATGCGCGAAGGGGGGGGGGTTGCATGAGAATGACGACTTCATAAGCTCACTCCCTAGAACCGATTTGCATGTTCTCCTTTGTTTCACATAGGGATTGCTTTGAGGTGTATCCCGGTCTCACGGGATAGGCCCCAACACACCCAGATCATGACGTAAGCAGAAAAAAAGTGCAAGCGGCCGTTTAAGCCGGGCTCCGGGCCCCCGGCGCCGGGCGGACGGTTCCGCGGGAGAAAGGGACAGGTGATTTGGCATGTTCACACTCGGGGTTCTGATGCGGTTCTACCCGTTTAGCGCCGCAGCCAGACGTTCCTCGAGGGAGGACGGGATCAAACAGACTCTCTCAGGCTAACGCTGACTGACAGTTTGACGTACGACACAGACGCTCCCCGAAGGGCTGTGAGTGAACACACACACACACACACACACACACACACACACACACACACACACATACTTTCTCAGCTCAGCTTATGGCGCTGGATGCCGAACGTGTGCGAGTGCGGAGCAGGTGGGGGATCAATGCGGCATGTGCGTCCAGCCTGCGTCTCCGAAATGTTTGCCATCGGAACGTACACGAGGGCGGGGCTTAACCCCCCCCCCTCGGGCCCCGGGCCATTTGTTCTCCTCGGCTGCTTGGATGTTATTTATAAAACAAATAGCCCTCCATTCTAAATATTAAGATACTCATAGCCGGTTGGCACGGGGGCTTCGTGGTTTAGCATGTTCTCCTCTCAGCGCCGGTTCTAATCCCAATCTGGGTGGAGAGTCTATGTTCTCCCCGTTTCCGAGTGGGTTTCCTCCGGGTTCTCTGGTTTCCTCCCACAGTCCAAAAAACATGGATTCAAGGTCAATGCTCCAAATTGCCCCATATAGAGTGTGTCTGTGTGAGTGAGTGTGTGTCCAGTGATAGATTACCCCCCGTGTCCTTTGTGCATTTACCCAGCGCACCCCCCACCCCTCCCTAGTAGAGGATAAAGCGGAAGATAATGGATGGACGTAACACAAATTGTATTATAATTTTAGACGGTTTCCATTAGGGGGCGCCACATCAAAGAGGATCTACATGTTGGCACTTCAGCCATTGTGCTCGTTGCGACCGGGAATCGAACCAGGGACCATCAGGTCACAAGGTTGGCTCCTTAACTACAAGCCTACACCCGCCCCAAACACCCTCTTATTACCCCGGGGTGTTTAGTACAGTAGAGTTACCCCATGATTAACACTTATCCCTTTGTTTACATCACCCCCCCCCCCCCCGGTTTCTCAGCATTCTGCAGTCTACTCAAATCAAACAAAGTTCTCGTACCTAATCCCGGGGAACGTGTGATGTTCAGTATGAAACTCGGTATGAATTTCATGCCCGGATAAGCAGATGTCCTCCGTTAATCCCCGGCACCGATGCCGGTGAGGGTCCGGCGACGCGGCGCGGAAACATCGCTAACCGATCTGCTCGCGGAGGTGAGACAGAGCCGGCGACGAGCACCAGGGTTCCTCTCGAAAGGCCACGGAGATTGCAAAGGGCTCGCCGCGCCGAGAGCCAGACTCGCAAATTTGGAAATGCACGGCGTCTCCGGAGGGAAGGGCGAGCGAGACGAGGCGTGGGTCACGCCAAGCGTTAGTAACCGGGGCTAACGGCATCCTCCCACGATTCACCGCCAGGGCTGACCCCGCGGTCGACACGCGCAATGAGATTCATTAAGAACATCGGGCTGGAACCGCGCGCTGGAGGAACCTTTGCGCGGGCGCCGGCGACGCCGGACCCCCGATAATTATTTAGTAGCTAAATGGCGCTGATTTGCAGAGGTCGAAGTCAGAAAGAGACAGGCACGCGGCCTGAGGACGCCACCTCTGTCCGCCTTCGAGGCTAATGACGTTCTCCGAGGGTGAAGAACGTCCTGTTCTCCTGCTCATCGAGCGGCCTGACGGTACCCGACCTCACGGCTGCGTCCGGTCAGCTTCACCGATCTGTTTTAAAAGCCTATCAATGCACAATACGACAATTTTAGGCGACTGCATGGAAAGGTTCCGCAGTCAGGTCCATCTGTCCGGGTTCTGTGATTACCGACTGGGTGGTTCTTTCATATTCACAGTCTATTTACAACGTAACGCCAGAAGGCTGGACATTGTGAGTAAACTGACGTCCATTGGTTTTTAATCATCTTTGTCTGAAGTAAAAAAATATGAACCCAAAACATCCATCCATTATCTTCCACTTTATCCTCTATTAGGGTCGCGGGGGGGGGGGGGGGGGTTCCTCATGCCCATCCAGGGGAGAACATTTCAGGCGCTGGGCAGATACACCCAGAACAGGACGCCAATCTATCGCTGGACACACACTCACTCACACAGACACACTCTATATGGGGCAATTTGGAGAACTCAATTGACCTTGATCCATGTTTTTTGGACTGTGGGAGGAAACCGGAGAACCCGGAGGAAACCCACACGGACAAGGGGAGGACATTGGAGGAGATTGGGATTCGAACTGGAAATCCCCAGTGCTGAGAGGAGAACATGCTAAACCACTAAACCATCCTGGCTGAACCCAAAACAGGGGGTCCGAAACGTACTCCAGGAGCCTAAAGACGACTGAGCCGGACGTCCAGAAGGTCCAGACGAGCCGGACGTCCAGAAGGTCCAGACGAGCCGGACGTCCAGAAGGTCCAGACGATGGCGTGACGTCTCTAACAGCTGAGGCTCTTCAGCGCAGCTGATGGATTCAGGTTCTCGGCTGTGCGGAACCTCCCGCAGCAGGGCTTTCATTTCTATTCCTCGTGTCTTCACTCATCGGGGGGGGGGGGGGGGGGGGGGGCGGGGGGTGAGAGTTAGATCCGCTTCCCTCAGATTCAACCCCGACATCTGGCTTTTTTCAAACAAACCTGCCGGTCGTCCAATATTTAGGCAATAAAACGGCACTGAGCACCACATCCAAGT
>JAFMOD010000100.1:478330-485208 GCA_019802435.1 Corydoras maculifer | reverse complement strand
GGGGGGGGGGTAGGGTTCCCCATGTCCATCCAGGGGAGAACGTTTCGGGCGCTGGGCAGACACACCCAGGACAGGACGCCAATCTATCACTGGACACGCACTCACACACACACACACTCTATATGGGGCAATTTGGAGCATTCAACTGACCTTGATCCATGTTTTCGGACTGTGGGAGGAGAACGGAGAACCCGGAGGAGACCCATGAGGACATGGTAAAAACATGGAAACTCCACCCAGATTGGGATTTGAACCGGGAATCCCTAGTGCTGAGAGTAGAACATGCTAAACCACTAAGCCTCCGTGCCTTATTAATCCATCCATTATCTTCCGCTTTATCCTCTATTAGGGTCACGGGGGAAGGTTCCCCATGTCCATCCAGGGGAGAACGTTTCGGGCGCTGGGCAGATACACCCAGGACAGGACGCCAATCTATCACTGGACACGCACTCACACACACACACACACTCTATATGGGGCAATTTGGAGCATTCAACTGACCTTGATCCATGTTTTCGGACTGTGGGAGGAGAACGGAGAACGCGGAGGAGACCCATGTGGACATGGGAAGAACATGGAAACTCCACCCAGATGGGGATTCGAAATGGGAATCCCTAGTGCTGAGAGAACATGCTAAACCACTAAGCCGCCGTGCCTTATTAATCATCTAATTAATAATTATGATCACATGCAATAAAGTGACACGACATGGTGCACAATTAATTACGTGTGTCTATATTCACCATGGCGGCACGGTGGCTTAGTGGTTAGCACGTTCGTCTCTCAGCACTAGGGATTCCCGGTTCGAATCCCCATCTGGGTGGAGTTTCCATGTTCTCCCCGTGTCTGCGTGGGTTTCCTCCGGGTTCTCCGGTTTCTTCCCACAGTCCAAAAACATGGATCAAGTTAATTGAATTCTCAAAATTGCCCAATTTAGAGTGTGTATGTGTGAGTGAGTGTGTGCCACGCGATGGATTGGCGCCCTGTTCTGGGTCTATCTGCCCAGTGCCCGAGACGTTCTCCCCTGGATGGGCATGGGGAACCCCACCGCGACCCTAATAGAGGATAAGCGGAAGATAATGAATGAATGAATGAATATATTCACCATATAGATGGACTTTGTAGTTCTCCAATTGCATTCTGTAGTCCACCTGCTTCTACACATCCTCCGTTAGTCCTCATTAGTATGTTCTCTCATAATTGGCACCCCCCACACAGCAGGTATTAGGGTGGTGGATTCTCAGCACTGCAGTACGTATGAGAGTACACCAAACGGCAGATGGACTACAGTCTGTGATTCCGTAGAACTACAATGTCCATCTATATGGTAGCCGGAACCCGAATACCTGATAATGAATGTTCCTAATAAAGTGGCCGATATTTCTTGTTCAGTGTGTTTAGAGGAGGGTGGCATGGTGGTTTAGCATGTTCTCCTCTCAGCACTAGGGATTCCCGGTTCGAATCCCCATCTGGGTGGAGTTTCCACGTTCTCCCCGTGTCCGCATGGGTTTCCTCCGGGTTCTCCGGTGTCCTCCCACAGTCCGAAAAACATGGATCAAGGTGTATTGAAGTCTTCAAATTGCCCCATATAGAGTGTGTGTGTCTGTGTGAGTGAGTGTGTGCCCAGCGATAGATTGGCGCCCTGTCCTGGGTGTATCTGCCCAGCGGCCAAAATGTTCTCCCCTGGATGGGCATGGGGAACCCCCCCCCTCCGCGACCCTAATAGAGGATAAAGCGGAAGATAATTGATGGAGTGTGTTTAGAGGGCACCACAAGTGGCTCTCTGGGTGTTATGACAAGGGTTTGGTTTCCTTAAATGTTTTCTCTGATGACATTTGCATGTTCTCCTGATGTCCTGCAAGAATGTTCTGCACGTATAATGTTCCACTGAGCACCGGGATAGGCTCCAGCACCCCCCTGTGATCCAACTAATTAAATTGAATGGGTTTTATTATTATTTTTAGGTAATCAGATCGCCCCCTTATCAGATTAGTGTAGTATTCAAATACAAATCGAATGCCGCCGTTTCCAAAACTAACCACAAGATGTCGCTGTGCACCGCGTTATCGTTATTCCTCGTGTCATCAACGTAAAATCCACGTAATTAGTTCAGCGCTTGTTTGGGACAGATTTCAGATTAAGTGTGTATGTTGTCGCGTCACAACCTCGGCTGTGTTACGTCATCACATGACCCAGAAGGTCCCGCCTACGTATTCGGACATACTAACCGTACATTTGTGGTTTGGTACTTTGCCGTATCTTGTACTTATTTCGGGGGGATGGGGTGTTATAAACCCATCCATCCATTATCTTCCGCTTTATCCTCCATTAGGGTCGTGGGGGGAGGGGGTTTCCCCATTCCCATCCAGGGGAGGACGTTTCGGGCGCTGGGCAGATACACCCAGGACAGAACGCCAATCTATCACTGGACACACACTTACTCACACACACACTCTATATGGGGCAATTTGGAGAACTCAATTGACTTGATCCATGTTTTTGGACCGTGGGAGGAAACCCATGCGGACACGGGGAGGACATGGAAACTCCACCCAGGACAGATACACCCAGGACAGGGGGGCAATCTATCACTGGACACACACAGACACACTATATATGGGGCAATTTGGAGAACTCAATTGACTTGATCCATGTTTTTGGGCTGTGGGAGGAAACCGGAGAACCCGGAGGAATCCCACGCG
Source organism: Corydoras maculifer (assembly GCA_019802435.1). Lineage (NCBI taxonomy): Eukaryota > Metazoa > Chordata > Actinopteri > Siluriformes > Callichthyidae > Corydoras > Corydoras maculifer. The sequence continues at coordinate 482,506 of JAFMOD010000100.1, read as the reverse complement.
GACACGGGGAGGACATGGAAACTCCACCCACATTGGGATTCGAACCGGGACTCCCCAGCGCTGAGAGGAGAACATGCTAAACCACTAAGCCAATGTGCCTTATTAACCCATCCATACATCCATTATCTTCCATTATCTTATCCTCTATTAGGGTCGCGGCGGGGTTCCCCATGCCCATCCATGGGAGGAGGTTTCGGGCGCTGGGCAGATACACCCAGGACAGGGGGGCAATCTATTACTGGACACACACTCACTCACACAGACACACTCTATATGGGGCAATTTGGAGAACTCAATTGACTTGATCCATGTTTTTGGACTGTGGGAGGAAACCCACGCGGAGACGGGGAGGACATGGAAACTTCACCCAGATGGGGATTCGAACCGGGAATCCCCAGTGCTGAGAGGAGAACATGCTAAACCACTAAGCCACCGTGCCGTTCAGTGTTATAAACCCTGTGAGTGTAATATTTTGGAATCTTGACCCTTGTGTCCGTATAGTGTTATCCGTGATGGGAATGCTGGTGGCTCAAAGGATCTGAAATAAGATCAAAGGAAAGATCAAAGGAAAGATCAAAGCCAGAGTGTCGTATGTTAAAATTGAGGCTGTTCTGGGGACCCGGCACTGATGCGGCCTCTGCTTGCAGGTCGTCCAGACGTCCCTGGCGTCGGAATGGCAGCATCCGGCAAAGTGGCCGCCTTCCGCCTGCCCCCCCTCCCGACCATCGGGGAAATCATCAAGCTGTACAACCTGAGGGCGCAGAAACAGCTCTCTCAGAACTTCCTGCTGGACCTGAGGCTGACGGGTGAGTTGGCGAGGCGCGGACCGGCGGCACGAGCGCGTCCCAGAGCGGGCGACGGGCTCCGAGGTCCTAACCGTCTGCCCTGGACTTTACACCCGCAGATAAATTAGTGCGGCAGGCCGGGAACCTGAGCGGCGCCTGCGTGTGTGAGGTGGGCCCCGGACCCGGCGGCATCACCCGCTCCATCCTGAACGCCGGGGCGGCGGACGTGTTGGTGGTGGAGAAGGACGAGCGCTTCCTACCCGGATTACAGGTAACGGCAGCTGATTGGTCTGTGATGGACTGCAGAACAGCACCTGATTGGTTATTTCATTGATACGTTTGCCCCTGTGTCTCGGGGCAGCTGTTAGCCGAGGCGGCCCCTGGTAAAGTCCGAGTGGTTCACGGGGACGTTCTGTCGTTCGGGATGGACGCAGCGTTTCCAGCACACATGTCCAGGAGATGGGAGGATGGTGAGTCAGCCATGATACGCGTGTATTGATAACTCAGGACGTGATTGGCTGAGAAGTGAGCGAGAGAGTCACATGTATGTTTGTGTGTCTATATATTCTTTATATACATTATATTACAGAAACACACATTTATTATATCAAATACATAATACACACACACTATATATATATAGGGGTGGGGGCGCTTGCCAGATACACCCAGGACAGGGGGGCAATCTATCGCTGGGCACATACACCCTTCGGGCGCTGGGCAGATACACCCAGGACAGGGGGGCAATCTATCGCTGGGCACACACTCACTCACACAGACACACTCTATATGGGGCAATTTGGAGAACTCAATGAACTTGATCCATCTTTTTGGACTGTGGGAGGAAACCGGAGAACCCGGAGGAAACCCACGCGGACATGGTGAGGACATGGAAACTCCACCCAGATGGTAATGTGTTTATATTTTCTGTATTTAATAAATCTGTGTTTCTGTATGTAATGCATATAAAGTGTATGTAAATAGTGTGTGTGTGTGTGTGTGTAAATATATATATATATATATATACACTCGCATATATACTGTATATACTCAGGTACTGTGTGTATGTATATATATATACATTAAATTCCCCATATACATTAAATTATATATATATATATTATATAATATATATGTATATAATTTACTGTACAGTATATATATGTGTGTGTGTGTGCGTTAATAGAGTGTATATAAATTAATGTATATTTGTGTATATATGTTGTGTGTGTAAAACGTGTACTTACTGTATGTAATGTTTGTGTTTTTACATATATGTATAAATTGTGTGTGAGAAATGTGTATTGATGTCATGATGTAATGTGTGTGTGTGTGTGTGTGTGTGTATATATATATATATATATATATATATAATGTGAGTGTATAGTGTGTGTGTTTTATCCCTGTCACTGAGCGGGTGATTTGTTTCTTTAGCTCCTCCCCGTTTACACATCATTGGGAACCTCCCCTTCAGCGTCTCCACCCCTCTGATCATTAAATGGTTGGAGGAGATGTCCAGCCGCAGCGGCCCCTTCACGTTCGGACGCACCAGACTCACGCTGACCTTCCAGCAGGAGGTGGCCGAGGTCAGTCCGTCTTCCCAGCCGTGAATTTCCCAGCCATGAGGTGTATGCATTGCTATTTGCAGTGGCGACCCCTAGTGGTAGCAACTGAAATCAGTGTTTTTAGATATTTATGTCATGGGTTCGATGACACTCACTACGTTGTAACGGCGTGCCCATGTCGCGTGCACCGCCTCCTGTACGACGGCCGGCGGTCCATACTTGTTACCATGGATACAGGACCGGATACGGTTGCCATGCATGTAAAATACATTGTTTCGGATAAAATCATCCCATTATTTTGACTATCATATGCATCTGCAGGTGTAGTGTATCGCGCCTCCACCCGTCTCCACCCCTGGCCCCGTTTAATCCTCCACCTGACGCTTTCTCTCTGACGTCCCCAGAGATTGACGGCGCCTCCCGGCAGCCGGCAGCGCAGCCGGCTCTCCGTCATGGCCCAGTACCTGAGTGCGGTGCAGAACTGCTTCACCATCCCCGGACGAGCCTTTGTTCCCAAACCCGACGTAAGTCCCGCCGCCGCCGTCCCGTGGGTCCTGCGGCGCCGTGTGGGCGGTACGGCGGTCTCTCGGATCAGACGCGGTGACGCTCATCGTGCTTAACGAGGCCCCGCCGTCCCGTCCGCTTTACCTGAGGCTCATTACGTAACCGTCGCGGACTGATGGGGGGCGGGGGGGGGTGTTTCCCTGGAGGGATCGTGGGTACGAGGAGTCCCCCGAACCCGTCGTTTTCTGTGATCTGTAAATATTTCAGCAGCGCAGCGGGGTCTCCGCGGCGTCGGCAGAAGTGGGACAGGTTCCACGTTCTCTTAGATGTTTATTTCATCACGCAGTCCTTTTATTTCTCCGCCGTGTGTGCCGGCTCCGCCGCGGAACTGCGGGCGACGGCTCTCGACTTCGGTTCCGTACTGTGGCCTCGGTGGAGGATCGACCGGTGACGAGATCCTGTGATGTACAGGGAGGACATGCATCGGGTTTGCAACATCTGGCCTCATTATCTTCTCTTTAATCCTCTACTAGGGTCGCGGGCAGAGATATGGAGACGCACACACTATATAGGGGCAATTTAGAGCAGACAGTTCACCTTAAATCCATGTTTTTGGACTGTGGGAGGAATCCGGAGAAAACCCACGCAGACACGGGGAGAACATGCCAACTTCGACCACCGCGAGGTGGACCTGCTGACCACTACGCCACCGCACCGTTGTTCCGTATTGATTATGAGCGGCAGCGGTCGGCCCGGCCGCCTCCCTGGTTCCTTTCCCGGTGCTTTCTGCGTGCCGTCTGCATGTCCTCCCTGTACATCTGGTTCGGAACATTATCTTCCCTTAATCCTTTACTAGGGTCGCAGTGGGGGGTTCCTCATGCCCATCCGGGCAGAACGTTTCGGGCCCGGACACACACACAAGCACACTATATGGGGGCAATTTAGAGCAGCCAATTTACCTTTAATCCATGTTTTTGGACTGTGGGAGGAACCTGGAGAAAACCGTATTGATTATGAGCGGCAGCGGTCGGCCCGGCCGCCTCCCTGGTTCCTTTCCCGGTGCTTTCTGCGTGCCGTCTGCATGTCCTCCCTGTACGTTTCGGGAACCAGGACAGTCTCTGAAGACACATGCACACACTCTATAGGGGCAATTTAGAGCAGCCAACCATCAATTTGGAATACTTCTAAAGATTGGCTTTCGACCCCCAAATCTTCCAGTAGTTGTCACGTGGGCCACTGAGCAAGGCCCTCATGTGTATCATGGCAGACCCCGTACCCGGACCCCCCCCCCCCCATCCCTGAAGTTGGGGTACTTCTAAGTC
>JAFMOD010000100.1:412332-423678 GCA_019802435.1 Corydoras maculifer | reverse complement strand
GGGGGGGGGGGGTGCCCATCCAGGGGAGATCCAGGGGTGCCCATCCCCCGTGCCCATCCAGGGGAGAATGTCTCGGGCGCTGGGCAGATACACCCAGGACAGGACACCAATCTATCACTGGGCACACACTCTATATGGGGCAATTTGGAGAATTCAATTGACCTTGAACTCATGTTTTTTTTGGACTGTGGGAGGAAACCCACACGGACACTGGGGAGAACGTGGAAACTCCACCCAGATGGGGATTCGAACCGGGAATCCCCGGCGCTGAGAGGAAAACATGCCAACCACTAAGCCACCACTCACACTATACACACCCACACTATATGGGGCAATTTGGTGCATTCAATTCATCTTAAATCCATGGGTCCGGTGTCCGGAGTCGTGCGTCCCCACAGTGTGCGTGTGTAATGTTATTAAATACCCGACACACACACACACACACACACCCAAACCTATTCCCACCCAATCCTGGCAGAACCATCAGTGTGGCCCAAAATAAACGCACCCCCCCCCCCCGGCCCCCGGCCCCCGGCCCTCCATCACAGTTACTGTCCTCGCGCTCTGAATTAAGGAGAACAGTAAGTGTCTATAGACGTCCCGGCAGCTGTAGAACGTCCATTTGGCCGGGAGCCCGCGGCGAAAAGCCTCCTTGAACTGCAGAGGGCGAACAGACGGCGGATCATTAGATTAGAACATCGATCTGGGTTCCGCGTCCCGCCCACCCGCCCGTCCGTCCGCCCGATCCGTCTCTGATGAACCCGTGTGCTCCGCAAGCGAACGGCGGCCGATCGATGGCCGACGCTGTGGACGGCGCTCGCTCGCTCGTCTGTCCGTACAAACCGATAGCAGCGGCATGGGGGTGGTGGTGCAAGGGGGGGGCGGAGTCAAGGCATCGTACAATTCGGTGGATCTGCTGTGGAAGCGTGACTGTCTCAGATTCATAATTACGGCGCTGTCGCCCCGGAGACCGCAGAGAACCGAGCGGCGGAGCGCCGCCGCCGTCGTTGTTTACTCTGCGCGACGCCTTCACCCCCGCCCCCCCGCTCGCGGCCCTCGCTCTGATGTTGGTTTTGGGTCTGGTCACGGCAAATTAAAAGTTTAATGCGTGACGCCAACGTCAGAGCGGACTCTGCAGAACCACCCCACCGCCTCCCCCTGCTGGAGTGGTGCAACCTGTGGTTACAGCAAAGAGCGCGTACAGCAGGGGGCGGTAAACAAAATTGTGGGGAAATCTGATCTATTATTAAGTTTGGAACGTGAGACGCGAGACGTTTTGGAACGGAGGAACCGAGAACCAATAAAGTTCTAATGTATTTGAGGTGGGTGGCACGGTGGCTTAGTGGTTTGGCATGTTCTCCTCTCAGCGCTGGGGATTCCAGGTTCGAATCCCAATCTGGGTGGAGTCTCCATGTCCTCCCCGTATCCGCGTGGGTTTCCTCCGGGTTCTCCGGTTTCCTTCCACAGCCAAAAAAAAACATGGATCAAGGTCACCTAAGTTCTCCAAATTGCCCCATATAGAGTGTGTCGGTGTGAGTGAGTGTGTGCCCAGTGATAGATTGCCCCCATGTCCTGGGTGTATCTGCCCAGTGCCCGAAACGTTCTCCCCTGGATGGGCATGGGGAACCAGAAAATACAGTTTAACGTAAATGACTGTTGTTATAAATTGCGTTCTGTCATTTGGCCACTAGATGGCCGCATTTGATCGTTAGAGAAACCGGAATCCTGTTACTCAGCTACAGTTCACTTTAAAAAACCAGACTAGATTACGTCGCGGGAGAGCCGATTATTAACGATTTTGTTTGTAATAAACGCATTTACGAGTATTATAGTGTGTTTTTAAGAGTTTTTAAGAGTTGTATAAAAGCAATAAGACACTCGAGGTTGTGTATTATTGAGAATAAATCCTGAGAAAGAGGTGGACAGTCCGATATACGGCACCCGGGTAACAATTGGGGTTAGGTGCTTTGCCCAAGCGCACTTCAGCACCTTGTGTCCGGGAACCGAACCGGGGACGTTGAGGTCGCAGGGCTGTTCCTTAACCACAAAGCCACCACCCTGTCACATTGTGACCTTAAAAAGTGAAGCTGGAACCAAGCAGAGGAGATAACCAGAGGAACACATCTCAGCCGCGGCGTCTGGATGCACGAGCGCTTTGATTCGGGGAACCGGCGGGACCACCCACCGCCAGCGCCGCGGCTCCCGGCAGCTCATTATCACTCATTAATTAAAGAGAGTTAAGCGGCTTTGACGAGCGCAGAGTGCAGCGCTGTTGATCAGCAACCACAGCTTCCTGATGAAGCACGATCGCCGCGGAAACCAGGTGCCAACAACTCGCAAAAGGGGGAAACCAACGTGTAATGGGTCGTCGTTGAAGCTCCCGTAGGTCTAATGGCTCGGTGTCCCAATACATGTCCACAGAGTCTAGGGAAAAAGTTGATTCAATAAAACATATAATGTTGGCATGTTGACCTCTCAGCGCTGGGTGTAGTTTGCATGTTCTCCCCGTGTCAGTGTGGGTCTCTGGTTTCTTCCCACAGTTCAAAAAAACGTGGATTCAAGGTGAATTGGCTGCTCTAAATTACCTCTGTCTAAATTGCCCCTATATATAGTGTGTGTGAGAGTGAATGTGTATCCAGTGATGGATTGGCGTACTGTCCTGGGTGCTGGACATCTGCCCCCCCCCCCCCCGCCTTGCCGTGGGGTGATTATTCTAATCACAGCACCACCACCCCTTCCAAAATCTATATAGTTTTTACAAAACGGGTAATTCCGCCTCTTGAATCTGATTGGTTGGTGGAACCGTTTGTCCGGCCGTGACATTATCGACAATAACACGCACCTCTGAGCGAGTCACATGCGTGATATAAAATAATGTATTATATATCATAATTTAATATAAAAAGGGGCGTCACGGTGGCTTAGTGGTTTAGCATGTTCTCCTCTCAGAGCTAGGGATTCCCGGTTCGAATCCCCAATCTGGGTGGAGTTTGCATGATCTCCCCATGTCTGCGTGGGTTTCCTCCAGGTTCTCCGGTTTCCTCCCACAGTCCAAAAGACATGGATCAAGGTCAACTGAATTCTCCAAATTGCCCCATATAGAGTGTGTGTGCAAATGAGTGTGTGCCCAGTAATATATTGCCCCCCTGTCCTGGGTGTACCTGCCCAGCGCCTCAAACCTTCTCCCCTGAATGGGCACTAAACCTGTTTTTAAACTGTGTTTTGTAATTTGTCCACTAGATGGCAGTTTTTTTTATCGTCAGAGAAACCGGAATCCGGTTACTCAGCGATCGTTCGCATTAAAAACCTTCGCAGAAGACCAGATTATTATTAAATGTATACATAATAAACACATTTATCAATCAAACCTAGTTTTTTTTTATTATGGTATGTTTGTAAACGTTTTACTAAAGCAATAAGGTCGTGTATTATTGTGAATAAATCACGGGAACGACATTTTTATTTAATAATTTTCTTTTTTTTAATTATATTTAATTTTAATTATTTTATTTTAAGCACTCGCGGTCAGACTAAACGCACAACGTTCCCACCGCAGCTCCATCGGAACGCTGTAAACAGTGCGACTGATCCCGGATCTTCCGGTCCTCCCTCGCCCGGATCGGACAGCTGGGATAGGATCAAGCCGAACAGAGCGGCAGATGGTGCATTAATCAGACAGCCTGGTGCAGAGGCTGCAGGGAGACCATCGCGATTTAGGGAGCGTGTAAATGCTTGTTTATTTTAGCCGCCGTCGGGGGGTTGGGGGGGGGGGGGGGAGCGCGAAGGCGCATTGGAACCCTGACGAAGCTGGGAGTCTGACCCTGCTGCGTTCACCATCCGCCTTCCCCTCCGACGACCGGCCGAGGAGCAGCGCGCTTACCCGGAACATCAGTCTGTACAGGAGCCGCCACGCGGCCCGGACCTGCCGCTTCGTCCTCCGGGCCAGAGAACCGGCCCTCCTGTGGAACCGGCCCACTCTGTAAACCGGCATGGTGACGGAACCCGTGTCCTCGGAACCCCGGCTCCCTGTCCTCGGCGGCTCGCGTTCGGCACGGCGACTGAGCGTTCCCCTCTGTGAACAAACGGCTGCCGCCACCCAAATCCGCTGTCCGCGCAAAGCGCCGGGCATGCTGGGAAATCCCCGCCGAAGCTTCCAGAGCAGAAGAATGGAACCGGCGGGGCGCGTGGTCCGCCCGGCCTCCCGCCCTCGGCACAATGAGGACGGTTCTGGACGATCGGATCAGTTCTCACAGAGAACGCGCTCGCACGGCTCAGGGGCGTCGGGTGGAGAACATGCCAAACACCGCAGGGTCTTCAGGCACGCGCCGTTAACAGGATGACTTTGTCCTTTTGTTCTATCAGAGCTGCTCAACGGAACCACACATGTTCAAGAGGTCCAACAGCATCCAACGGCTGCCACAACTACTGTAATCCCTCATTATCAACGATTACCACAACTACCATAACCCCTTATAAAAAATTTAAAAAAAACAGTTACCACAACTACCATAATCAATCATTTTAAAAAAAAACTATATTCACCCCATTACCAACAGTTGCCACAACTACTATAATCCCCCATTACCAACGGTTGCCACAACTACTATAATCCCCCATTACCAACGGTTGCCACAACTACTATAACCCCTATTACCAATGGTTACCACAACCTCTATAATCCCCCATTACCAATGCTTGCCACAACTACTATAATCCCTAATTGTCAAGGGTTGCCACAACTAGTATAATCCCTCATTGTAAACGTTTGCCACAGTTGCTATAGTCCCTCATTGTGAAGGGTTGCCACAACTACTATAACCCCCCATTACCAACGGTTGCCACAACTACTATAATCCCTCATAATCACCACCACAATCACTATAATTCCTCATAAAGGGTTGCCACAACTTTAAAAATCCCTTAAACAAGATGCTAGAGCACCTTTATAGTTGTGTTGAATAAGACAACAGCATTTTGCATAATGTCCAAACAAAGAGCCATTACACACTGGCTCGGCGCCCCACCTCCCAGCCCCCAAAGTATTACCCCCTCAGAGAGTGGAGGGTTCAATGACCCACAGAGACCATCCAGTTATCAAACAGAACAATGGAACTGAAACCCAGCCTGCTTTCTAAAAACACTTAGCTGGTACTTTTACAAAAACTCATTTCACAAAACATGGGAGGAAGTGGGGTTAGCACTCTGCCCGCCTGCGAAATTAGCATCAGCCCCAATTTACCCTGACCATGTGACCTGGATCAGGTCCTAGTCTACAAACCGCATTTAAATGATGCTCATTTATTAATCCATCCATTATCTTATGCTCTATCCTATATTAGGGTCGTGGGAGGGGGGGGGGGGTCCGGGAGAGAACGTTTCGGGCGCTGAGCAGGGTGCCAATCTATGACTGGACACACTCACACACTCTATATGGGGCAATTTGTAGCATTCAGTTGACCTTGATCCATGTTTTTGGACTATGGGAGGAAACCGGTGAACCCGGAGAGAACCCACACTGACACGGGGAGAACCATTTATTCATCATTATATTCATTATTATATTCATCATTATATTAAATAAATAAAAAAGAGCAGTTTGGGCTTAAATCCCCGAAAAGGAAAATGATGTCACAGTCTGTCAGTGTTAGAAAAGTCTGTAAAGCACTGTAAAACCCACAGGGGTCAGTATTAAGACCCCTGCACTTTTCCTTACACAAGCACATGTCCCTGTAAAGAAGTAGACACGCATTTCCCTGCAGACACCCCGTCCTTCAGAAGAGAACAATTTAGAGCCGCAGAGGAAAAAATCCACACCATAAAAATCCCCTGTAGTTGATGTCCACGTCCCCGCGCCTCTGTCCCTACACCACTGTCCAAAAAAATTGCCACTCTATTAACGCCAAGTCCAATAAAACGTCAGCGTGAAATCCAGGGGATGTTCAGAGGAAGCGTCCTGCCACGCTGCAGTAAACCCTGACGGCTGGTGATTCATCCCTGAGGTAGGCGCCATTGTGCCACACGGCCGTCTCCGCTTTAAAGCTCCATAAAGAAGACGCGGGATCATAAATCACGAGCGGCCGAGCCGAGCAGACTGCGCTGTGTATTATGGGACGCGGCGCTCGTTTAAGCTCAGTGCGATTTCTCGACGATTTTCAGGCGACGCCGGTTTTACCTTCGTCAGACCGACAAACGATACGGAACCAAAACCGCTCTAAACCTCGGCGTTAAAATTAAAATGATATTTGTTTAACAGAAACGCAACTGATTTAAATATAATTCAAGTGTGTGTCTGTGTGTGTGTGTGTGTGTGTGTGTGTGTCAGGGTGACCAGATGTCCTGCTCTGTGCGGGACGGTCACGCAATTTCATTACTTTTTACGCCTCCCGCAAATTGAGACGTTGTCCTGCATTGTTATTGAAAGTCAGACTGCAGTTCTTAAGCATGTTTTATAATCTGTCATTGGACGGCTGTGTTGTCTGTTATCGGGGGAGAGGCGGGCTATTTGAATGTCAACCAATCGGGAACGAGGACACAGGTTACCAACACAAACAATGCAAATTAGGTCATATATATATAAATAAATAAGAGCGGCACGGTGGCTTAGTGGTTTGGCATGTTCTCCTCTCAGCGCTAGGGATTCCTGGTTCGAATCCCAATCTGGGTGGAGTTTCCATGTCCTCCCCGTGTCCGCGTGGGTTTCCTCCGGGTTCTCCGGTTTCCTCCCACAGTTTAAAAACATGGAACAAGGTCAATTGAGTTCTCCAAATTGCCCCATATAGTGTGTGTCTGTGTGAGTAAGTGTGTGCCCAGTGATAGACTGGCGTCCTGTCCTGGGTGTATCTGCCCAGCGCCCGAAACATTCTCTCCTGGATGGGCATTGGCTTCGGCATGGGGGAACCCCCCCCCGCGACCCTAATAGAGGATAAAGCGGAAGATAATAAACGAATGGAAAGTTCTGAGGTGGTACTTCATTCTGAAGTAATAACCACCAAAGCAGAACTCTATTTTACAGTATTGGGTACTTTATGGGTACTGTCCCAAAAAAAAAAAAAAATGCCCACATTTCAAGGTGAAATTCGGAAATGGGCATTTGCTCTGACGATCACACTGACGGGCAGCAAGGTGGCGCCATAGAGAGCCCCCCAGTACATGAGTAAGGTAATCAGACGTTCTCATCAGAACAACTGTACGCGTTAGAACCGGCGTGTTACCTGAAACAGGTTCTCCTCCGCCTCGCTCCGGCACGCCACACAGGCCGCCGTGCCCTCCAGCACACGGGTCAGCTTTTCCCGAAGCAGGAGCAGACACACGAGGAGGGCCGAGCTCACGGAGCTGTCCCTGACCCCCTCCCCCCCCGCACCCCGGCCAGGGGCAGCGGGCACTGAGGAGCGCACGGAGGGCATCGGCGGGGAGGTGGTCGCGCAGGACGCTCTGGATCAGAGCCGAGAGCCGGACGCAGGGCCTGGCGTCGGGCGCCATGAGAACGAGTCCGAGTCCATTGCGGGTGGACGAGCAGGCGCGCTCCTCCGAACGACTGTTAAGACCTCAGCGAAGACTCGGCAGGTAAGCCAGATTATAGGACGGCTCACGGCCATATGCTGAGGGACCGGCTTAAGCACGTCCTGTCCCCTTGGTTTACACTGAAGGACAGGATCAGGTGACCGAAAATATGGAGGATACACATTTTTTACAATAGTACTAAAGCGGTACCGGATTTTACTGTTGTACTAAAACGGTACCACATTTTGCAGTAGTACTAAAGCAGTACCGCATTTTGCTCTTGTACTAAAGCGGTACAGCATTTTACAATAGTACTAAAGCGGTACAGCATTTTGCTCTTGTACTAAAGCGGTACCACATTTTACAATAGTACTAAAGCGGTACCACATTTTACAATAGTACTAAAGCGGTACCACATTTTACAATAGTACTAAAGCGGTACCACATTTTACAATAGTACTAAAGCGGTACCACATTTTGCAGTAGTACTAAAATGGTACTATATTTCGCAGTAGTACTAAAGCTGTACTACATCTGGCAGCCGTATTAAAGTGGAAAAATGAAGTTAATAATGTAAAATCATTAAGAAGTAAAGGAAACTGGAGCATTAAAACCATTCTGTGTGCAGAACCTCACACACTGGTATCTATTCCTCTGCAGAACCAGCGGATACGACGCCAGCGGTTCAGTAAGAAATAACAGATTGTTAAAATGATGTGTCTACAGAATGAAGAACGGCCGGACGCCGGCTCCAACGCTGTTACAGCAGGAGATATGGAGGGGTCTCTCAGCGTAGCCACACTCCATTCGTCAGGCTGTCGGCCGCGGCGCAGCCGGCCTCTGCTGTGGACCACAGAACCGATGACAAACACAAGCGGGAGCCAGTTAGCTCCACACCTGGACCCGCAGCACCCCCACGGCTTACACGCCACCCAGTCTGAGTGGGAGTGGGGCGTGTGTGTGTGTGTGTGTGTGTGTGTGTGTGTGTGTGTGTTATAAACCCTTACCTTGCTGAGCTGCACCGCTCTGTGGTTCTGAGGACGTCCGAGATGGAGTTCTACCTCAGCATCTTCAGACGTCAGGTCAGCCGCACAGGACACATCTGTTTGGATGAAGAGAGGGAGGATCACAGAGGGTCGTCAGGAGACGGTGGTCAGACCCGCTCGTTAACATCCCATAATAATTACACCATCATTTAAGTCATACCAAAAAAGTACCAGTAGGTACTAACATAGTACTAGATTTTGCGGTAGGGGAAACCAAAGCAGTACTACATTTTGAGGTGGCAGGTACCGAAGCAGTACTACATTATGAGGTACTAAGTACCGAAGCAGTACTACATTTTGAGGTGGCAGGTACCGAAGCAGTACTACATTATGAGGTACTAAGTACCGAAGCAGTACTACATTATGAGGTACTAAGTACCGAAGCAGTACTACATTATGAGGTACACCAAGTACCAAAAGAGTACAACCTTGAGGTACTAAGTACCAAAAGAGTACAACCTTGAGGTACTAAGTACCCAAGGAGTACAACCTTGAGGTACTAAGTACCAAAAGAGTACAACCTTGAGGTACTAGGTACCAAAAGAGTACAACCTTGAGGTACTAGGTACCCAAGGAGTACAACCTTGAGGTACTAAGTACCCAAGGAGTACAACCTTGAGGTACTAGGTACCAAAAAAGTACAACCTTGAGGTACTAGGTACCAAAAAAGTACAACCTTGAGGTACTAGGTACCAAAAAAGTACAACCTTGAGGTACTAGGTACCAAAAAAGTACAACCTTGAGGTACTAGGTACCAAAAAAGTACAACATTGAGGTACTAAGTACCCAAGGAGTACAACATAGTACCTCAATGTTGTACTCCTTGGGTACTTAGTACCTCAAAGTACCCAAGGAGTACAACATTGAGGTACTAGGTACCAAAAAAGTACAACCTTGAGGTACTAAGTACCCAAGGAGTACAACATTGAGGTACTAAGTACCCAAGGAGTACAACATTGAGGTACTAGGTACCCAAGGAGTACAACATTGAGGTACTAGGTACCAAAAAAGTACAACCTTGAGGTACTAAGTACCCAAGGAGTACAACCTTGAGGTACTAAGTACCCAAGGAGTACAACCTTGAGGTACTAAGTACCCAAGGAGTACAACATTGAGGTACTAAGTACCCAAGGAGTACAACATTGAGGTACTAAGTACCCAAGGAGTACAACATTAAGGTACTAAGTACCCAAGGTGTACAAGATTGAGGTACTAAGTACCAAAGGAGTACAACATTGAGGTACTAAGTACCAAACTGTACAACATTGTCGTGGCAGGTAACAAGCTGTACTACATATTGAGGTACTAAGTACCAAATGAGTACAACATATTAAGGTACTAAGTACATAACTGTACTACATTTTGAGGTAGTAGGTACCAAAGCAGTTCTACATTCAGGGGTGTTGGGTACTAAAGCAGTTCGGTACATTTTGTGGTAGTAGGTACCAAAGCAGAACTACATTTTGTGGTGGGAGGAACCAAAGTTCTACTAGATTTTGAAGTAATAGGTACAAAAAAAAAAAAAATACATTTTGAGGTGGTGGGTACCAAAGCAGTTCTGCATTTTATGGTACTAAGTACCAAAGCATTAGTACCTCATTCATTGATGTTGAGCCTCTAATTCATTTAGACAGTAAGCAGGCGGTTAAGGTTCCGCGTTCTCCGCAGCGACGGTTCTGAGAACTGCAGACTCACCGTTAAACACTGCTGCAAAGTGCGTGCGAGTTAAGAAACACCGCAGAGCATCATGGGAGTCCGCAGAAAGCAGCGGTGAGGACATCGGGACAGTTGAGAACTCGAGTTACACAAGTTTCCGGGTCGATGTCCGTAAATAAGATCCCCGTGTTTACAAAAGCAAACGTTCTAACAACTCGCGCTGAGGTTTCCTGTGTGAAGCGCCTCGTTTCGGCGGTTTTGCACGCTCATCGGTGCCCAGCACTACCACAGCACCCTGCCTTCGTGCCCCATCCCCTAGTTTTGTCCAGAGAGCATCGAGTCCAGGCAGCTGCAGCACTGAAATAGCAACCTGCCAAAGTCAGAGCGCCACCTGGCTCTGAAAGGGGACGCCGACTGGTGGAGCTAGCATTTTTTCAACTTTTAACGACTTTTCACGTCGTTACGATGACGCGGACACGAGGACACGCCCCAAATTGAGCTCGGCGGCTCGCTGATGGTCGCTAAAGTTGTGCACTGTGACTTTAAACGTGTGAAGTGGTGAAATAGCACTGATGAAACTCTCTGAGGACATTCAGGAACCATTTGAGGAACCAAAAGAACCAACTGCATTTCCTTAAGACCCTAAATACCCCCCCCCCCCCCCCCCGAGGGAACCCTGCGTGAGGCACATGGTGCAATAAAGGCCTTAGCGGGGGGAATCCCATTATACAGACTATCAGACAGTGGAACTTTGTCTGTGGGGTAAAACAGCGCCCCTAGAGGTACAGCCACGTAACAAGATGGGGAAGGAGGTCTGGAGGGGAGTTCCATTTTAAAATACTGCATTCTAAATTATTTAAATGGAGTTAAGATCAAAGAAGTGATGATAATGATGATGTCACAACGTTATGAATTAATGAGACGGGGGACGAGGGGCGTGTCCACGCCGATGCAGCGATAACGCCGGTCACATGACCTGACCCCAAATAAAGTGCCATTAAAATCTGAAGTAAGTGGGGTAGGAGACGCGTCTGTCCTTTAGAACGTGGTTGATATGGAGCGACGGAAACACTGATGTGGAGCAGAGGCAGGTTGTTTGGTGTAAACACCTGGAAGAGCGGGTACACATCTGCACTGGGTTCAT
>JAFMOD010000100.1:392718-405244 GCA_019802435.1 Corydoras maculifer | reverse complement strand
ACCCTAATAGAGGATAAGCGGGAGATAATGAATGAATGAAAATTTAAAGAGTATTTAAACTGAAAAAAATTAATCGTTTCTGTATCGAATCGTGACATCAAAAATCAGAATTGAATCGAATCGCCAGACCCCTACTGCTACGCGTTGGACGGTGATACCTTCTCCGAAGGCGATTCCATCCGGCAGCACTTCGGTCACGAATATCCGGCTGTGACGGCGAGCGTCCACGCGCCCGCTGATGGCAAATCCTGTGGGGGCGGAGCAGTGCGAGCTCGGTGACCGTGTCGGACAAAGACGTCTGGTGCCTTAGAGACCGCACACACACACGTTGTAGACAAGTGTAAGTGACTCACCAAAGTCTCCCGTGTGAGAGGGCCGGGTCATGTGGAGAGTGAGGACGCCGACCTCCGGCTCGTCGTACGACTGAGGAAACACGATGACGCGTCAGCTTTGAGCTCAAAAACAGAAGGTTATGAAAGCCGGCAGAGAACATACCAAATCTTTGAGCAGCCCGTGTGCCGCGGGTGTCCAGTCCTCGAGCCGGTCGTCCAAGCACCGGCGTACGTGGGAACAGTGTGCGCTGGGTTCCAGGTTTCCATCCTGAAATGAACGTAACACGTTACGAACCGTACGGGAGGACGTGGGGGTACGATGCGCCGCAGTACCGAGAGCGGCCAGGCGGGGGCATCACATCCCAGAGAGAATCAAGGGGTAAAAAAAATTAAGGATTAGTATAGGAATTCTGCAATAGTGTGTGTAGGGGCAATCTAAAATCGACTAAAGCGATAGGACAGACACACACATTATGGGAGATGTGCGTTACCATGACGACCAGGACAGAGACACCCGACGACCTCAGGATACGGGTTCTAAACTCGTTATTCTTTAATCTCAGTCGGAGAACCGGAGACACAGACAAGGTTCTATCGCTAAAGAGACTGTTCTTTACTGTTTGCTCTGTTAGTCTATGAGTCCACCATCAGGAGGACATGGAACAACGACGGTGTCCATGTCAGAGCCGGGCATCCAGTCTTGCTAAAAATCACGAGAAAACCGAAACGTTTGGGATGGAAAGGTCACGCGGAGGTTGAGGTTCCACTGGTAGTTCCTACTAGGGTGACCAGATTCCAATTCACCAGATGTGGGACAAAGACTAAGTTTGTGTGGGACAATGAGGGGACACCAAAGCATAGTCTAAAATAAATATAAATATATATTGGACTGGGTGGACTTTCCATGTCCTCCCCATGTCCACGTGGGTTTCTCGGGTTTTTCCAAAGTCCAAAAACATGGCTCAAGGTCAATTGAATTCTCCAAATTGCCCCATATAGAGTGTGTCTGTGGGAGTGAGTGAGTGTCCAGTAATGGATTGGCGTCCTGTCCTGGGTGTATCTGCCCAGCGCCCGAGATGTTCTCCTCTGGAAGGGCATGGGGCAATTTGGCAATGTTGTCTGTTCGACCCAGATTCAAACCCTGTCCTCACCTTGCAGGTCGCCTCCAGGACGTCGGTGAGGGACACGGCGGCAGCCCGGTAGTCCGGCACGTACATGCAGGTCGGCGTTCCCGGGCTTCTGTTCCAACAGCGGGCGTCCGGCGCGAGGGCGTAACCGTCCAGCGAAGCGTCCAGCCTCTGCGCGAGCCGAAAAAAAACACACACACACGATTGATACGTTTCATCAGCGCTAATGTGAAAGCTGGCAGAGGCTCGGAGCCGGGCGACGGGCGGCCATTAATCCGGCTGTTCGGTGACGGTGTTGCGGCGCGGGCTGAGGGCGCCGCAGATCGTTTTGATTATAATGATTATGTAGCTTGTAAATAATTACTCGGGAATTGGAAGCGTTCACGGCTGCCGGGCGGAAACATCTGCACGCATCTGCATCTGGATCGAGAGATCCCCGCCGTTTACCTTCATTAAGAGTTTAAATAAAAACCTCACACTCAAGTCCATCCATCATCTTCTGCTTTATCCTCTATTAGGGTCACGGGTGGGGGGGGGGGGGGTTCCCCATGTCCATCCAGGGGAGAACGTTTCGGGCGCTGGGCAGATACACCCAGGACAGGACGCCAATCTATCACTGTACACACTCACTCACACACACACACACACACACACTATATGGGGCAATTTGGAGAACTCGATTGACTTAATCCATGTTTTTTGGACTGTGGAAGGAAACCGGAGAACCCGGAGGAAACCCACACGGACACGGGGAGGACATGGAAACTCCACCCAGATTGGGAGTCGAACCGGGAATCCCTAGCGCTGAGAGGAGAACATGCTAAACCACTAAGCCACAGTGCCGTCCCTCACACTCAAGTCTTCATACGCAAACTGTCAGTCAAACGTTAGGACACGCCCCATTTTTGCTCTGCCATTAATGTCCTCCACTTATCATATAGATGGAGTTTGTAGTTCTACAATTACAGACTGTAGTCCATCTGTGTTCTTTGTTCTTGTTCGCCCCCTGTTGGTTCTCAGGAGCATCACAGAACAGGTCTCATTTGGGTGGTGGATTGTTTATGGTCAGTTCTGCAGTGACACTGATGTGAGGTGGGGGGGGGGGTTTAGTGCAGCAGTGCTGCTGGAGTTTCATTTAAACACCTCAGTGACACTGCTGGGATAGGACTAATGCCCCCACCCAATAACCCCTGCTCTGTGGGGGTACTAATAGAGAACAGAGTACACAGTATATCCTGTAGAACACAAACAGATGGACTACAGAGTGTAAGAGTGGACGGGTGCACTGAGGAACGTGATTGGTGCATTATAAGCATTAAAGTCAACACGGCGGGGGGGACGGCACGTCAGTCCCGTCCATATAAAGGACGTTCAGAAAGTCACCTCCAGCACCGGCCGAGACGACGGGACGTGTATTTTCGGGACGCATGTCCCGTGCCCCGCTTCATTAAAAGGCTTCAATAAAGTCAGGACTGAATGTTATTTATGTGGCCGGGGGGGGCGGACCTGGCTTCAGAAAGGGAGGGGACAGCCGCCGGTTCGGACGGAACATCACAACGTTGCGTGTGTGAGTGTGTGTGTGTGTGGGGGGGGGGTACATCATAAAAAAAATAAAGATAAAATAAAGGGCTTAGTGGTTTGGCATGTTCTCCTCTCAGCGCTGGGGAATCCAGGTTTGAATCCCAATCTGGGTGGAGTTTCCATGTCCTCCCCGCGTGGGTTTCCTTCGACGGTCCAAAAAAAACATGGATTCAAGGTCAATTGAATTCTCCAAATTGCCCCATATAGAGTATGTGTAAGTGAGTGTGTGTCCAGTGATAGATTGCCCCCCTGTCCTGGGTGTATCTGCCCAGCGTCCAAAACGTTCTCCCCTGGATGGACATGGGGAACCCCCACCCCATCCCCCCCACAATGTGTTAAACCAATCGTTTAGGAGATATTACATCTAGTCGCATTAGTGTTTGGCATGTTCTCCTCTCAGCGCTGGGGATTCCCGGTTTGAATCCCGGATCTGGGTGGAGTTTCCATGTCCTCCCCGTGTCCGCGTGAGTTCTCCGCTTTTCTCCGACGGTCCAAAAAAACATGGATTCAAGGTCAATTGAATTCTCCAAATTGCCCCATATAGAGTATGTGTGTGAGTGAGTGTGTGCCCAGTGATAGATTGCCCCCCTGTCCTGGGTGTATCTGCCCAGCACCCGAAACGTTCTCCCCTGGATGGACATGGGGAACCCCCCCACAATGTGTTAAACCAATCGTTTAGGAGATTTTACATCTCATCGCATTAGTGTTTGGCATGTTCTCCTCTCAGCGCTGAGGATTCCCATTTTGAATCCCGGATCTGGGTGGAGTTTTGATGTACTCCCCCTACCTGTGTGGGTTTCCTCCCACAGTCCGAAAACCATGAATTCAAGGTAAATTGAATACTCTAAATTGCCCCATATAGAGTGTGTTTTTGTATGTGTCTGTGTACGTTGTGTGCCCAGCGATTGGCGCCCTCTCCTGGGTGTACTACAGCCTGTAAGATGGACTGTAAGGAATCGAGCTCTTACCTCGCGGCTGCAGGGTGGAGGACACCGCACCGGTTCTCCGTCGTTGTCGTCGAAGATCTGAAGCAACAGAGAGGAACACGCTGCTCAGGCTCATACATACAGTATTAGTTCAAAGTTAGGACACGCCCCCTTTCTTGCCCCACCATATAGATGGAGTTTGTAGTTCTACACTTACAGACTGTAGTCCATCTGTGTTCTTTGTTCTTGTTCGCCCCTTGTTGGTTCTCAGGAGCATCACAGAACAGGTATCATTTGGGTGGTGGATTGTTTATGGTCAGTTCTGCAGTGACACTGATGTGATGGGGGGGGGGTTTAGTGCCGCAGTGCTGCTGTAGTTTCATTTAAACACCTCAGTGACACTGCTGGGATAGGACTAATGCCCCCACCCAATAACCCCTGCTCTGTGGGGGTACTAATAGAGAACAGAGTACAGAGTATATCCTGTAGAACACGAACAGATGGACTACAGAGTGTAAGGGTGGACGGGTGCACTGAGGAGCGTGATTGGTGCATTAGAACCCTGGGGGGGGGGGGGTGTTAGTGCAGCTTCATTTCTCCACCTCAGTCACACTGCTGGGATAGGACTAATACCCCCACCCAATTACCCCTGCTCTGTGGGGGTACTATTGGGGTTCTGAGCATTAGAACAGAGAACACAGTATGTCCTGTAGAACACAAACAGATGGACTACAGAATGTTACAGTAGAACTACAAAGTCCATCTTTACGGTAAATAAGTGGCGCTCTGATGTAAGGAGGCGTGTCCTCCGCACAGCCCGATGCCAGGATGTTGGGCCGTTTGAACTGTGCTGGTGGCTGATGGTTCGAGCATTCACACTAATGCACTACGGGAGCTGATAACTCGCACAAAACTCCCAATGTCCTTCCAATGAATTGGCATGCTCATACTCGGCGTTCCGATTCATCTCAAAGACGTCATGGCTCTGTCTGGGTCGGGTAAAAGGAAAAAAATAATAATTATCCCCCACAATGCACCAGGCTGGAACACGAAAGGGCCTTCCCCAAACATGCATACAGCTGTGTCCAGAAAATCCTAAACACGTCTGTGTAGATTATTCATAATCTGGATTATAGGACCAAATTCATTGGGTTTATTTAGGGATTTTACAAACAAACATTCGCGTGGTTTAGCATGTTCTCCTCTTAGCGCTGGGGATTCCTGGTTTGAATCCCCATCTGGGTGGAGTTTCCATGTCCTCCCTGTGTCCGCGTGGGTTTCCTCCGGGTTTTCCGGTTTCCTCCCACAGTCCAAAAAACATGGATCAAGTCAAATGAATTCTCCAAATTGCCCCATATAGAGTGTGTGTGTGAGTGAGTGTGTGTCCAGTGATAGATTGGCGTCCTGTCCTGGGTGTATCTGCCCAGCGCCCGAGTGTACCCCCCCCCCGCCCCCATGAATGATTTGCTTATTTGGTATCTTCAGAATGTGGTGAGGAACCCCGAGAACCTGGAGTAAACCCATTTGGGTACAGGGAGGACATGCAGAGCCCCCGCTGGGATTTAAAGCTCGGTCCTTCCAGTTGCGAGCGCCGCCGCCCACCCGCCCATAGACGCGGCAAACTGAACCACCACGACAAAGGAAACGTTCCACATTCTGTCCCGCAGAGGGCCCTTTCGTACCTCCAGCACATCTGTCTGATCTCAGATCAGGGTCTCCACAAGGAGGACGAGGAGGAGGAGGAGGAGGAGCCTCCTCATGACACAACACAAAGCCATGTGACTTTCACAAAACGAGCCAAATGAGACAGCCCGAGGTTCCCGTGGACGCAGAGACGTTTCAGAACGAGCGGGGTCCGTTTTATTTAGAACCCACCACCGGTTTATTTACCGTCTGTTGGACGCAGCGGGGGGGGGGGGGGTTTTCATAATTCATCCTCGCTCACGTCGCCGCGGAGCGAATCGAAGACTCGTTAGTCAAAACAGGCCAAAGCTCCCGTTACACTGCACCGGGGGGCACCCCTCCCCCAGACAGTGACATGAGCCGTCCTGCTGGAGTCAAAGCCACTGTGTCCAGTGATAGATTGGCGTCCTGTCCTGGGTGTATCTGAATGAATCAACAAACGATTCCCTCATTTGGTATCTTCAGAATGTGGTGAGGACCCCGAGAACCTGGAGTAAACCAACTTGGGTACAGGGAGGACATGCAGAGCCCCCGGCACCGGGGACCACCCACTCAACCCCCCCCCCCCCCCCCCCCCCAGACAGTGCCATGAGCCGTCCTGCCGGAGTCAAAGCCACGTGGGAGAAGCTGCGAAGCACCTAACGGGGCAGCGTTCCGTTGCAGGCGGGGGGCGCGGCGGACGTTCCTTACCTGACAGATACTGCTGTGAGAACAGTAACTCATGGGGAGGCAGTCCTTGTGATCGGGAGGAACGAGAGAGAAATAAACAGCCGTTCACAAACTTTTATTCACGAGGACGTGGCGTTAGAGATCTGATCTGATCTGAAGCAGAGATCCCACATTTATAAATCTGCAACGTTCTAAATCACTCAGACGGGTTCCCTCACGTCCGCCGTCTCTCGCTCGGACGATTAAGAGCTGCGCCACGCACAAAGCGGCAGAACACACCCGTACAGACTGCCGTTACCGGTTATCTCATGTTCAGTGAGTGAGATGCCTGTGAGGCGGTTCATCATCTCGTGTTTAGTGAGTGAGATACCAGTGAGGCGGTTAATTATCTCATGTTCAGTGAGTGAGATTCCTGCGAGGCGGTTCATTATCTCATGTTCAGTGAGTGAGATACCCGTGAGGTGGTTAATTATCTCATGTTTGGTGAGTGAGATACCCGTGAGGCGGTTAATTATCTCATGTTCAGTGAGTGAGATTCCTGCGAGGCGGTTCATTATCTCATGTTCAGTGAGTGAGATACCCGTGAGGTGGTTAATTATCTCATGTTTGGTGAGTGAGATACCCGTGAGGCGGTTAATTATCTCATGTTTAGTGAGTGAGATACCTGCGAGGCGGAGGGCCTCTTGTCGCGGCCGCGTTTCGTCAGACTGTCGAGGCCTTTGAGTGAAGAGAACACGCCTCTTCTTCCGCGGCTTCGCTGGGAGAGCGAGAGAGAACGCTTCCGCAGCGTGGCCTCGTCTCTGGAACAGATCTGAGAGGAGAATCAGACGCTTTATTGATCTTAAGACATCATTACACACACACACACACACACACACTCTCTGGATGACTGAATGTAAGCTGGACATTAATTGGACTGGACCTGCAGGACCCCTTAATGGACTTGCATATAGTTTTGTAGTTGTTAGAGTTTTTTAATCTGTTAAATACGGGTCACATGATCACCACACAATCTGTACACGGCTGTCCTACACTGTTGATGCTGCCCCCCCCCCCCTGCTCAAGTGAGTCCTTCACTGAGTCTCGGTCCTCACAAGGTTTCTTCCTTAAAATAACAACACAAAAGAGTTTTATTCCCATAATACGAATCCCAATCGGGGTGGAGTTTCCATGTTCTCCCAGCGTCTACGTGGGTTTCCTCCGGTTTCCTGCCACAGTCCAAAAAATCTTGGATCAAGGTCAATTGAGTTCTCCAAATTGCCCCATATAGAGTGTGTCTGTGTGAGTGAGTGTGTACCCAGCGATAGATTGGCGTCCTGTCCTGGGTGTATCTGCCCAGCACCCGAAACATTCTCACCTGGATGGGTATGGGGAAACACACACACACACACACACGACCCTAGTAGACAATAAAGCGGAAGATAATGGATGGAAATATATATTCATTCATTCATTATCTCTCGCTTTATCCTCTATTAGGGTCGCGGTGGGGTTCCCCATGCCCATCCAGGGGAGAACATTTCGGGCGCTGGGCAGATACACCCAGGACAGGACGCCAATCCATCGCCGGGCACACACTCACTCACACAGACACACTCTATATGGGGCAATTTTGTGAATTCAATTAACTTGATCCATGTTTTTGGACTGTGGGAGGAAACCGGAGAACATGGAAACTCCACCCAGATGGGGATTCGAACCGGGAATCCCTAGAGCTGAGAGGCAAATGTGCTAACCACTAAGCCACCGTGCCGCCTATATATATATATATATAAAATCTATATAAACTGACCAGAGCGTGGAACGAGGAGACAGAAAAGATTCCCAGACGGCCGAGGGCGGCTTTGGATGGACGGCTTGCGGCGGCCAGCAGGCTCTTCGGGTTGGGCAGCTCTCCTCCCTGCAGGCTGGCCAGATAGCAGCGCATCCGGAACAAATCGATATTGAAGCGTTCCAGGTTCTGATCCCACTGCTGGATCTGATCAGGAGTTAAAAAAAAAAAAGTTCAGAAGTCAGAGGTCACAACTTCACTCACCTTTCAACACATCAGGACCTCAGACAGCGAACCTGCGGGTCCTGTCCAGTCAGCCGTATCCTCCCCTCGGACACTCTACAGTCCACGGCGATTCGGATCCATTAAGTTTCATAGGGAAGGTTTTTCATTCATTATCTCCCGCTTTATCCTCTATTAGGGTCGCGGGAGAACGTTTCGGGCGCTGGGCAGATACACCCAGGACAGGGGGGCAATCTATCACTGGGCACACACTCACTCACACAGACACACTCTATATGGGGCAATTTGGAGAACTTAATTGACTTCATCCATGTTTTTGGACTGTGGGAGGAAACCAGAGAACCCGGAGGAAGCCCACGCGGACACGGGGAGAACATGGAAACTCCACCCAGATGGGGATTCGAACCGGGAATTCCTAGTTCTGAGAGGCAAACGTGCTAAACACTAAGCCAGCGTGCTGCCAAGGAAGGTTTTTTAATGAGGTTGTATTTGGACCACATGCCGAATCAGAACCCCGATTCCCAAAATTATAGACCGTATATGCAGCAGCAACAGGATCATCTACCATCCACATACGTGACCTGAGCCACACTGCATCATGGGAACTAACTAAATGAATAAGAGAAAAGAATGACTTGTCTTTCAGAATGAGAGCGACATTCCACACCCCCCACACACACCCCACACCCCACACCCCACCCCCACCCCCGGAGGCTATGAAATCACTGAGTGCACATTTGCTGCCTGAGGCCACCAATCACTTCTTATATTTAATCTAGAAATCAAATTAAGTTTAATCGGAATCTGATTTGGAGATGATGAACCGAAACTGGATCGGAGACACGCAGCACTTTCTGCAAACGAAGAAGCCGAGTCGTTATCTCTGAGGATGCCTACAACCCTGAACAATGAAATGCTCTTTAATTACAAATCATAAAACGGGCTGGTTCCGCTGCTTAAATCGGATTGGCCGAGCCGTGACATCACGGACGATGATGCACACCTCTGTGCGCGTCTCATTCGCATCAATGAGAAAATATAAAAATAAAAATATAAATAAAAACATTGGGAAAATTATGCGTGGTATAAACTGCATGCTGTATTATTGCCACTAGAGGGCAGTAATCGATGGATACAAAAACCGGAATCCTGTGACTCAGCGATCGACGATCACCTTGAAAAACGGACTAGATTACTAAATTCGAGGTTTTGTATTAATGTGAAAAATTGTTAATAACACCTCTTTATAATTATTTATTCACAATAATGCCACGCCCACCCATACCATATTACCGTATTTTCCAGACTATACGGCGCACCTAAAAGCCTAAGATTTTCCCAGAAATCGGACGTGCGCCTTATAATCCGGTGCGCCTTAGTCGTGGACTGAGTTCCAAATTCTATAAAAGTGTTGTTGTGCGACCGGGTGGTTTTGTCCACACATCGCCGCCCTGCTGATCTTTGACTCCATGCGCGCTCATCTCACAGAAAAGCCGAGTGAAGAAAATGAATTGGGAGCTCGCCGTCATTCCGGGAGGATTAAATAAAGAACTCCGACCGCTGGACATTGGCGTAAACGGGGCGTTTAAAGTAAAGTTGGGAGCGATGGATGATAGACGGTGAACACACGTTTACTAAAACACGGAGGCGGCGGCGGGGCGAGTTACACCACCGTCTGTGAACGGATTGTGGACGTCTGGGCTGAGGTTTCTGCTGTGACCGTCGTCCGAGTTTTCACGAAAGCCGGCATCGTCGCCGAACGGCCGCCTGGAGACGAGACGGACTCAGACATCGATGAGGGGGGACACCGGAGTGCTGGATAGAGACACAGCTTTTTAATTCAGACACAGAAGACGAGGACACTGATGGATTTGTGGGAGAAGAGGATTAAAATAATGTGTTTTATCAAGTAGTAGAATAAACTTCATTATAAATCAGCGTTTTACATCCTTTACTTTTCTTGTAGATCGTATGTTTTAGCGAGTGCCTTATAATACACTGCTGTACAGAATAAGTACCGTACAGAAAGAGAGTCCCTAATTCAGACTGCGCCTTATAGTACGGTGCGCCTTATACGTGGGTCAAATACAGAAATAAACCCCGTAATTCAGACTGCGCCTTACAGTACGGTGCGCCTTATTGACCCTAAAATACGTTTTGTTTTTTTTTGTTTTTATAAAACGGGTCATTCCGTTCCTCAAATCTGATTGGCCGAGCCTTTTGTCCAGCCGGGACATCATTACCAATGACACACACCTCTGAGCGCTTCCCGTTCGTATCAATGCGTGATATACGATACATTATTTTAATTCAT
Organism: Corydoras maculifer; assembly: GCA_019802435.1. NCBI lineage: Eukaryota > Metazoa > Chordata > Actinopteri > Siluriformes > Callichthyidae > Corydoras > Corydoras maculifer. The sequence goes on along the minus strand of JAFMOD010000100.1, from coordinate 394,598 downwards.
AATACACAGATTAACATAAACATCATGATCAGTTCTAAACCTGTTTTTAAATTGTGTTCTGTAATCTATACACTAGATGGCATTTTTAAGAAATATATATACCGGTATCCTGTTACTCAGCGATCAGTCTTTGAAAACCGGACTGGAAGTCCAGTTTAATGATTTAGTTTTTAATAAACCACCCCCACCTCAGAACGCTGACGTAAACAGTTACTTTATCGCCCGGACGGAGCAGAACATTTAATAATCCGCTATTTTAACCCCAAAGCTATTTATTCTTATTTTTCTTTTTTCTTATTCTTTTCTGAAACCTCTGACCTGCGCAAACGTCCGACGGTGGCGAGGTTACGCACTTAAACAAGCTCAGCTGGAGCTCATTCAAAGAGGCAGGACTTCAAAGAGCCCCCGTTTCCCAGACTATGTAACCTTTCAACCTCCCGCCAATCCCTCCTGCACCCGCTAACGAAGGTGACGCCCCGCGCTGGCCGCTCTCTGCCCTCGGACTGACCCCGTCATGATGAAGACCTGCGAACGCCGATACGCACACTCTGAATCCCAATGCAGCGTGAAGGCTGCGCTGCAGATAAAGATCCACTGATTATAATCCCACAGCGAGGGAACTGGGAATAATGGACTGAACTGATTTAGGTAACAAACTACATACAGTACCGATCAAAAGTTAGGCCACGCCCCCTTCTTGCTCTATTATCCATATAGATGGAGTTTGTAGTTCTACACTAACAGACTGTAGTTCATCTGTGTTCTTTGTTCTTGTTCGCCCCCTGTTGGTTCTCAGGAGCATCACTGAACAGGTCTCATTTGGGTGGTGGATTGTTTATGGTCAGTTCTGCAGTGACACTGATGTGATGGGGGGGGGGGGTTAGTGCAGCAGTGCTGCTGGAGTTTCAATTAAACACCTCAGTGACACTGCTGGGATAGGACTAATGCCCCCACCCAATAACCCCTGCTCTGTGGGGGTACTATTGGAGACCAGAGAACACAGTATGTCCTGTAGAACACCAACAGATGGACTACAGACTGGAATTATAGAACTACAAAATCCATCTTATCATATAGATGGACTTTGTAGTTCTACAATTACAGACTGTAGTTCATCTGTGTTCTTTGTTCTTGTTCGCCCCCTGTTGGTTCTCAGGAGCATCACAGAACAGGTCTCATTTGGGTGGTGGATTGTTTGTTGTCCGTTCGGCAGTGACACTGATCTGGTGAGACCACCTCAGTGACACTGCTGGGATAGGACTAACGCCCCCACCAAATAACCCCTGCTCTGTGGGGGTACTATTGGGGTTCGGACTGTTACAGTGGACTGTATCTCCGACTCGCCTGATTTTCGATGGCCCTCCTGTTTTTGGAGTCCGTGACGATGGACAGCTGGAGCTCCGCCATCTTCTTCATCTTTCCGTCCATGTCGATCTTCTGCAGCAGGCTGCGGACCTGGGCGCGGAGCAGGAGCGGCGTGTCCTCCTTCCCCTGACGCTTGGCGAACAAAGAGGCGCTGGCCGAGTGGATGGCCGTCACCCAGTTCTCCAGGTCCGTCTGGCTGGAGGCCTGAAAGAGGCGTCGCGATATTAAAAGAATAAATACACTAAACGAAACATCCTGCAAGAGGGACGTAAAGACGCCATGATGCATGAAAAAACTCCATCCCCTGGGGACCCAGGTTCGAAACCCGATCCGGATGGAGTTTGCATGTTCTCCCCATGTGCACCGGTTTTCCCCCACATACCAAGAACATGCATTCAAGGTGAAGTGGCTGCTCTAAATTGCCCATAGTGCAGCACTGTAATGTATTGTAGTTTGCCTCTCGGCACTGATGGTTCCAGGTTCGAAACCCGATCCGGATGGAGTTTGCATGTTCT
>JAFMOD010000100.1:376427-391960 GCA_019802435.1 Corydoras maculifer | reverse complement strand
TTCACCTGGACAGGCATGGAGAACATACAAACTCCACCCTGCACTCTCTCAATGTGAGGTGGGTGTATTACCCACTGCTGCCCCCTGGTGCCTCCCTCACCAACACGCATTCCTCTCTAACCCAGGACTCCAGCGGCATGGTCGCAAAGTTTACCGACCTGAAAGAGGTAGACGTCCCCGTAGGCGTTGCTAAGACAGAACACGTTCTCCTTTTTGGGGTGCTCCGGGACCGCCTGCACAATTCCGTCCTCCGCCAGCAGGGCGTAACACGGCGAGGCCTCCTGATCCGGACAGCCCTTCCCATACGTCTCATAAAACTGCAGCGTGCAGCCTGAACCCATTAAACAGGACACACAGAGCGATGACATCACGTTATTTCAACATTCTGCTGGAACACTTACCCCCCCCCTCACCCCCCCTGCCCCACCACCCACGGAAAACACCTCCTCCACCCAAAGTCTATCAAATACAAAGACGGAACCTCTTTAAAAAGCATGAAACATGGTGGTGGGAGTGTAGAGATGATGGGGGAGGGGGGGGGCAATCATGAAGGAGGGGGTGTCCCACCTCCCCTTACACCCCCCCCCACGGAAACAACCTCCTCCATCCAATGTCTATCAAATATAAAGACTGAGCCTCTTTAAAAAGCATGAAACATGGTGGTGGGAGTCTAGAGATGATGGGGGGGGGGCAATCATGAAGGAGGGGCGTCCCACCTCCCCTTACACCCCCCCCCCCACGGAAAACACCTCCTCCACCCAATGTCCATCAAATATAAAGACTGAGCCTCTTTAAAAAGCATGAAACATGGTGGTGGGAGTGTAGCGATGATGGGGGAAGCCAATCATGAGGGAGGGGGCATCCCACGCCCACACCTACCCCCCCCCCCCACTGAGTCTCGGTCCTCACAAGGTTCCTTCCTTAAAATCAGACTACACTCCACTTAAAAGGATGAATTTAGAATTAAAAAAAAAAAAAAAAAAAAGGGCCTGACGTTTGAGGGGATGAATTGGAATGCCGACTGCCATATTTTAGAAGCTCCTGGGGAAGGGGGGGGGGGGGGGTCGGTGGTGTGATGGTATGGTTTTGACCTGCCCTACCTTTCAGAGTTACCCAGTACTGTCTCCACTTGCGCCGCGCCACCAGCTCCAGTCTGCGGTCCTTGTGCAGCGTGAGCAAAGGCTTGAAGGTCAGCCACCCGGCGCGCCGCACCACGCCCTGCTCCTTCTCAAACAGCAGATCCAGCTGCTCCGGGGAGGCCGGCGTCTCCTCGCCGCTGCTCTCCGTGTCCTCGGCCGAGTTGTCCCCGTGCTCGGCGCCTCCCCCCGCCGCGTGGCTGGTCTCCAGCTCCCTCATGAAGTTGTGGTAGATGTTCTGCCGCAGGGCGTCGGCGTGCGGGTGGAGGGCGCCGGCGGAGCCGCAGGAGGGCAGCAGTTGGGAATGCGAGCGGGCCCGGGACGGACCCCGCGAGCTGGACACCTGAGAGGGAGAGCTGGTGTCGGCCGTCAGACCATCCACGCCGCTGTCGAAGCAATCCGCCGGTTCCGCCTTATAGCGCGGCTCCTGGAGGACAATGTTCCCAAAGAAGTCCATCAGACGAGGCGCAAGGACACACAGAGGCAGAGAGAGACACAGACACCGAGAAAGAGACGGAGAAACACAGAGAGACAAGAAGACACAGAGCGAGATAGACAGAAAAACAGACACAGAAAGAGACACGGACAGGAGACATAAAAACACACAGAGAGACAGACAAGAAGACTGAGAGAGAAAGAGAGAGAGAGAGAGACAAGGAGACACAAAGAGAGAGAGAGAAAGAGAGAGAGAGACAAGGAGACACAAAGAGAGAGAGAGAAAGAGAGAGAGAGACAGACAGACAGACAGAGAGGGAGAGACAGACAGAAAAACAAAGACAAGGAAACAAAGAAAGACAGACAGAGGGACAGAGAAATACACAGAGAGAGACAGACAAGAAGACTGAGAGAGAAAGAGAGAGAGAGACAGCGAGAGAGTAAGAGAGAGAGAGACAGAGAGAGAGTGAGAGACAGAGAGAGCGTGAGAGAGAAAGAGAGAGAGAGACAGTGAGAGAGTAAGAGAGAGAGAGACAGAGAGAGCGTGAGAGAGAAAGAGAGAGAGAGAGAGAGACAAGGAGACACAAAGAGAGAGAGAGAAAGAGAGAGAGACAGACAGACAGACAAAGACAATGAGACAGAGACAAAGAAACACAGAGAGACAAGGAGACACAAAGAGAAAGAGAGAAAGAGAGAGAGACAGACAGACAAACAGAGAGAGAGAGACGGACAGAAAAACAAAGACAATGAGACATAGACAAGGAAACACAGAGAGAGAGACACAGACAAAGAGACGGAGAGACAGACATGGAGAGAGAGAGAGAGAGACGGACAGAAAAACAAAGACAAGGAGACAGAGAAAGACAGAGGGACAGAGAAATACACAGAGACAGACAAGAAGACTGAGAGAGAAAGGGAGAGAGAGAGAGACAAGAAAGACAGACAGACAGACAGAGAGGGAGAGACAGACAGAAAAACAAAGACAATGAGACAGACAAGGAAACACAGAGAGAGAGAGACAAACAGACAAGGAGACAGAGACAGACATGGAGAGAGAGAGAGAGAGAGCCGGACAGAAAAACAAAGACAAGGAGACAGAGAAAGACAGACAGAGGGACACACAGACATGTCCCATTGTCACGACAACATGGGTCAGGTTAACAGAAAAACAAAGACAAGGAGACAGAGAGAGACAGACAAGAACACTGAGAGTGAAAGAGAGAGAGAGAGACAAGGAGACACAGAGAGAGAGAGACAGACAGACAGACAGACAAACATAGAGGGAGAGACAGACAGAAAAACAAAGACAATGAGACATAGACAAGGAAACACAGAGAGAGAGAGACACACAGACAAGGAGACAGAGAGACAGACATGGAGAGAGAGAGAGAGAGACGGACAGAAAAACAAAGACAAGGAGACAGAGAGACAGACAGAGGGACACACAGACATGTCCCATTGTCACGACAACATGGGTCAGGTTAAAACCATTAGGTCCATTTTAATTTCCCCATCAGAGCAAAGAGACCGAGTGTACACCAGAGAAGTCCACACTACAGACAAAGTGCACTAGAGACAAGCACCCTGCGTCTGAGATGAAAGGACGCGCTCGGGGTGAGCGGCGGAGTGCACTTCAAAAGCAACGTTGTTCAGAAGTGTCCTCCTCCGAACGTCCCCCTCCACAGCGTTACCAACTGCCTGTAATCACCAGCGTGCCGAGAGGTCCTCGCAAGGGGGGCTGGGGTCGACCCCGGTGTCAGGACGCGGGACTCGTATTAGTGCCGTATTAAACGCACGTCTCCGTTTTGTGTCTTCAGCTAGACATTTGAAACGACTGAAACACGGACGTGTGAGGGACGAGGGGGGTGGACGCCGCGATTCGCTTGAAATTTCATTTCGGTGGCGCTCCTCCGGTTAAAAATACGCATGCTGAGTCAGCGGATACGTCCACCTTTATCCGCAGCAGCGTCCGCGGCGCTGGGGTTTACGGAACGGTCCCGAAACGTCCGACTCGGCAGAAAAAATAAATAAATTAAAAAAAAAAAAAGCCATTACAAACGGGATGGTCGGACTCGGCCCGGGACCCGGCTCTCCGCTCGAGCTTTTCATCCCAAACACGGTAAATTAGGTTTTAGGGTTTTCAGGAGGGGTGCGTCTCCTGTGATAACCGACAGATGGCTCGGTGCGACGGGTAACATCGTTTACGACGTGGGGCAACAATCTGAGAACCAATCAGAACCTCCCGTCCATTATCCTCAGCTTTATCCACTATCCTCTACCACGGCCGCGGGGCGTTTTCGCCATGCCCGTCCAGGGGAGAACGTCTCGGGCGCTGGGCAGATACACCCAGGACAGTGGGGCAATTATCGCTGGACACGCGCTTACTCACACAATCTATATGGGGCAATTTGGAGAATTCAATTCACCTTGATCCATGTTTTTTTTTGGACTGTGGGAGGAAAGCGGAGAACCCGGAGGAAACCCACGCGGACACGGGGAGGACACTCCCGGTGAAAACTCTACCCAAATGGGGATTCGAACCGGGAATCCTTAGCGCTGAGAGGAGAACATGCTAAACCACTAAGCCACCGTGCCGCCGTCTTCTTAAGCGTCATTGCTAACTACTCCAAATAGAGGACGTGATGTTATTTTGGTTCCCTGCGTCCTCAACCAAACGAAAGCCTCTCAGAGAGTTTGCATGTTCTCCCTCCCTGTGTCCAAGTGGGTTTCCTGGCACAGTCCAATAACATGGATTTTAAGGTGAACCGGCTGCTCTAAATTGCCCCCATGTAGTCTGTGTGTGTCTGTGTGTGAGTGGATAGATGCCCTGCCCCGGGGTTATCTACCCTGTGTCCACAATGATGCAACCCCCCCCTGCTGTGAAGCGTAAGCCTCTCAGAGAGTTTGCATGTTCTCCCTTTGTCCATGTGGGTTTCCTGGCACAGTCCAATAACATGGATTCTGAGGTGAAACGGCTTTTCTAAATTGCCCCTATGTAGTGTGTGTGTCCGTGTGAGTGAGCGGATAGATGCCCTGTCCCGGGGGTATCTGCCCTGTGTTCGCAATGATGCACCCCCCCCACCCCTGCTGTGAAGCGTAAGCCTCTCAGAGAGTTTGCATGTTCTCCCTCCCTGTGTCCACGTGGGTTTCCTGGCACAGTCCAATAACATGGATTTTGAGGTAAACCGGCTGCTCTAAATTGCCCCTATGTAGTGTGTGTGTGTGAGTGAGTGCATAGATTCCCTGCCCCGGGGTTATCTGCCCTGTGTCCGCAATGATGCCCCCCCCCCCCCCTGCTGTGAAGCGCAAGCCTCTCAGAGAGTTTGCATGTTCTCCCTGTGTCCATGTGGGTTTCCTTGCACAGTCCAATAACATGGATTTTGAGGTAAACCGGCTGCTCTAAATTGCCCCTATGTAGTGTGTGTGTGTGTGTGTGTGTGTGTGTGTGAGTGAGTGCATAGACGCCCTGCCCCGGGGGTATCTGCCCTGTGTCCGCAATGCCCCCAACCACCCCCCCACCCCCCCCAAAGCCGCCCCGCGCCACACACATCCTCACCTTTAACTTCTTCCTCCTCCGGCTCAGGCTCCCGGTCCAGTCGCTGAGCTGCCTCATGCGGTTCCGTACAGACTCCCTCCTCCCCGAGTTCTCGGGGGCGGGGTGGGGCTTTCGGGGTGCGGGCAGCGTGAAGGACGAGTACTGATGCACGGACTGGAAGTCCTCCATGTCGGGCTCCTCCATCACACACACGAAGGAGGACCTGTGATGGAAGGGCACGCCGTTGGCGAGTTTCAGCTCCTTGGCGACAGGAAAGGTGGCGGCCATGCCAGGCTCGCGGTACAGATCGGCTGGCCGCGGGTCGGCGTAATCCGACAGAGGGGCGCCCGAAAGCCCATCCGGAGAGGCCCCGTCGGCGTGAAGCTCTCCACCCACCCCCCAGGGCGAATCGTACCAGCTGCCTTCGGAGCTCAAAGAGCTCCCCTTGCTGCTGCCGGCGGCCGGGCGGGCGGCGGCGGCTGGCGTGGAGGTGGACGGTGCGGGCATGGAGGGCGTGGAGGGCACGGCGGGCGAAAACCTCAGCAGCTGGACGGGTCCCCCACACTCGCCGGGCAGCAGGGAGGTCCGGGAGAGCTGGTTGAACTCCACCCGGACGCTGCCGTCGCTTTTGATGACCACTCGGGGGCTGCTGTGGTCCTCCAGCTCCTCCATCCCGGACCTCCTCCTCTCTGGTGTCTTAAATCCATTGACCACGTGCCCATTACAAGGATCGGTGCGGAACACGCTCTCGCACGCCTCCTCGGGCGGCCGACGTCCACTCCCGGGTCCGTCCCACCGCTCGGCGGCGCTCCTCGTCACGTCTCCCGCCTCGCTCGCGTGGTCACGATGCGGCATCTCCGCCGTCTTGGGGTGCGAGAAGCAGCCATGGGCCAGAGACTTGGTTTTCAAACCGGACACTCTGGACCCGGTCCTCCACCAGCTGTGAGAGCTCAGGATGTCCTCTTTGGGGTTGCAGAAGTTCGCCGGGTAGGGCTTGGGAATGTTGGGGAGGGTGAAGCTGCTGCTTCGGGAACCCTGCAGGCTGAACTGGCTCTCAGAGTTTCCCATGACGCACCTGGAGGAGAGGGGAGCGTCAAAAAAACAATCAGGGCGTCATGGAGTACAGAGGCTCGGTAATGGATCGGTTCTGGTGATCGGTCACAGCACGGATGAGGACGGCGTGGACCAGCAGCAGAAGGAAATTATGTTCTCTAATCAGCATGAACGGCAGAACACACCTGTTGGGTTTCAGGACTCGGGTTCAGGCATGGTCTTCTGCTTCGGCGGCGGCGATCAGTTTCACTCGCTCAACCACACCTGTGGGAACCAATCAAATACCTAAAGATCAAAAGGCAAGAACTTTAATTAAAACTAAAAAAAAAAAAAAAAAAAAAAAAAAAACATATATACGTATTTGTATGAAGATGTTTTCTGTATAAAGGACTGGAAATCATATAATTATAAATAAAATTAAATATATGCACACCCTTCATGGTACCCCCCCCCCCCCGCTCTGTAAAACATACAGTTGTGACCATACACCGTATGACTCCAGAATTCAAATTAAGAGGCGTGTCCTAATACTTGTATCCATATATAAAGGGATATAGAAGTCTGCGACGCCCGTTTTCTCGGGGTCGTAATGTCACACCTCCGCCATTTATCCTCCGAGAATCATCACAAATTTTAAGAAAAGGGTAATCGGCAAACGGTCGGGCGATGGTGGTTACCATGGCAACGGGAGTGCCGCGAATGTGGCACTGGGTTTATTTATTTATTTATTTTTAAAGCTAAAAGACGAGTTAAGTCGCACCTTCGAAATTTTTCGAAGGTCACTAATTTAAGAGAAGGGTAACCGGCGAATATTGCGCGAAGGTGGTTACCATGGCAACGAGAATGCTGCGAGTTGTTAAGTTGTTAAGTCGCAACTCCGCCATTTTGCTGTCGAAACACTGCAAATTTTAAGAGCAGGGTAACCGGCAAACGGTCGGCGATGGTGGTTACCATGGCAACGGGAGCGCTGCCAATGTGGCACTGGGTTTATTTATTTATTTATTTATTTTAAAGCTATAAGATGAGTTAAGTCGCACCTTCGAAATTTTTCGAAGGTCACAAATTTAAGAGAAGGGTAACCGGCGAATATTGCGCGAAGGTGGTTACCATGGCAACGAGAATGCTGCGAGTTGTTAAGTCGTAACTCCGCCATTTTGCTGTCGAAACACTGCAAATTTTAAGAGAAGGGTAACCGGCAAACGGTCGGCGATGGTGGTTACCATGGCAACGGGAGCGCTGCCAATGTGGCACTGGGTTTATTTATTTATTTATTTATTTTAAAGCTATAAGATGAGTTAAGTCGCACCTTCGAAATTTTTCGAAGGTCACAAATTTAAAAGAAGGGTAACCGGCAAACGGTCGGCGATGGTGGTTACCATGGCAACGAGAGCGCTGCGAATGTGCCTGAGTTTTTTTATTTTTTAATTTTTTTTATTTTAAAGCCATAAGACGAGTTAAGTCGCACCTCCAATCATCACGAAATTTAAGAAAACGATAACGGGCAAATGGTCGGCGGTGGTGGTTACCATGGCAACAATAACGCTGCGATACTACAAAATCAGACAAGCACATTTTTGAGAAGCTGTATTTGCGATCGACTTCCGGATCGCGACCCACCAGTTGAGAATGGCCGATCTGGTGTATACGCCGCACACTCGAGCGCCTGCCGCAGCCAAACCACTCACACTGCGGGAAGCAGACGATTGCCATTTGCACGGCATTTCCAAAGCAAATGACGGCGGCGCTCGCAGCCGCCTTAATCTGCGCAGCGCACTGTGGGAAAATCTGGTGGGAGTTCCGAGTTCAGGCGAACATCTGCTCCACATGCTGGCGCTCCCAAAAACTTACTCCCCCGGCTGACCTCCCGACAGAGAGATCCGCATCAACACCGATTAGCGGCTCTTCCGTCAAAAAGGCCTAAAGGGAAGAAAAGGGAGGAGGAAAAAAAAAAAAAAAAAAAAAAAGTAGGGGGGGGGGCATTCATTCAGCGTTTCGGCTCTGTGGCGGCGAGGAAACGCGGCGACCCTGCCCTCCGGCCACCCCGGCACCCTGCGACAGAGCGCCCTTTCATCGGCCTGCGGGGACGGACAGACGCGCCCTTTCAGGCTTGCCAGCGTACGGGGACGGCCCGGCTGCCTCGGGGACGGCCACTTCTGTCCCGCGCCCCGGCGTTTATGGGAGCCACCTCGAGCAACTCCAGTGCCACGGAGAGCGCACCGCGGGTGCATCCCAATCTGGGCGGAGTCCGAGCGCACTGTGCCCTCGAATGACATCTGCCTCTGTGGAAAAGGAACGTCTTACTCATGCTCACACGAAGCGGGGGGGGGACGAGCTAAAAAAGACACGGCACTCCAGTTCCGCAGGCCGGAGGCGACGATGACTGGAAGCTTTGAGCCAGCGTTCCTCTTTACGACTCAGAATAGACGGCGTTATGGATTTTTTCGGAGTTTTATATAGTCCCGTACTCCGGTGGGGGCGCCGCCGGAGCCTCGATTGGATCGTTAAGCGCACGGCGGGACGTTCTCGATACGGTCGCGCGGCGGCACCCAGATGTGCGGCCTTAAATAACGCTGGGTTTATTATTTTTAACGATTCGCACGAATAGAAACCAAAATCTAATACATTTATTTCTAAATTGTTCCCCTTGGGGGCGGCACGGTGGCTTAGTGGTTTAGCATGATCTCCTCTCAGCGCCCGGTTCGAATCCCAATCTGGGTGGAGTTTCCATGTCCTCCCCGTGTTCGCGTGGGTTTCCTCCGGGTTCTCCGGTTTCCTACCACAGTCCAAAAACATGGATCAAGTCAACTGAGTTCTCCAAATTGCCCCATATAGAGTGTGTCTGTGTAAGTGAGTGTGTCCAGCGATAGATAGGCGTCCTGTCCTGGGTGTATCTGCCCAGCGCCCGAAATGTTCTCCCCTGGATGGGCATGGGCAACCCCCCTCCCCACCGCGACCCTAATAGGGGATAAAGCGGAAGATAATGAATGAATGAATGAATGTTCCCCTATTGCAGATTTAAGAACATACGAGACCGTGGACGGTGTTTGAAACCGAACATTGCGAGGTCAGACACTGATGTTGGACCATGGCACCTTGTTTGTACACTAGGGAACACAAAGAGGCCTTCCCCAAACTGTTCCTACTACATGCTTAAGTTTATACACTTCACTTAAGCCAATGGGCCTGAATTAAACACCCAATTAAATTATTAAGAATTGTGTACCAATACGGGAGGCACGGTGGCTTAGTGGTTGGCATGTTCTCCTCTTAGAGCTGAGGATTCCCGGTTCGAATCCCCATCTGGGTGGAGTTTCCATGTCCTCCCCGTGTCCTCGTGGGTTTCCTCCGGGTTCTCCGGTTTCCTCCCACAGTCCAAAAAACATTGATCAAGTCAATTGAGTTCTCCAAATTGCCCCATAAAGAGTGTGTGTGTGTGTGTGTGTGTCTGTGTGTGTGTGAGTGAGTGTGTGCTCAGTGATAGATTGGCGCCCTGTCCTGGGTGTATCTGCCCAGCGCCCGACGTTCTCCCCTGGATGGGCATGGGGAACCCCCCCCCCAGGACCCTAATAGAGGATAAAGCGGAAGATAATGAATGAATGTGTACCAACACGTTAGAGGAACATATGAGAGCAGACCTATGTAGTCTTGTGGAACCAGCCATGTGACCTGAAGGTCCCCGGTTCGGGTCCCCAGGCCCACCAAGTATCCCGGCTGAAGGCACCTTACCCTGGGTATAGGGCTGCCCACAGCTCTGGGCACGTGTGCTCACTTCATATAGTGTGTGTGTGTGTGTGTGTGTGTGTGTGTGTGTGTGGTGCCTTCTGTCCTCTGTGTCTCCGTTACATCACTCAGACTGGGTTATTATTAGACATGTTCTTAGAACGTCTTCCTACAGGATTCCGAAGAGACGCGACCTCATCGCCCGGCAACGGGGGACCGTTCGGACACGGGACGCCGAGACGACAAAGATCCCTCTCAGCCGGGGGAAAGACCCGTACGAGGGATAGGACGCGCGAAGACACGTGGACACGTTCATCTCCGTCCCCACATTGGCGTACGTTAGGCTCGGCGTCCCGAGGTTCTGGCCACGCCGCGTCCCATCATTCATTCCGCTGGTGGGAAGTCGAGACCACCTCGGCGACGACCACGGATCGCTCTGAAAGCGACTCCGAGTCTCGGTGCCACAAAGTCAAAAGCCGTGCGGTCGCCATACGTCTGCCGACCCTGGTGTGATTTGCATGTTCTCCTCGGTCTTCTGTAATATATAGGACAGGCTTGAGATGCCCGTAATCAGAACAAGGGGCGACGATGAACGAACGCTTTCTCGTTTACTTCAGACGGACGGAATGAGAGAACCCTAACCCGCCGGGTTTCGGTGGTAGGTGGTCGATCCTTGTGTGATTTGCATGTTCTCCTCTGTCTTCTGTAATGTTTAGAACAGGCTTGAGTTGCCCGTAATCAGAACAAGTGGTGACAACGAACGAACGCTTTCTCGTTTACTTCAGACGGACGGAATGAGAGAACCGTAACCCGCCAGGTTTCGGCAGCAGGTGGACTCAGACCCTGAAGCCTCGGACCCTGAAGCCTCAGACCCTGAAGCCTCGGACCCTGAAGCCTCGGACCCTGAAGCCTCGGACCCTGAAAGTTAAACGTTCAGACATGCTCGTCCAGAACTTCGAAAAAAAAATAATTTCGATCTGAAACTTAAACCTTTAAAAATGAAACACATTATAAAACAATCGACTTCGAAGTACAACCAGGTGGCTGATCATCAACACTGAAGTGAAACGGACAGGGTGGTGGTGGTGGGTCGCTCATTAGACACCTCTGGACTGACAACCGAGAAGAAAAAAGGAAAATTAAAAAAAATAAATAAAAAAACACGGAGAGTTAGGGTTTCGGCGGCAGGTGGTCGATCGCGTCCCGTCGTACTGCGTTGCGCACGCGTTTCAAATCCCAGTAAATTACAGGCGAAAACCGGACGGATGGGCCACACCTGCTGGACCAAATGAAAGCAAGCTGCCCGCGCGTCGTTTCGGCCTCTGCCCCGTAATTTGGTAAAAATAGAACCATGAAAGAGGGAGAACATAAAGCGGCGAGCGCTTACCTCGGCCGGCGGCGGAGCTTTAATCTAACTCTACTCTGAAGGGATCTGACTCCGAGCTCAAAGACGGCTCTCCCCCAAAAGAGTCGGCGCTCGGCGACAGACTTAGACGCTCTGACTCACGGAGACAGACACACGTGGAAACTCCCACCCCACCGCCGAGGACGGGTGACTGTAACGGCGCCTTGGTGAGGGGGGAAAGTCTGAGCGCTCCGCTCCGCGCCCGTCGGTCTGGCGTGCCGTTGGAGAGTCTGAGCTTTCTCGGCCGCGAGGGCAGAGCGCTCCATAGGTGTGCAAATCACAGAGGGCTGAGGCCGACGGGGGGGTGGGGCAGGGCCAGTGAGAGGAGCAGCGAGAAAGAGACACATGCAAAGAGGGAGGAGAGAGAGAGAGAGAGAGAGAGAGAGAGACAGAGAGAGAGAGAGAGACAGAGACGCCTGGGCTAGTCCATAAATCTGTAGTAAAGAGGACACGGCCGAGCCAGAGTTCTAAATTTGATTATAGTGCAGAGAAACCGGCCACATGTCTGAGCTCAGACGAGAGAATCCGACGCGAGCGCGAGGGAAACCCAGCGGGCCACACTCGGACCCCGAACACTCGGACCCCGAAGGTTAGACGTTCGGACGGGCTCGTCCGGAACATCGAAAATAATGAAAGCCTGAAGCCTCTGAGCCTGAAGCCTCGAACCCTGAAGCCTCGGAGCCCGAAGCCTCGGACCCCGAACACTCGGACCCCGAACACTCGGACCCCGAACACTCGGACCCCGAACACTCGGACCCCAAAGGTTAGACGTTCGGACGGGCTCGTCCGGAACATCGAAAATAATGAGAGCCTGAAGCCTCTGAGCCTGAAGCCTCGAACCCTGAAGCCTCGGAGCCCGAAGCCTCGGAGCCCGAAGCCTCGGAGCCCGAACACTCGGACCCCGAACACTCGGACCCTGAAGGTTAGACGTTCGGACGGGCTCGTCCGGAACATCGAAAATAATGAGGATCTGAAAGCTAATGGACCTAAACGATTCTGCAGCTTTAAAACTTAATTGCAAGTACAACCAGGTGGCTGATGATGACAGCACAACTGAGGTGAGACGGACAGGGTGGTGGTGGTGGTCGCTCATTAGACACCTCTGGACTGACAACCAGAGAAAAATAAATAAATAAATAAAATTACGAAGAGGCGGCACGGTAGCTTAGTGGTTTAGCATGTTTTCCTCTCAGCACTAGGGATTCCCGGTTCGAATCCCCATCTGGGTGGAGTTTCCATGTCCTCCCCGTGTCTGGGTTCTCCGGTTTCCTCCCACAGTCCAAAAACATGGATCAAGTCAACTGAGTTTTCCAAATTGCCCCATATAGAGTGTGTCTGTCTGTGTGTGAGTAAGTGAGTGTGTGCCCAGTGATAGATTGCCCCCTGTCCTGGGTGTATCTGCCCAGCGCCCGAAACGTTCTCCCCTGGATGGACATGGGGAACACCCCCCCCCCCCGCCCCCCCACGACCCTAATAGAGGATAAAGCGGAAGATAATGGATGAAGGAAAAATTATGAAGATTAGAAGATTTGGAACATGAACTGCGGGGCGGCACGGTGACTTAGTGGTTTAGCATGTTCTCCTCTCCGCGCTGGGGATTCCCGGTTGAAATCCAGATCTGGGTGGAGTTTTCATGTTCTACCCAGTGTCCGCGTGGGTTTCCTTCGGGTTCTCCGGTTTCCTCCCACAGTCCAAAAAAACATGGATCAAGGTCAATTGAGTTCTCCAAATTGCCCCATAGAGAGTGTGTCTGTGCGAGTGAGCATGTGTCCAGTGATAAGATCGGCGTCCTGTCCTGGGTGAATCTGCCCAGCGCCCGAGACGTCCCCCCGCAACCCTAGTAAAGAATAAAGCGGAAGATAATGGATGGACGGATGGAATATGAACTGTGCAGTGACAACATGAGCGACCACCTGGTTCCCACACTTGCTGTCCATTGTATTGGCTCCGCCCTTCATACAGATGCACCACTATCACCTATAACAGACGGCCTGTCTACATACATTGTCGTGGCAGTAAATCCCCACACTGCGGGTATTATTAGGGTGGTGGATGGCGCTCAGCGGTGCATCAGTGTTACTGCAGTACCGGGTATCCTCCACCTGCTTAGTGGTGGATGTGTGTTTCAGAAACCTCTTTTTAAAATCCTTCAACCTCGTTGCAGCAGCACGTTGGGCGTCACACGCACAGCGCGGACACCGGCGGCGTCACCACCACGTTGTAGTATTTCCATGTGGTAAACCAGTGCAGTGAGACTCAGCGGTGTCTCTCCGCCCGCTCATCCGTCACAGACCCGATACTTACGACGCTGAATTATGGACGTGGTCGTAACCGCCACTCCACCGGCGGCGTCTCCACTGCGGCGGCGGTTACTAATTAGCCCGATAAGCTATTAAGTGACTTCATGCGAGCTCTGTGACAGGCTCCGCAGCGACCGCCCGCCTCACAAAGAGGATCAGCGCTCCGGCCGAACCCGATTTAGAGCAGAACGGACAGAGCTGCCGACTTTTAGACGGGATAGGCTTTACAGGGATTAGGCACTTGGGGGGGGGGGTGATGGGTGGGGGAACATGTGGGTCCGGGGACGAGTCCAGTTCAGACCCTAAGTGTGTACCATGGGGTGTAAACCCTCGTAATGGTTTTATGTCTCTGTTCTAGTTGCATTGCTGTAAACCAGTGTCTTCATGCTGATGGGTTCTAGAACAGAATCCTATGGACGAACCATATGGACATGTCGGCTGTTAGAACACGGTCCCCACAATCACAAAAAGCACAATCAACATGGACTGCTCTAAAATCCGATGATTCTAGTTTAAAAACGTTCACTGTAATTCAATAAAACGCTTTCGATTTGCAGGTAATTAATCCTAAAATCAGACCCTAACCCCATAAACCGAGGACTCGCTCTAACCGATCCCTTAGACCGGGGGTGGTATTTCGGGCGTCGACCCCCACGCAGGTCTTTCCTTATAAGGAAACGTCCCGTTAACCATCAACAGTCTGCGCTAAGGTCCCACCCTGTGTACACAGTCAACACCGTCTCCCCGGTGCGCCCGTTTAAGGCCGGGGGGGGGGGGGGGGTGTTTGCGCGTGGGGTGAGTGTCCGAATTCTGTTATCAGAATCTAAATTGAATAAGAACGACGCCGTCGCCGTTCGGCAATCTGTCAGACGGGAGGCGCCGCGCAGGGGATTAATGAAATCATCGGAGGGGTTGTTGTCTTTAAAGCTCCGATCTGGACGTCGGGAGATGGATTAGATCCCCAGACGCATCGGTCAAGAGGAATTGACCGGCGAGGAACAAAAGGGGGTCGAAGGATGGCCGATAAGGAAGGTCGGACTTCTAAACAAAGTCGCATTCACATACCAAAGACGAGCTGCGGTTTGATAAGGACGGCGTCCTCACGTCCTCTTCATTTTATCTGATATTTTTTTAATGGGGACGTCGATTAGACTTCTGCAGATGTCTGATTATTAAATCTGATGCCTTCTATGCAGCGTGACGTTTTTTCACAAAACAGCAGCAAAACTTTTTTTTTTTTTTAACACGTACAACTGCAGCTGGGGGCAAAGTGGTAACTTTAATAGCCCTACTAACATGGTTATGGAACAAGGGGGGGTAAACTTACATAGGCACCGGGACGACGCCCGGGGAACGGGACACGGGGGATGAAACCGGAGACGACAATGTGGGACAGAAGGTCAGGCACCCTTCCCTTTTGGGCTTCTTCCGACTGTTTCCATCAGGGGGCGCCACGGTGGATCGCTTTTCTCCCCCTCACGCGGTCCGGAGCTTCCCCCTCCGTCACCTCAACCACCTGCACGTCCTCCCTCGTCCCATCCATAGACCTCCTCCCTCCGCTGTACACCCCGAACCACCTCACTCACACCTCCTTAACTTTGTCTCCAGGACATGCTACCTATCCCGTCCCTTTAATAAACCACCTCTGCTACGTCCATCTCCCTCTTCAGCCGTCCAATCTGTATAAAAGTGTTGGTCTCGGTACTATCTCTTCACAGGGAGACACTCATCCATCACAGACCCTCCTACACACTCCCATCACGTCCTAGGGTTGTCCTCAACTATTTAAACTCGTCCAAACTCTTCACCTCAAACCCCTATATAATTAATATTAAAAGTCTTCCGTGGTTCCCTCTCAGCGGCATGTTGTTTGCGTCTAATGCGGCCTTAGTAACGGTTCCGTGTAAAGACCACGTGGCCTCCATTAGAACCCACTTTAGACGTTTGTC
>JAFMOD010000100.1:366427-373927 GCA_019802435.1 Corydoras maculifer | reverse complement strand
CACAGTCCAAAAACATGGATCAAGGTGAATTGAATTCTCCAAATTGCCCTATATAGAGTGTGTCTGTGTGAGTGAGTGTGTGCTCAGTGATGGATTGGTGTCCTGTCCTGGGTGTATCTGCCCAGCGCCTGAGACGTTCTCCCCTGCATGGGCATGGGGAACACCCCCCCCCCCCGCGACCCTGATAGAGGATAAAGCGGAAGATAATGAATGAATGGATAAAAAATAATAATTTAAAAGTGTTGTCATTTATATAAATGTTATTGTTGGCAAAGACCCGCGCGCGCACACACAAGAAAATGGGCTGCATGCAAGTGTGTGTGTAATTATTGTGCACGCTTGTGATTGTCTGTTTTTTCTCATGTGGAGATGCATGCTTACAGAAAAGAACATATACACACACAAAAAAAACATGGGACGTGCGCATGTGTGTTAGTGTGAGTGACCGCCAATGTGTGCTCGTGCTTACACACACACACACACTCTTTCACACCCGTGGGTTGGGGACGACAACAAAGGACGACAAAAAAAAAAAAAAAAAAAAAAAAAAAAAAAAAAAAAAAAAAAAAAAAAAAAAAAAAAAAAAAAAAAAAAAAAAAAAAAAAGAGGCGCTACACAACTTGTGCTTTTATATTGTTCGTTTAAAGCGGTGTTGAACGTTGTGTAGCCGAGAGCCACAGTTTGTTCTTTTATCATCGTAAACACTCCGGTCAGATATCAGTTCACTGGGGGGGTTGGGGTTCCCTGGGTCTTTTATTATGTACTTAATGAGTTCACCGGCTGTGTGCAACAGATTTACCATATGTGTGCATCTTTCACTGTGATGTCCAACAGATGGTCAGCGTTTCATCAACACCTTACAATACCGAGCAGTCCCACCACGGAAAAAAAAAAACAAAACACCATACTCTAATCACCGGCAACCCTCTAAATTAAAGGGACGAGACTTTCGAAATTACATACGATCCAAACGTAGAGCACTGCGCGTTGCTTCGGGTTCACCGATGGAGGCGCCGTTCTGCCGGCGAATCATTCCGTTTGTTACGCGACTCGAAAACATCTGTTCGGAATCGCAAGTATCATAAAAACACAAGTACCTTGTAGAAAACATCTTGACCCACAGCTATGCGTGGGCAGACGAGGGTCAGCTGTTTTTAACTTATAAAGATATAGGTGTGATTTTTCCCGTCTTTTTAAATCGGGCAACGCATCATCGGGGGTAAAATAAGAGACGGGGTCCGGCGACAGCGCACGTACAGGACATTACGGACGACGCTACCTGCTAAAAACAGCCCGCGGCGTCATAAACACACTCATGTTGTGAAACTCGAGTCGGAGTTAAACTGAGGGACAACCACAGCTGAGAACCTCAGGCCACCGACGGCGTATACAGCAAACTCAGATTTATACTGTTCACTTATTAACAAAAAAGGCGGATTTGCGAGTGTTTCGGCTCCTCACATCGGATTGGCTGAGCCGTTTGCCCAGCCATGACATCACTGACAATGACACACCTCTCAGCGCTTCACATTCGTTTCAACACGTGATATACAATACTTTATTTTCCTGATGTTTTTTTATAAACTGCGGTGTGTAATTTGGCCACTAGATTTATATCTGCAATATCCGGTTACTCAGCGATCAGACTTTACTTTGAAAAAAAAAACGGACTAGATTATATCGCGGAAGACCGGATTATTAACGATTTTGCGTTCGATAAAGGCATTTATGAATTAAACCTTGTTTATTATAGTGTGTTGGTAAGCGTTTTATAAAAGCAATACGATACTCAAGGTTGTGTGGATTATTGTGAATAAATCACAGGAAAGTCTTAAGATGTTCTAAGATGTCAGGATTCATTGATCTCAGATTGTAAGGGAGTGGGTCAGGGAGCATGAGGCAGCATTCCCACACATGGATCGACCACCTGAACCCTAATGAGAATCCTTGGAGATGTGCTGGAGAATTTATACAGTGGTCCACATCTCCATCATCAATACAAGATGTTGTGGGGGGGGGAATGCAACTCTTGGGTGGCATGATGGCTTAGTGGTAATTGTATTCCTATTACCGTTGGACATCCAACCAAAAACTACAATGCAGGAGACCAAATTACATTATGCGACAAGTTTAGTGTCTTAATGTCCAGTGGACATCTCTGTTTGTAATGTTTTATATAATACATTTAAATGAATGCAATGTTGCAACATTAATCAAATATTTTTACTCACTCTATATGGGGCAATTTGGAGAATTCAATTCACCTTGTTTTTGGACTGTGGGAGGAAACCGGAGAACCCGGAGGAAACCCACGCAGACACGGGGAGAACATGTAAACTCCACCCAGATGGGAATTCGAACCGGGAATCCCTAGCACTGAGAGGAGAACATGCTAAACCACTAAACCACCATGCCACCTTATTAAATATTTTTCATTCATCCATTATCTTCCGCTTAATCCTATATTAGGGTCGCGGGGGGGTTCCCCATGCCCATCCAGGAGAGAACGTTTCGGGTGTTGGGCAGATAGACCCAGGACAGGGCGCCAATCTATCGCTGGGCATACACTCACACAGACACAATCTATATGGGGCAATTTGGAGACACGGGGAGAACATGGAAACTCCACCCAGATGGGGACTCGAACTGGGAATTCCTAGCGCTGAGAGTGCTGACCACTAAGCCGCCTTATTTAATATTTATTTAACATAAATGACAAATTAAAATGATATATTTTATTATCTGTATTGGCTCGGGATCAGGTTGCTAGGCAATTGGTGTCTAAAGGCTACACAACAATCTTAAAAAAAAAAAAAAAAAAAAAGGCAGATCTCTGCTCCATAAAAACGGTGTCTGCCAAATTAGGACGGCATCACGACAAAAAATAAAAAATAAATAAAATAATGACGTAAAGGAGGAAACAGCCAATTACTCTGCGACAACGTTAACCAAAAGTGACAGCTCTAGATTTCAGCGTTACCGTGCTGCCCACACAGCTGGTTAATTATGGATTATGGGTTATTCCCAGTCCTCATGCCTCCTCCTCTGGCATCGCTCCCATCATTCCTCACATAACTTCCATTCAGAGCCATTAATCCCATTCCTTCAGGACACTACGGCGAAGATCCTACAG
The DNA here is from genome assembly GCA_019802435.1 of Corydoras maculifer. Lineage (NCBI taxonomy): Eukaryota > Metazoa > Chordata > Actinopteri > Siluriformes > Callichthyidae > Corydoras > Corydoras maculifer. The sequence continues at coordinate 370,794 of JAFMOD010000100.1, read as the reverse complement.
CACACGACATGAAACAACACGCCGAGGCTTCGGCAAAGGAGGCGCCTCTCCTCCCGTCCCGATCCGAAAAACAAGCCCGGTTTGACCTCGCTGCGGAACACCAGCCGGGACTCCGGCGCTCGGGCAACACGCCCACTTGTCCGCGCCTCGGATCTCAACTCGGGCAGGGACCCTGTATACGCCGCGATACGGCTCACGTGTAACGGATCCGCCCCTGGGGGGACCCTCAGTGAGCGGGGTGAGGACCGAGAGCCTGAAAACAGAGGCGTACATGCCGCAGCCCGCCATGTGCCCCGTTGAAGTGTCTCCTGCAGGAATCTGTGACTAATCCGGAGGCCCGCGTCCGAAAATAATGGTGCCGAGGAGAGCGACGCGGTCCAAAAGGCTATGAAATGTTCAACAATGCTGAAAAGAGGCTTATTAGGACCAAAATGGACAACCCCCCGTGCAGTCCTCCCTGTCGTTGTGGGTGGCACAAGCAAATTCACGGCGCCAAGACAGCAAAAGTATAATGCGGCCCGGTTCAAAAGATGTAGGTTGGATCTTTAGTACGCCATTATTTTTGGGTTAATAATAAAAAAAAATAAAAAAAGGAAGACAAACATCCATCCATTATCTTCCGCTTTATCCTCTACTAGGGTCGCAGGGGGCGGGGGTGATACACCCAGGACAGGGTGCCAATCCATCAATGGGCATAGACTTACACACCCAAACACAATCTATATGGAGCAATTTGGAGAATTTAATGAACCTTGAGCCATGTTTTTTGGACTGTGGGAGGAAACCGGAGAACCCGGAGGAAACCCACGCTGACACTGGGAGAACACTGAGCCTTCGTGCTGTCCTGGTGCGACCTCCATAGGCCAGAATAACCGTATGGTAACTTTCGTATTATGTTTATTAAATCGCTTCATGATTCAGAAGATCCAAGATCCATCCATCATCTTACGCTTTATCCTAAATTAGGGTCGGGGGGGGGGGGTCCCCATGCCCATCCAGGGGAGAACGTTTCGTAGATACTCCCAGGACAGGGTGCCAATCTATCGCTGGACACACACTCACACACACAGACACACTCTATATGGGGCAATTTGGAGAACTCAATTGACTTGATCCATGTTTTTGGACTGTGGGAGGAAACCGAAGAACCCAGAGGAAACCCATGCAGACACAGGGAGAACATGGAAACTTTACCCAGATGGGGATTCAAACAGAGAACCCTAGTGCTGAGAGGTGTACATGCCAACCATTAAGCCACTGTGCCACCCTGAAGATACAAGATCCATCCATCTTCCGCTTTATCCTATATTAGGGTCGCGGGGGGGGGGGGGTTCCCCATGCCCATCCAGGGGAGAACGTTTCAGGCGCTGGGCAGATAAACCCGGGACAGGGCACCAATCCATCGCTGGACACACACTCATTCACACAGACACACTCTATATGGGGCAATTTGGAGAACTTAATTGACTTGATCCATGTTTTTGGACTGTGGGAGGAAACCGGAGAACCCAGAGGAATCCTACATGAACCGGGGAGAACATGGACACTCCACCCAGATGGGGATTCAAACAGAGAACCCCTAGTGCTGAGAGGAGCACATGCCAAACCACTAAGCCACCGTGCCGCCCTGAAGATCCGAGATGATGTACATATTTCTTTATCGCAGAACATGATGGAGGTTTTCTAAAAACCTTAAATCCTTCCTATAAATCCTTTAGACCCAAAGCGTTAAATCTGGACATAATGAGGTCTAGAGAGGGACGGCTCTTAAATCAGAGCTTCTTCACAACTCGATGAGCGTCTCGTTACTCGTCTCATTACCGCGGGGACGATGCACCGGTGCCGGAGCACCTTCCGTTTTAGAGGTTTTGCGATGCACCATGAAGTTTTTAAAAGGTTTAATATGCGTTCGGTTCTTACAAATGAAAGAGTAATGAAATCTGACAGCGGCGCGTTCAACCAGAAGAGGAACTGATTCGCTGACTCACTAACTGTAACCTGATCGGGGGTTCTGTATAAAGCATTCATGAGATCGGCCTCGCTCACAATCTCAGTTGTGGTCCAACTGCTAAAATCGCTCATGAACAAGGGTTGCCACATCTACAACAAACCCTCAACCCAACAGGTGCCACACACCTAATAGAATCCCTCAGAAAAATGGTTGTCACACCTACTGTAATCTGTAGACCCCAGGGTTGTCGCACCTACTATAATTTCAATCAACGGTTGCCACATCTTCTATAATTCCTCAATCAGCGGTTGCCACAAATAATATAATCCCTCAATCAACGGTTGCCACAACTAATATAATCCCTCAATCAACGGTTGCCACATCTAATATAATCCCTCAATAAACAGTTGCCACAACTAATATAATGCCTCAATCAACAGTTGCCACAACTACTATATTCCCTCACCCAAGGGTTGCCACATCCAGTATAATCCCTTATCCGTCATTTGCCACACATAATATAATCCCTCAAAGGTTTCCACAACTATTGTAATCCCTCAACCGATGGTTGCCACATCAATGACAATCCCTCAAACAGCATTTTTATTACAATACATATATAACAAATATTCTACAAAATTATTATATTTATAACATCAAAACTACATATTGCTACATAATAAATTCTAATCCCATTCTATAAAATAAAAAATTGCAATACAAAAATCCATATTCATTCTGTAACGTCAGACTTTTGCCTGTTCAGCAGATTCGACTTCGTTAATGAAACACCTGCATTCATTGGGAACTTTCAGCTACATAAGCAAAATTATAAATACATACAGCATATATATATATATATATATATATTCATTTATTATCCTCCGCTTTATCCTCTACTAGGGTCGCGGTGGGGTTCCCCATGCCCATCCAGGGGAGAATGTTTCGGGCGCTGGGCAGATACACCCAGGACGGGGGGGGGGGGCAATCTATCACTGGGCACACACTCACTCACACAGACACACTCTATATGGGGCAATTTGGAGAATTCAATTGACTTAATTCATGTTTTTGGGACTGTGGGAGGAAACCGGAGAACCTGGAGGAAACCCATGCGGACACGGGGAGAACATGGAAACTCCACCCAGATGGAGATTCGAACCGGGAATCCCTAGTGCTGAGAGGAGAACGTGCTAAACCACTAAGCCACCGTATATATATATATATATATATATATATATATATATATATATATATATATATATATGGTATCTGTGCTGCTGACAGCTGAGACACACGGTGTAGAATCATGTAAAACAGATAAAACTGAGCAGAATGTTTTTTAAAAAAATGCTCCGTGGAAAATTCCACACCACCCCCTGGAATTCCTCATCATGGTGCCTCATTTACAGACTCCAACAAAAGGCCTTAAGAGTGTGAAGCGTGGTGGGATCGCGCTGACCCGTAGCCACTGACCAAAAGAAGGCATGCTTTTAGGGCCAGCAACACAGCTGGAGGCTTTACACCCGAAACGCCTGACGGGAACGTCAGTGCGGCGAATCAGAATCGGTGAGAAACAAATGGAATCGGTGCAAACGGAACAACGAATTGTGTAAACGACTCAGCAGTGGAAGCAGCGGCTTCACCGAGCAGGTCATTAGCGCCGTTAATGCTCGCGCTGAGACAGATTAGCGTAAACCTTCTCCGAACGTCGGCAGCGGCCAGGAATAGTGCAGTGTGAAGAGTGTAAACAAAAACCGCACTTCAATTCATATAACGTAATGCAAAACCTCAAAAAGGGGTTGGACAAAATTACCTCCAGCACCCAGGTACACGCCGCGTGGGGAGTCCGCCGTCTCCCCCGTACTCGGAGACGATCTCGGCACATCGGACACGGCAACCTTAATCCGACTGCTCGTTTAACACGTCGCTTAGAACCCTGCCGGCTTTTAATCTTCGTTTTCCGTTTCTAACCCCGCAGACAAAAGACACAAAGGGACGTAATTAGATTCCAACTGCAGCATTAATCTCCTTTCAAATGCTTTCAATTTGTCCCCAATTAGGGGTGCAGACCCAAACGAGAACAATAAAAAAAAAAAAAAAAAACATGCCTCCATCAGCTGACCTGGGGTCAGGCTCCCTCAAATGGCCAATTAGCAGGAGGCATTTGGTCGGGGGACAAAGAGGGTTTCTGCACCTTTCCACCCTGGTCTCTTTGGTGGACTTAGGATTTAAAGCCCTGACTTTCAGAGCCATTACGACCTGCAACACCACAGCAAAGTCTTCATTCATTATCTCCCGCTTTATCCTCTATTAGGGTCGCGGTGGGGTTCCCCATGTCCATCCAGGGGAGAATGTTTCGGGCGCTGGGCAGATACACCCAGGACAGGGCGCCAATCCATCGCTGGGCACACAC
>JAFMOD010000100.1:338331-360564 GCA_019802435.1 Corydoras maculifer | reverse complement strand
CGGTTTAAACTGACTGAGCGGTTTAAACGGTTTAAACTGACTAAACGGTTTAAACGACCGACGCCGCTAACCGTGAGTAGCCAACCGTCACAACTTCACTCACCGACTTCATACCGCGCACAACGTCCGCTCGCTGCCGGCTTCATGCCGTCGCTTTTCTCAGGCGGACTCTTCGGGACCGCAGGCGGACGGTCCCCGTCGCGTGTTATCCATGTGAACTTCGTAAAGCCGAACTTGTCGCGCCGTTCCCCGCGGTGAGCACAATGAGCTGCGCGGCTCCAGGGCGGCGGAGCCAGCGGACCACGCTCCAGAGCGGCGCCACGCCCACGAATGTAAATGAGCGATCCGCCGGCCAATCAGACGGAAGCGTAGTCTTGGCTCATTTGCATATTGATATCAGGGGACACGTCAGGACGGAGGGAGTTAAATGGCGGCGGATTTCTAACGTGTCTGTCAGTTTATAAACCATTATTAGTTCTATGTTCTATGTGCTCCTCTCAGCACTGGGGATTCCCGGTTCGAATCCCAATCTGGGTGGAGTTTGCATGTTCTTCCCGTGTCCGCGTGGGTTTCCTCCCACGGTCCAAAAAACATGGTTCAAGGTCAATTGAGTTCTCCAAATTGCCCCATATAGTGTGCCTGCGTGAGTAAGTGTGTGCCCAGCGATAGATTGGGGCCCTGTCCTGGGTGTGTCTGCACAGAGCCCCAAACGTTCTCCCCTGGATGGGCATGCCCCCCCTCCCCCCTGTGACCCTGATAAAGGATACAACGGAAGGTAATGGATGGATGGGTGAATAATTTTATCGTTCATTAACTTCCACTTAATCCTCCATTAGGGTGGCTGGGGGCCCTCATGTTCATATTGAGGAGAACGTTTTTCTGGTGCTGGGCAGATATACCCAGGACAGGGCATCAATCCTTCGTTGAGCACATGCTCACTCACAAAGACACACACTCTATATGGGGCAATTTAGAGCATTCAATTGTACCTTGAATCCATGTTTTTGGACTGTGGGAGGAAACCGGAGAAACACGGGGAGGACATGGAAACGCCAGCTAGATTGGGATTCAAACCTGGATCCCCAGCGCTGAGAGGCGGACATGCTGACCACTAAGCCACCGTGCTGCCCGTCGTTTATAATGATTTAGTTTTGGTTTGGCTTTCAGGCTTTGCCATGGCGTGTTTGTATCATCCATCTTATCGTTTCTCCTTTATTTCTTTTATCTTCAACAGTGAATTGCCTCTCTTGTTGTTTGTCCAGCGTACAGGCCTCAGGTCAGTAATCTGGGCTTCAAAGGAAAGATAAGGATTAATCTGGGATCCGTCTGCAGATGTTTTAACAGAAGGAAAGTTGAAAAGCCATTTACGGCCAATAAATACCACCACATTTCCACGTTTGTTATCATTTGTGCCACTAAACACATTCGCAGCTTATAAATATATAGGCGAATGTCTGTGTGTGTGTGTGTGTGTGTGTGTGTGTGTGTGTGTTTTTTCTTATACAAATCCACATCGATGCTTCAATTGCCACGACGTCTAACATACTTACTCTAGGAGCCTGTGGAGGTTTATATACTCTTATAACAGCACCAAGCAGTGCCTCATGTTGCACCACCTGAACATGGTTCGAGCAGCAACACCAGCGATTGGTGGCCGTGTGGTTGGGGCTACCAGACACCAAGGAAACTTATATATCAATCATAAGGAGGTTGTTATATTTGTTATATTTGGTGGGTTTTTTTTTTTTTTAGTTAAATAAAGCTTCTTATTCTAAAAAAACACCAAGAAGTGACCAATCAGATGTAAATTACCGTTTACGCCGTCTGCAGGACATGCCCGTGCAAAGAAGGGGCAAGTTTCCTTATAAAGCATGGAGGTGATAAACCCCCCCACAGCTCTTGCAGGGCCTCTGACTGGCCACGGGGCCTGCATCCATTCATTCATTCGTTCATTATCTCCCGCTTTATCCTCTATCAGGGTCGCAGGGGGGCTCCTCATGCCCATCCAGGGGAGAACGTCTCAGGCGCTGGGCAGATACACCCAGTAGAGGGGGGCAAGCTATTGCTGGGCACACACTTACTCACACAGACACACTCTATATGGGGCAATTTGGAGAACTCAATTGACTTGATCCATGTTTTTGGACTGTGGGAGGAAACTTGAGAACCTGGAGGAAACCCACGCGGACACGGGGAGAACATGGAAACTGCACCCAGATGGGGATTCGAACCGGGAATCCCTAGTGCTGAGAGGTGACTGTGCTAACCACTAAGCCACCGTGCCGCCCGGCCTGCATCCAATTATGGGTAATTGACTTCGAATGACATCCCGTCCCATTGCGTGCACACGCTCCCCCAACGATGCTGCCACGCCATCAGACATGTCCAGGACATGTGCCACCTAATGATGCGCGTTAGGTCAGGGTTCGACGGGAAGTCCTTGCGCTGCACAAAACAACAATTGTGTCGATTTCCCCAGCGGAATTCAGCCCGCAGTCAAGAAGACACTGTGCTGTCAGGATTGTCGTCGGGGCGCGGGACACATCCCGAGGCGTGACCTACCGCGGGTCCCGTTTACTCGCCGGATATAATAGGCTCTAACAGCCGTGAAAACAAGGCCGTCATGGCGATTGTGAGATGGCCGGCTCTCGTACAGTGGGGTTCATTCATTATCAGCCTTGCTGCTCCAAGTCAACCAGAGACCGTGTGCTTTCATGTGCTGTAATTGCTATGGTAATCTGTTGTGATGATTTGCCAGGGGGGGGGGGGCAGTAATGCATGGGGCCTGGGGGTAACTCTCGAATAAGGACGGGTACCCGTGTGAGCTTGGACAGAATCGTGGAATCAAAGGAACCTGGAAATAAAAGTCCACATTTGAAATAGTATATAGTTTATTAAGTATATCTTCGCTCATTTAAATATTCACAAATAATACAATAGATCTTTAATAATTAATTAGCCACCATGTTAATATATCATAAGTTCAAAGACTAAATATTTCTATTTCTTTGTCCATTATAAATAGCTCCACTTACGTATTCATTCACTATCTTCCATTTAATCCTCTTTTAGGGTCGGGGGGTTCCCCATCCAGGGGAGAACGTCCCGGGGGCTGGGCAGATACACCCAGGACAGGACGCCAATTTATCGTTGGGCACATACTCACTCACACAAACACACTCTGTATGGGGCAATTTAGAGCATTCAATTTACCTTGAATCCATGTTTTTTGGGCTATAGGAGGACACGGGAGAACATGGAAACTCAACCCAGATGAGAGGTGGATATGTCACTCGCTTTACAGTGGTGAGAGAACCTACCAAATACCAATGTGCTCCACAGCGACCATCCGAACGAATTGGTCATGATGACGGATGTGTACCGTGAGACTAATTCTGTCCGATTCTTAATTAATTTTCAATGACATTGTATAAACTTGACGGGCAGCACGGTGGCTTAGTGGTTTAGCATGTTCTCCTCTCAGCGTTAGGGATTCCCGGTTCGAATCCCCATCTGGGTGGAGTTTCCATGTTCTCCCCGTGTCCACGTGGGTTTCCTCCGGGTTCTCCGGTTTCCTCCCACAGTCCAAAAAACATGGATTAAGTCAATTGAGTTCTCCAAATTGCCCCATATAGAGTGTGTGTGTGTGATTGGCGCCCTGTCCTGGGTGTATCTGTCCAGCGCCCGAGACGTTCTCCCCTGGATGGGCATGGGGAACCCCCCACTGTGACCCTAATAAAGGATAAAGCGGAAGATAATGAATGAATGAATGAATGAATGAATGAATGTTACAGCCAATGACGTTACAGGACTTTCATCATCGCTGAAGATCAAAGGGACTTTGATGATAGCACTCAACACGTTTCATTTTTGGACGCCCCACGTGGGTCTGATGGACCGACTGGGATTTCTATTGGACCAGTGGGTTTGCGGTTCTGCGGGGAGTTACTGCGGAGATCATAGAGCATAGAGAACCCATACAGTAGTGTGTGTGTGTGTGTGTGTGTGTGTCGTATACAAATCCACCCAATTGCCTCGGTTACCACAACGTTCCACATACTTACTCTTTAGGACCCTGCGGAGGTTTTTGTACTCCATATAACCACCAAGAACGGCCTCGAGGGGCTTTATTTTAACGACTTTAAGCGAGTCGCCAACCGCACTCCCCGCAAATTGATTTAGAACCTGCTGACTTTGTCGGTCTGTCAAACCATGACCTCGACCCTCTACATTGACTTTGTGGTGGTGTACGTGCTGCCCGGTTGCTATTTAAATGGTGAAGTGCGAACAATTACACGTCAACTTTAACACGTCAACACTATATGGAGGAAACATAGTCACCAAGGTTCAAATACAGCTCAATGAGGAGGAGCCTCGGTCCTCACAAGGTTCCCTTTAAGTAAAACAAAACAAATACCAGTTTTTCTTTGCCGCTGTCGCCTCTTTCAGTGTTCAGTCTTAGAGCGCTGTCACCTTTAATACAACGCAGGTTCTAGTTGTAAACATAATAGTCTTGTTTTTAGTGACCGACACTCTTAGCGCCATCCACCAATGAGGAGGAGCCTTGGTCCTCACAAGGTTCCCTTTAGTTAAAACAAAACAAATACCAGGGAGTTTTTCTTTGCCGCTGTCGCCTCTTTCAGTGTTCAGTCTTAGAACGCTGTCACCTTTAATACAACGCAGGTTCTAGTTGTAAACATAATAGTCTTGTTTTTAGTGACCGACACTCTTAGCGCCATCCACCAATGAGGAGGAGCCTCGGTCCTCACAAGGTTCCCTTTAGTTAAAACAAAACAAATACCAGAAAGTTTTTCTTTGCCGCTGTCGCCTCTTTCAGTGTTCAGTCTTAGAACGCTGTCACCTTTAATACAACGCAGGTTCTAGTTGTAAACATAACAGACTTGTTTTTAGTGACCGACACTGTTAACGCCGTCCACCAGCTCAATAAGGAGGAGCCTCGGTCCTCACAAGGACCCTTTAGGTAAGCTAAAACAAATACCAGTTTTTCTTTGCCGCTGTCGCTTCTTTTAGTGTTGAGTCTTTAATACAACGCACTATATAATGAAATAAACTTGAACTTGAACTATGTACAGTATATAATAATTAATCAATCAACGCTGCATGTAATTAAATTATCGTAAAGTAAGGGATCCGTCTGTAGGTGAGGGTTAATGTTAGGATGCGTCGTCGTAACGATGTGCTCAATAGAGAACGCGACGGCGCCGCACCGCCAGCTCGGCGGGAGGTAAACCGTGTCTGTGGCTCCCGAGGATGAGGAGGAAGATGATTCCTGATTCACGGTGATATATGCCGTGAACAGCTCTGCGCCGCCGAGCCGGAAGAGCCATAAAGCTTATGAAATATAACTCCGAAAAAAAAACACCCTGGCACGTGGTCGTAAACCGAGAGCGGAGCGCGGAACACGTCGTGCTGGAGTGACTGAGGACTTATTAGGAAGGAGGTAGATCATAACGAGGTGCAAACACATTGACAGCGTATCAACACAACCACAACCAGAGGTTCGGTGCAGCGTGCGGCAACCCATCCATCATCATCCGCTTTATCCTTTATTAGGGTCGCGCGGGGGGGGGGGGCATCCAGGGGAGAACGTTTCGGGCGCTGGGCAGATAGACCCAGGACAGGACGCCAATTTATCGCTGGGCACACAGTCACTCACACACACACACTCTATATGGGGCAATTTGGAGAACTCAACTGACCTTGATCCATGTTTTTTGGACTGTGGGAGGAAACCGGAGAACCCGGAGGAAACCCACGCGGACACGGGGAGAACATGGAAACTCCACCCAGATGTGGATTCGAACCGGGAATCACGGTGGCACAGTGGCTGAGTGGTTTAGCATGTTCTCCTCTCAGCGTTAGGGATTCCCGGTTCAAACCCCCCCCCCCCCCGCCGCCCCCGGCATTCCTAATGTAATAATGGTTGGATGGAGGGAGGCTCCCATTGGATGATTTCAGCTGCAACAAAGTTCTCTAACCCAAACAGATGCCTTTATTAAAGCACCGTGTGGAGGGCCGCACCCGGTCGTCATGGAAACGATGCTCTCTTGATGTGTTTCAGAAGCCCAACTCGTCAAAGAGAGGTTCAGGGAGCATGAGACCTCGTTCCACGGCGTCCAGATCCGAACCCCATTCAGGATCTCCGGGACGTGCCGGAGAAGACGATCTGGACGGCCGCTGTGAAATAACCCCCTTTCAGGGTTCAGCCCCACGGTTTGATCTGCACGAAAAGTCCAGGAGGTATTTAAGACGACCTCACATGCCCCTCCTGAGTGCCGACCCCTCCCCACTGCCCCGCAGACCCAGCGGCCCGTCCTGGCCGTGAGCTCCGGCCTCTGAGGGGATCAGACGGCAAAGTGGATGATTTTCCGATTTTACGCCTCGACGGAGTCTAAGCGGAGTCTGGTTAAGGGGGGGGGGGGGGTCACTTGCGCTCCCGTCCTTAATCTGGCCTCGCGCTGAGCGCTGGGAGGGGCGACAGATTCCCGCCGTCATTAATAAAAATCATGAATTATTAATCGGCATGAGTGCAGGAATATTGATGAAGCAAACTGCCCGGCCAGATTGGAACCACCGCAGGGGAGAGGGACGTATTGGAACCCCGATGAATGTCACGGGGAATTAGGACTGAGGTATGAGGCTTTACACAGAGCTCCAGAATTATCAGCTTAACGGCATGTGTGTGTGTGTGTGTGAGGATACCTACAACTAATACTGATATATATATATATATATAATGTTGTAAGGGCGGCACAGTGGCTTAGTGGTTTAACATGTTCTCCTTTCAGCACTAGGGATTCCCGGTTCGAATCCCCATCTAGGTGGAGTTTCCATGTCGTCCCCGTGGGTTTCCTCCGGATTTTCCGGTTTCTTCCCACAGTCCAAAAACATGGATCAAGTCAATTGAGTTCTCCAAATTGCCCCATATAGAGTGTGTCTGTGTGAGTGAGTGTGTGCCCAGTGATAGATTGGCGTCCTGTCCTGGGTGTATCTGCCCAGCGCCCGAAACGTTCTCCCCTGGATGGGCATGCGGAAACCCCCCCGCGACCCTGAAAGAGGATAAAGTGGAAGATAATGGATGGATGAATGCTTTAAATTGCCCCATAGAGTGTAAGTGTGTGCCCAGTGATAGATTGGCGTCCTGTCCTGGGTGTATCTGCCCAGCGCCCGAAACGTTCTCCCCTGGATAGGCACGCGACCCTGATAGAGGATAAAGTGGAAGATAATGGATGAATGCACTAAATTGCCCCATATAGGGTGTGTCTGTGTGAGTGAGTGTGTGTCCAGCGATAGATTGGCGTCCTGTCCTGGGTCTATCTGCCCAGCACCTGAGACGTTCTCCCCTGGATGGGCATGGGGAACCCCCCCCCCATAATGGATGAATGAATGAACTTGGCGTTCATAGCGGACGCGGCACGACGCGGCGTTTAAACAACCTTGGCCAGACGAGATCCACCACCTACGCTATGTGCCCCCTGCTGACAGATGTTGCCCAGCAGCTGGGTTCACGCTGTGACTGTATACACACACACACACACACACTCTCCTCATACACACTCAGGTCGGAGTGTAAATCACGTGTACAGCGTCTTCACGGTGGAGCTGATGGAGGGACTCGGGACTCGTGGTGGTGGGGCAAACGTCCCGCACATCTGTTTTCAGCAATCAGACGACGGGGGCAGGTCTGAGAACCGTACATCTATTCCCGCGTGGAAACAATGAGGCCTGAGTCAGCGTGTGTGTGTGTGTGTGTGTGTGTGTGTGTGTGTCCAGGTGTCAGGGCCTGGGGGGGTGTTAACGTGCTCGGCGATGAGTTGTGACAGGGTTCTTTCCTAAAACAGACGTGTTTTATTACCCCTGACTGCACAACGCGCCGTCCCGCTCGCTCCGCCTGAATATTAAACCTCCAAACGTTCCTCGTCGCCTTCGTTACGCCAGCGGACCCGAGACGGGACCATAAATATTCATACATATCCATATTTATTACCTCCTGCAGCCTTAATGAGCTCCCCCCCCCTCTTTCTATATATATATATATATATTTATAATGCAAAATTAGGCCACGCCCCTTCTTGCGCCATCATCAGCTCCTTCACTTATCATATAGATGGAGTTTGTAGTTTTATAATTACAGACTGTAGAACATCTGTGTTTTTTGTTCTTGTTCGCCCCCTGTTGGTTCTCAGGAGCATCACAGAACAGGTCTCATTTGGGTGGTGGATTGTTTGTTGTCAGTTCTGCAGTGACACTGATGTGATGGGGGGGTTTAGTGCAGCAGTGCTGCTGGAGTTTCATTTAAACACCTCAGTCACACTGCTGGGATAGGACTAATGCCCCCACCCCTGCTCTGTGGGGGTACTATTGGGGTTCTAGTACTGGTACTGTAACACACAGACGGACTACAGAATGTAAAGGTAGAACTACATGAGTCCCAACTTTTGACTTGTACTATATACAGCTACCGTGCCGCCCAAAAAAATAAACTCATTCATTAATTCATTCATTATCTTCCGCTTTATCCTCTATCAGGGTCGCGGGGGGGTGGGGGGTTCCCATGCCCATCCAGGGGAGAACTTCTCGGGCGCTGGGCAGATAGACCCAGGACAGGGGGGGCAATCCATTGCTGGGCACACACTCACTCACACAGACACACTCTATATGGGGCAATTTGGAGAATTCAATTGACTTGATCCATGTTTTTGGACTGTGGGAGGAAACCGGAGAACCCGGAAGAAACCCACGCAGACACGGGGTAAAACATGGAAACTCCACCCAGATGGGGATTCGAACCGGGAATCCCTAGTGCTGAGAGGAGAACGTGCCAAACAAAAAAATGAACTAATAAATAAATATATATATATATATATAGGCGGCACAGTGGCTTAGTGGTTTAGCATGTTCTCCTCTCAGCACTAGGGACTCCCAGTTCGAATCCCCATCTGGGGGGAGTTTCCATGTTCTCCCCGTGTCTGCGTGGGTTTCCTCTGGGTTCACAGTCCAAAAACATGGATCAAGTCAATTGAATTCTCCAAACTGCCCCATATAGAGTGTGTCTGTGTGAGTGAGTGAATGTGTGCCCAGCGATGGATTGGCGCCCTGTCCTGGGGGTATCTGCCCAGCGCCCGAGACGATCTCCCCTGGATGGGCATAGGGAACCCCACCGCGACCCTAATAGAGGATAAAGCGGGAGATAATGAATGAATGAAATATATATATAAATATAAACTAAAGCTGAAACTATATCAGTGTGTTGTTTCTGAGTTACGAGAGCGTTTAATTTTAACGGCGGGTTTATTTTTTTATTTCGTAGCTGCTGCAGTAAAACATCCACCGAGGTTAACGGCACCGCCTCGCCCCGAGAACACGAACCACGCAGGAGCGCAGGAAACCCGGACGGTAAGGTTCTCCACATGGAGGTTCGGGGTTTAGAACCAGAGGCGCTGCATAAAGCAGCTGAGGTTCGGCTGCAGAAGGTCCCCAGTGAAACGGCGAGGCTGAGGGGTCCAAGATGCCTGCAGAGGAGTCTGTGCGCCCTCTAGTGGACCATGTTTGTACGTCAGAAGGAAAGGAGTCGATCGAAAGCAGATGAGTCGTCGATCGGTTTGAATCGAGACGACCTCACTGACCGCAGAGCCCGAGTCCAGATCAGATTTCTGGCATAGGATTGGACGCAATTCAATGGATTTAGGAATGGGAGAAGCCCATGTGGTGGATGAGGAGTTAAATATTTTTCGGGTAAAAGTTTTTGGGAGGGCCCAAGAGTCCCTCGGTCTCAAATACAACAGAATTAGATCCACATTCGAGCGTCCCGTCCACTACAGCGTTAGGTCACTTTGAATTATTGAGCCGCCATTTTTTTGGCCATAATTTGGCCATTAAGACCCCCGTCCCCCCCGTCCCCCCTGTCCCCAGGTCTATTGTGCAATCATTGGCTGGCGAGGCGGATGAACACCGTCCAATAGCATTTGCATCGATGTTCAGGTGCATCCATCCATTCTCTTCCATTTTTATCCAGTACTGGGGTCGCGGGGGGGGGGGGGGTGGTCCCATGCCGATCCGGGGGAGAACGTCTCGGGCGCTGGGCAGATACACCCAGGACAGGACACCAATCTATCACTGGACACACCCTCACTCACACAGACACACTCTATATGGGGCAATTTGGAGAACTCAATTGACCTTGATCCATGTTTTTGGACTGTGGGAGCAAACCGGAGAACCCGGAGGAAACCCACGCGGACACAGGGAGGACATGGAAACTCCACCCAGATTGGGATTCGGACCGGGCATCCCTAGAGCTAAGGGGAGCACATGCTAAACCACTAAGCCTTTTCAGGTGCAAAAAAAATAATTAAAATCATAAAAATAATAACGTGTGCGGTTGTGAGGAGGAGGAGCAAATCTGCCTTCATACAACAGGTGGTTCTGGTCCTGAAATCTGATTGGCTGAGCCGTATGTCCATCCATTATTATTAATAACACACACCTCTCTGAGCGCGTCACATTCGGATCAATGCGCGATATACTATACATTATTTTCCAGATGTTGTTTATAAACGGGCGGCACGGTGGCTTAGTGGTTTAGCATGTTCTCCTCTCAGCACTAGGGATTCCCGGTTCGAATCCCCATCTGGGTGGAGTTTCCATGTCCTCCCCGTGTCCGCGTGGGTTTCCTCCGGGTTCTCCGGTTTCCTCCCACAGTCCAAAAACATGGATCAAGGTCAATTGAGTTCTCCAAATTGCCCCATATAGAGTGTGTCGGTGTGAGTGAGTGTGTGTCCAGTGATAGATTGGCGTCCCGTCTTGGGTCTATCTGCCCAGCGGCCGAGACGTTCTCTACTGGATGGACATGGGGAACCCCACCCCCGCGACCCTAATAAAGGATAAAGCAGAAGATAATGGATGAATGTATGTTTATATACGTGTTCTGTAATTTTATTGCTACAGAAACCGGAATCCTGTTACTCAGTGATCGGCGTTCGCTTTAAAAAAACGGACTAGATGACATTACAGAAGAAGTTTTTGCTTTTAATAAACGCATGTTTGATTCAAACCCTGTTTTTTTTTTTTTTTAATTTATTATTATAAGGTGTTTGTAAGTATTTATAAAAACGATAAGTCCTTGGAGGTTGTTTATTATTGTGAATAAGTTACGGGAAAGTGGTGCAACTGCACTCCGCTACGTTTCGCCACTCCTAACGCCAATTTCTGCGATTTATTTACAATAAAACCACGCCCTCTTGTGGCTCATTGCTTTATTAAAGCATCCTGATCATTTCGTAGGGCAAGTTCAACACCCTCAATGTTGGAAAACCCGATACGGTGCGAGGTTGGCGTGCGGAACGTTAACCCAACGCGGTTACGAGACCCTCACCCACCTCAGCGGAAGGATGGAGCGGTGACGCCAGTCTGCGGAGACGCATCGACCAACGGAGATTAATTACCACACTCGCCGTTCCGAAAAAAGCTTCTGATGAGTCGGCAGGATTTTAAAAGGTCGGCGACGCGCCGCTGCCAACCGAGATAAATGGGCGGCGGTGCTGGACGGCGGGAACCCTCGCGGCCGCGAGCGCCGTCTACGCGGGACTTTAAACGTTCTGCCTTTAACATGAGAGTTCCAGACTCGCACCTCGAGCGTCGACACGTTGCTTGGCGGAGACGTTCCCACCCTCACATCCCTACGGAAGACACAGCGGCGCAAACGGACGACACGTTCAGGTTCTACAGCTTCTACAATTCGGTTGGTTGGATCGCCTTTCGGCATTATGACATCACACATTTTCTGTGACCTCATCTCCACAAGCTTCAGCATCTGGTATTGATGATGGAGATGCGGACCTTTTGAGGTGTGACCGGTTTCCTGGAGATCTTCTTCATCCAGGGCTCTGCTGACGAATACTGGATGGAACCTGAATATTAATTGGACTGGCGGTCCTGCAGGACGCCCCCTACTGGACTCACATATAGTTTTCCAGTTGTTAAATATCTCTACATGGCTGTCCTACACTATTGTTGCCGCTCATGGAGGACGAGTCCCCCACTGAGTCTCGGTTCTCACAAGGTTTGTTCCTTAAATAACAACATAACAGGGAGTTTTGTCTTGCCGCTGTCGCTTCGGCTTGCTCTTTGGGTTTTAAAGGCTTTTCATTCTGTGAAGCTGCTTTGTGACGATGTACTGTTGTAAAAAGCGCAACATAAATAAATGACTTAACCTCACAAGGTCTTCCCCCCAGCACGTCCCCAAGGTTCTCCGTTGGGTTCAGGTGACGAGAACGACGCCTCATGCTCCCCGAACCACTCGCTCACAATCCGCGCTCCATGAACCCTGACATCGTGACCTCAGAACGTACTGGAGAAGAACCTGGTTGTCGTAGGAGATCCAGGTCGCCAGGTTCCAACCCAACACGTCGGTTCTCTCCGCTGGCTCCAGCAGAAGGTTGGACCGCGTTGGGTGTAAATACCAGGCGCCCGGCGCCCGCCTGCTTCCGGCGCGTCCTGTGCCAACAGCAGATGGCGTTCTCCGTCGCTCTGCCCACGCGGGAAGTCTGTAAAACGTTCATCAGTCCGAGCCTTTTTATCTCCTCCGCATTAATAAATAAATCATCTATGAGTTCTGAGTGCCGGGGCGTCGGGGGCGCCGGCGAGCTTTCCGAAAATAGCGACTCATCGCCGGTAAAGGTCCTGGGTGAGGAAAGGCCGGAACATGGGGGGGGGGGGGGCTGCGCCCTGGTTCGGTTCCATCTTCAGGCTCTGATTCTACACCTGCAGGGTGGAATAATGAGGTGGATGTGTGTAACACACCTGCACCACCATGTTATCGCCACTGCAGTACTGAGCATCATCCACCACCCTAATCCTACAGGCACTGTCCAGGGTTCTGATCATCAGAGAATGGCGTAAAGGGGGGGGGGGGGAGGCTAGCACGGTCTGCAGAGGAACAGATGGACTACAGAATGACAGAACTACAAAGTCCATCTATATGGTGGGCGGAGCTTATATAGCAGCCTCATTAATATGTAATACTTAAAAAAAAACATGGTTTATATGCAAATACTGTGGGACAATTTATGTGAACGATAATTAAACTTAAAGGCGGCACGTTTGGGTAGTGGTTGGTATGTTCTCCTCTCAGCACGGCATGTTCTCCCGTGTGGGCTTCCTCCCACAGTCCGAAAACATGGATTCAAGGTAAACGGAATGCTCCAAATTGCCCCTATATAGTGTGAGTGAGTGTGTGATAGTGATAGTTTGGCTTCCCAGTGATAGTTTGGCGTCCTGTCCTGGGTGTATCTGCCCAGCGCCCAAAACGTTCGGCCCTGGACAGGCATGGGAAACCCCACCCCCACACAGTGACCCCAGTCGAGGATTAGGCTGAAGATAATGAATGAATGAATTTAATTTAATGAAATGTCTTATGTGGCACGGTGGCTTAGTTGTTGGCATGTTCTCCTCTCAGCTCTAGGGATTCCCGGTTCAAATCCCCATCTGGGTGGAGTTTCCATGTTCTCCCTGTGTCTGCGTGGGTTTCCTCCGGGTTCTCCGATTTCCTCCCACAGTCCAAAAACATGAATCAAGTCAATTGAATTCTCAAAATTGCCCCATATAGAGTGTGTGTGTGTGTGTGAGTGAGTGTGTGCCCAGTGATGGATTGGCGCCCTGTCCTGGGTGTATCTGCCCAGCGCCCGAGACGTTCTCCCCTGGATGGGCATGGGGAACCCCACCGCGACCATAATAGAGGATAAAGCGGGAGATAATGAATGAATGAATGAATTAAATTTAATGAAATGTCTTATTGTCCATTTTGAAACTTTCCGGAGAGATGAAAGGGTTCTTGCGTCAACAAGTTCTGGAGTCTGACCTACATTGCAAAAGACGAGCGGCGAGCGTTTCGGCATCGAGACGGCGGCGGCTGCGAAAAGACTTCCAATCGATTCACACTAAAGACACCCGAGAGGGAAAAAGGTTCCGCTGATTAGAACGGCGCACGAGCGGTGGTGGCGGATTCCGATCTGTTACCGGCGTGGGGATCGGCGCGAACGCACATAGGTTTTAAAAAAAATAAATAAAAATTTTATTAAGAAGATTAAATAACTCGATTTAATAACAGATTTAAGGGTTTGGTTCCGCTGCTCCACCACCCAAATGAACCGGGTCGTCACACGCCGCGAGGCAAAGATAGAGAGTGCCGTGTGCAACAGGATGAGGACAGACAGCAGGGACCGACTGATGTCGGACTAACCCCCCCACCCCTCTGCAAAGACGGATACGATGTCAAGGTGTCGTACGTCATATGTTGTACACATCACGTCTGAGGTGGCATGGTTAGTACTACACTACTAGTTACTCACTAAATTAGTACCTAAATTATGTGTCCATGTCCTCCACTTACCATATAGATGGACTTTGTAGTTCTACAATTACAGACTGTAATTCATCTGTGTTCTTTGTTCTTGTTCGCCCCCTGTTGGTTCTCAGGGGCATCACAGAACAGGTCTCATTTGGGTGGTGGATTGTTTGTTGTCAGTTCTGCAGTGACACTGATGTGATGGGGGGGGGGGGGGTTTGGTGCATAAGTAGTTCCATTTAAACACCTCAGTGACACTGCTGGGACAGGACTAATGCCCCCACCCAATAACCCCTGCTCTGTGGTGGTACTATTGGGGTTCTGAGCATTAGAACAGAGAACACAGTATGTACTGTAGAACACAAACAGATGGACTACAGAATGTTCCTGTAGAACTACAAAGTCCATCTTTACGGTACGTGGAACACGGAAAGCAAAAAGTAGGCGTGTCCTAACGCAAAGACTGTACCAAAGAAAAAAAAATCCCAAAAGAAATAAATAACAGCGCATCATTCAACATTAAAGCTACGATATGTAAAACAAACAAGAGCGCGGACTCAGCTGGAAAGCGCTCCAAATTGCACCAGCAACCACCGGGTGGCGCTCTAAGCGTGGTATTTCTTTACAGACGATCCGCTTGGTGTCCAAACATCCAACAGAAACGGTTTTGGTAAGGGTCACCTGACCGTGTACGCAAACGGCGCGGCTCGGGGATCGAGCGGAGCCGGCTGCATCGGAAACTACGCTTCCCATCAGCGCCGCGCTCGGCTGCGGCTGCGCTCGGCTGCGAGGATGGATGGATGACAGGGCAAAGAAGAGATTTCAGACATTCGGGATGGGGAGAGTACATCATGTTTTAATTGTTTTCTTTTTTCAAAGCAACCCGAATAGCATTTACCGTTCATCACTGTATTGGATATTTTTTGTACGGATGTTTCGCTTAAAAGACAAAAAAAAAAAAAAAAAAAAGAAGAAGAAGAAGAAGCATAGCACACCACAAATTCATTCATGTTTAAAACGCCGACGCCGCAGCCTGGGCGAGGCCTCGGTGGACCGTCTCGGGTTCCCCGCTTTCCGTCTCGTCTCGTTATAAAAAGCCAAGATCCGTAAAACTCTTCCATAGGAAGGTCAAAGCCCCGCCCCCCCCCTCACCTCCCTCCCTCCCTCACCTCCCGAACGTACAACGAGGCTCCAGAATAATTTGGCAAGCGGTTTCCATGGAGATTTAAAACAGTGGGGATGCATTAAAATCGGGGGGAAAAAAAAAAAAAATTTTTTTTTTTTTTTCGGAGCGGAGTTCCAAGAACTTTAGGTAACATGAGATAGCTACTGAATTTCCGTTATCGTGTACCAGCTATCGTCGATAAAGGTATCGCATGTTAGAACGTCTGGCCCGGCGGAACCGAGCGAGCGGATCCCGCGGGGAGGCGTGGAAAATAATTACATTGCTGACAACTATACAAAATCTTTTTACCTACTGAGTGACGATTACGCTTCCTCAGAGTCCGTTTTCGCGAGTTCAGGCTCAGGCTCGGTCGCGGCTCCCGCCTTCGGCCCGCTCTCTCTGCTGCCCGGAACCGCGGAGCAGGGCGTGTCCTTTTCCGGCGACTGGGAGTCGTTGGGGGGCTCCGGTGCAGGGGCGGGTTCGGTTTTGGGGTGGACGAGGTCCGTGTCGGGTTTAGAGTCCGTCGCGTGGTTGTTGAAGGCGCCCGTTTGCTCTTGCTTGTCCGCGGGTGCTTTGGGGAGGCGGCCGGGGGAACGGGGCGGCGGCTTGGCGTCGGGGTCGGGCTGCTGGAGCTCCGGCTGAGGTTCGGGCTGCGGTTTGGGTTGTGACTCGGGCTGGCCGTGGGAAAGGTTCTTGAAGGAGGTGGGCAGCGGGAGCAGAGGTTGGGACGGCTTGGGTAACGGGAGGAGGGGCTGCGATTGGGGTTTGAGGGGCATCCAGCCACCAGGACGCTCCCGGTCACGATCCTTCTCCTTTTCGAGATCCCGTTCTCGATCCCGCTCTCGATCCCGATCCCTTTCACGATCCCGCTCTCGATCCCGTTCCCGTTCCCGTTCCCTCTCGCGGTTCCACTCGCGCCCCCGCTCTCTCTCCCGGTGCCGGTTCTCGTGCCGGTTCTCGTTCGCGTCCCTCTGAAAGTCCCTGTCGTCCCGGTCCTTCTGTCTCTCCCACGGTCGCCGATGGTCCTCGAACTCCGGGTGGACGCTGGAGTTGAACGAGGGCGCGCCGCCGACCCCGCCGCGGCTCCACCCTTGTCCGCGGATCTCGAAGCGGCTTTGGAAACTGGAATTTTGCCGCTCCTCCGGAAAGGCTTTGGTGGGTCCCGCGGACATCCCCCTCATGTCTCGCTCATCCAGATCCCCTCGCGGGGCTCCCCAGCGTGTCTCAGTCCTGAAGGAACCCAGCAGGGGATCCCTTCGCCCGGCCGCTTCCACCGGCATTCCCATCCGTGGGGGTTTATCCAGCAGGGGCGCTCTGACGGACCCAGGTTCAGCGCGCATCTCCGGGGGCGGGGTCCTGAGCAGTCCGGTACTTTGCTTCTCTGGCGGCGGGAAGCGATAATCCTGGTCCCGCTCCTGCTGGCCTCCGGTGTCTGAAGTGTTCAGCGTGGCATTGTTCGCTTTTTCGGGGTTCTCGGCGGTGGCGGCGGAGGACGCGTTCGGAGTCCTCGCGAAGGCGCCGCCATCTGTCCGGTTAAAATGGTCCAGCTGAGGAAACGAGGCCGGTCCGCGGGCGCGGGCTTGTAGTGAGGCGTCCAGAAGGCCTTGCTGCATGAGCAGGGGGAAACGGGCCCCGGCTCCCTGAAGCAGGTTGGGCCGTAGGTCGAGCGGGAGCAACCCGGGCATCCTCTGACCTGACAGAGGGTGGGAAAGAGAGGCGGACGGGTGCATGCCCAGTAAACCCATCCCGCTGCGTACAGCGTTCTGCATCCCTGAAAAAAAAACAAAAAAAAAAAAGTGTTGGCGATTAAACAAAACATACTTAATTATTAATTAGTCCACCTGCACACTGATCCAGGGCCAGACCACGACGGTAAATAAGGTTATGGCATTATCGGCGTGGCATTATCGTCAATAAATCATGGGAAAGTAGGTCTGACGCATGGCATGAGTACAGTGATGATTTATTCACAATAATACACAACCACTTATCCACAAGAGGGCGTAGTCTTTCTGTGAATAAATCCCATAAAGAGGTGTTCGTTGCGGAGTACCGTTCCGACGCTTTCCCCTGATTTATTCACAATAATACACAATTATTGCTTTTATAAAATGTTTACAAAACACACGTTAATAAAAACACAAGCTTTGATTTATAAATGCGTTTATTAAACGCAAATCGTTAATATTCTGCTCTTCCGCAACGTAATCTAGTCCGCTTTTTTTTTTTTTTTTTAAATCAAACGATCGCTGAGTAACAGGATTCCGGTTTATCTAACGATCAAATACCGCCATCTAGTGGCCGAAGCACAAAACACCTTTATACACAATGGCCGTAACAGGTTGAGTGCTCATTATATTAATCTGTATTTTATGATTTAAATTAACGTATACGAATGTGAGGCGCTCAGGTGTGTGTTATCGTCAATAATATCATGACTGGACAAAACGGCTCGGCCAATCCGATTAGACCGTAACAAACCGTTTTTATAAATGTCAATTAATATATACGATACAGAATGTCTTACCTTGTAGTGTTATTTCGTTGGACCGTTCCTCCGCCGACGGAACTTTGTCCTGCCCGGCCTGCGGCCCGACCGGGTTGAAGACGGCAGGCCCCTGCATCCCCGAGGACATGAAGGTAGCTTGAATACTGCCGGAATGAGGAATCATTCCTCCGAACGTGGAGTCCTTGGTGCCGTCTTGAGCGGTCGCCAGCGAGGACTGCACCAAAGCTGACGGAACAGATATTTAATTAAAGCTAATGGTTTGATCTCATGAACTTAAAACAATATGCATGGCGATAATTAACACCGTTAACGATACGTGTAAGTCTACTCACATGTCTGGGCCGAAGTAAGCCCGGCGCCGACGGCTGCCTGAGCGACTCCCGAAGTGGTGATGAATCCTGATCATGAGAACAGAGACGGGCTGATTAGTTAACCAATCACGTCGCCTGGTCTGCTGCGTGTGCAACAGCAAAATGAAAACCCATTCGCACCTGGAGGAGGCTGAGTCGCATTGAATCCAGCTCTTAGGAAAGGGGGCGGAGGACCGAATCCGGGTGGCGGCATAGTCATGGCAACCGGAAAGGTGGGCGGCACCAGGCTGACCGTGGGGACGGACTGTGCCACTGGGATCTTAATGAAGGACAAACAGAGTTGTCATTAGGAATGCTGAGAAGAGGGAGGAGGGGAAAAAATAAAAATAAAAAATCTTCAAAAGAATCGCGATTCTGAATCGACTCAAAATGCCCAAAATTCTTTACATCCGTCTATTATCTTCCGCTTTATACTCTATTAGGGTTCCCCCCCCTCCCCCCATGCTCAGAGGAGATACATCCAGGACAGGACACCATGGTTTTGGACTGTGGGAGGAAACTGGAGAACCCGGAGGAAACCCACACGGACACAGGAAGGACATGCAATGGGGTGTTGGGATGCCCATCCAGGGGGGAACGTTTTGGGCGCTGGGCAGATATACCCTGGACGGGGTGCCAATCTATCACTGGACACACATTCACACAGATTCACACACTCTATATGGGGCAATTCGGAGAATTCAATTGCCCTTGATCCATGTTTTTTGGACTGTGGGAGGAAACCGGAGAACCCAGAGGAAACCCACGCGGACATGGGGAGGAAATGGAAGCTCCACCTAGACTGGGATTCGAACCGGGAATCCCCAACGCTGAGAGGAGAACATGCTAAACCACTAAGCCCGTGTCTATATAGTTAAAAAGACTGATGTATTTCATTTTTAAGGTTAAGTTTTAAAGAATTGCCGAATCTAAATGCACTCTGACTGTAAAGTCGGTATTTTAATTTCGATTAAAGGCGAATGCACCATGGTAAACTTTATTTATTAATACATTTTGAATTGTTTGTTCATTTCTAGACCAAATTTACAGACATTTACATTTGAACTGAGGAATCGATTCTGAATCATATCGTGACATCAGAAATCGTAATCTGATCGAATCGCCCCTCCGTAGTCGGCTGTGATTAAGGGCTGCGTTCCAAACGCACTGAAGCGTACCTGCACGGGCATCATGGCGACGGGCTGGCTGAAGGTCTCCGTCTGGGCGGCGCTGACGGCGTTGTTCTCGGCGCTCACGGGCTGAACCTGGACCTCCTTCGGGGCTTCGGCGCTTTTCTGCGACTCCCATTCTACGTACGGAAAACACGGCAAAGCGTTAGGACGCGAACGGCGGCGAGAAATCGACGGTCACGGCGGTGAGAAACGCATCCAGAAAACATCTCACCACTGTTGACCGACTCCTGGTCAATGATGCCGCCTTCGGCGAATCCATCCAGGTCATCCACCTTCACCTTCTCCCAGGGGATGTACGTCACGCCGAGGTCCACGTCCCAAAACTGCTTGTACTCCTGTTTCACACCTTTGTTCAGAGCCCAGGCGATCTACAGACATACAGCAGCGGGGGATCAACCACCGGACAGATCTGACCGCGGTCCTTACAACAGCGTAATTAATATTCTTTTAATTAACGTATTCTTTATCTTTAATGTGGGCCTTTATAGATTTAATGTAAGAACCCATTTCAATGTAACCATCACTGCCAAACTCACAAAACACTGCAATAAACATTCTATTGTTATATGGGCAATACAGTTTTTCTTTTGTAATTATCACTTAATTAAATATTTAATCCTATGTGCAATGCTTTATTTCATCTATTTGTCGTCGTGTCCTCATGTCGTCGTGTATTATATGCCACGTACATAATGAAGCAGTTTTTTTGTTCTATTTTATTTTTGTATATACTGAACTCTATTTTTATTACATTCTTTTTTTCTTTTAAAGTACTCCTTGTAATATATACATTAGATATATCTTTAATATATACATTAGATATAACTTTCTCAATGACTGCCACTTCTACTGCTGAGAAATGTGAATCAATAAAGGATTATCTGATCTTAATGTCTATATATGCAATTTCTGGTATTAGGACATTTTAAAGTTATTATCTTTTTATTATCTTTTAATAAGGCAAAATAATAATAAAAAAATATATAAATAAACACACCCTGTACAATTACTGATATCTGTATCTATATCTATATCTATATATATATATATATATATATATATATTCATATCTATATATATACACACACACACACACACTGCATCACTGTGGAAATTATAGCAACTTAAATAGCAAAACAAATAAAATGGTTATTTCCCTAAAATTTTACACACACACAATTATGTATAAACATTTTATCTATTTTGTTGAAGTTGCTGTAAATGTGTCCACAGTGATGCAGTCCTCTGCATATATATATATATATATATATATATATATATATATATATATATATATATATATATATATATATATATAGACTAATACAAAATAAATGAAAATTAGAAATGACTTTGGCTCCCCCTAGTGCCCACATAATATAATTAAATACTCTTTTTGGTTAGGGGATGATTTTTTTTAGCAAGTGCATGTGATCTTTATTTGACGTCTGTCCATATTTAACCCAGTGAGACACACACATCGTATGTATGTTGCATAATGAACCCAAAGAATTGTAAAAGCGTCTTTAACATAACCGAACAAAGGAATCATCACCTTAATAACTTTGGATCCGATCTTAAAAGATCCGGTGCTCAGTTTCTGTCGAGCGCGAAAGGCGTCCTGTCTGTGTACCATGCAGATGTAGGCACAGCCTCGAGGAGGTATCATCTACATGCACACAGAAAACGAGGAAGGATCAAGAAACACACACAGACCACAGCTGACTGTAAGCCTTTAAAACAGTGTACAGTATGAAGGTACACTATATGTCCAAAAGTATTGGGGCAACCACTGCAGATCGTCCCACATGATGTTATAATGTGTCTATTCCTCATAAATTGCGTTATTGAGGTTAGACGCTGATGTTGGGGGACGAGGCCTGTCTAACAATCTCCATTCTGGTTTATTTCAAGACAAGTTCTTCCACATCATGGCTTCATGGACCTGAGGCACGAAATAAGGGGCCTTCCCCAAACTGTTCAACATGCACAGTGAGGCGCTTGTTTAATATACCTGTAGCAATGGGACTAAATGTAAAACCCTTTAATTCTGTGATGTCATTCATAGCAGTTGCCGTGATTGTACATGGAATGAAGAAGGAACCACAAAAAAAAATTCAGGAGAACATCACAAAACTTACATTGATGGATTCGATCTGACCGAACTCCTCAAACAGGTTGGTGAGGTCTTGCTGGGTGGCCTTCTTGTCCACTTGGCCCACCCACAGCGTCGTGCTGCAAACTAAACGCAGAGACGGCGACATGTTACAGATGAGGGCAAATAAACAAAAGCAGCTACCATATATATATATATATATATATATATATATATATATGCGGCACGGTGGCTTAGTGGTTTAGCACATTCGCCTCTCAGCACTAGGGATTCCCGGTTCGAATCCCCACCTGGTGGAGTTTCCATGTTATCCCTGTGTCTGCGTGGGTTTCCTCCGGGTTCTCCGGTTTCCTCCCACAGTCCAAAAACATGGATCAAGTTAATTGAATTCTCAAAATTGCCCCATTTAGAGTGTGTCTGTGTGAGTGAGTGTGTGTCCAGCGATGGATTGGCGCCCTGTCCTGGGTCTATCTGCCCAGCGCCCGAGACGTTCTCCCCTGGATGGGCATGGGGAACCCCACCGCGACCCTAATAG
>JAFMOD010000100.1:319395-330666 GCA_019802435.1 Corydoras maculifer | reverse complement strand
AGAACATGGAAACTCCACCCAGATGGGGATTCGAACCGGGAATCCCTAGAGCTGAGAGGCGAACGTGATAAACCACTAAGCCACCGTGCCGCCACTATTTATTTATTTTTACACTTCCTTGGATCGGCACCAACATGCAGTAGGTAGTATTTAGGTGGGGGATGATTTCCAGCGCTGCGCTGACGGGGTGGTGGTCTGTACTGTACGGTTATGCTTGGATTAGGCACAACGACTCGGACTGAGATCAATCCAGCAGCATGATGTGAGCACTGATGAGGGATGAGAGGATAACCAACACAAACAGGGCAGCATCAGACGCGAGCTGATCGCTCTCCACAAGGTGGCGCATTGAGGTGGTGACGTCTAAAGACTGCAGAATAATTAAACAGCGTGGCTCGTCAGTGTCCCTGCAGTGTTAGGAATCATCCACCACATAAATAGCACCCGCTGGGTGGTGGTGGAGTGAATAATGACCCCACTCTGCTCCATGCGGTGTTCAGCACAGGGTCCGAGCTTACCACTTAGGACCTTGGAGCGAATGGGAGGGAGGCCTTTCTTCTGCCGTTCCTTCTCCCGTTCTCGCGCCCGTCGTTCACTGGAGTAGGAACGTGACGATTTCCTCTTCCGGTCCCTGGACCGCGATCGCGAGCGCTTCCGGTGTTTGCGCTTCCGCGATCCAGAGCGGGACCTCGACCTCCGTCTTTTGGGCGACCTGATGGCGTACACGGTCACATGAGCGTCATATAGACCGTCCCCCGGACCCACGGTTTGCACCGGTGAGGGTCTCTCACCTGGACCGGGACCGTGAACGCGTCCTTGAACGAGTACTGCTTGTTTTCTTCTCCTCCGCTTCAAAGATCTCCTCGTCCACAGTGTCCTGTCCCTCATCAAGGTCCATATCCTGTGTGCAGAACAACATTATCGGAGCTTTATTAACGCATCTATATAAGGACAGTAAGTCTGCGTCAAAGCTTAATAATGACACTCATAGAACGGGGCAGATCGGGCCACATGGTGGGCCGATTTTGGCCCACGGGCCATAAGCCGCCCACAAAGCTGAAACCAATGGGCCTTAATAATAACATCTTTAGTATGTAAATTCATTCTGATTATAGTCATGCCTGTTGTTGGTCGTCAATCGAATCGTCCATATTGGTCTCCGGTTCTTGATGCTGCGCTGGAACGCTGCTCTGGACCGATGTGATAGAGTTCTCAGAATACATGTTCTCCTGACTGTCCTTGGTCATGGACTGAAAAATTAAAGAGTAGTCAATTATTATTATATATCGTCATAATGCATTATTAAATTTTATCTTGCATTGATTTACATTGGGAATTACACAATTACACGTCCATCCATCATCTTCCGCTTTATCCTCTATTAAGGTCGCGGTGGGGTTCCCCATGTCCATCCAGGGGAGAACGCCTCGGGCGCTGGGCAGATACACCCAGGACAGGGCGCCAATCTATTGCTGGGCACACACTCACTCACACACACACACTCTATATGGGGCAATTTGGAGAACTCAATTGACCTTGATCCATGTTTTTAGACTGTGGGCTGATACCAGAGAACCCAGAGGAAACTCACGCGGACACGGGGAGGACATGGAGACACCACGCAGATGGGGATTCGAACCGGGAATCCCTAGCGCTGAGAGGAGAGTGTGCCAACCACTAAACCACTGTGCCACCCCAAAATTACACAATTAATTGCAATTACACAAAATTCTGAGCTGTATTTGTATATATAGGTTGATAGGGTGTGGTAGCTCCGTGGTGAGGGCGTTGGGCTATCAATCTGAAGGTTGGGGGTTCAAATCCCAGGTCCACTGAAGTTACCAGTGTGGGTCCTTAAGCAAGACCCTTAACCCTCATTGCTGCAGGGATGCTGTGATGAACGCTGTGCTCACCTTGTAGGACGGTTTGGATAAAAAGGTCGCTTTTGGATAAGTGTCCGCTAAATGACCAAATGTAAATGCAAATGCAGGTTGATATACTGATGGATATATATGGCGATAGATCATAGGTTTGATCCCCATATCATATGCCCCCAAAACATACGGAGTGGGTATAGAAGGGGGGGGGGGGGGCTGCATTAGGGCTAAACCTGTGTTCTGACGCCCACAGTCAAAAGAGGACACTTTTCGGTCATGTCGAAAATGACCTCAGGTCACGGCAAACTCTCAGTCACCTGCACTTTCTGCTGATGCTGCTCCAGGATCTGTTTCTGAAATTGCTCGAGGTTCTGCTGCTGCAGCTGCTCCGCCAGCTGATGGAAAATCGAGGTGTTAATGGACTCGGGAACCATCGGCCTAAAAGACACACAGATCCAGAGGTTTAGTCATTAAAATGAGTTTATAATTGATTCGAATTTTTTTTTGCTGCTTTAGAACAGTTCATCTAGAAGTCACCAAGAGTCTAAATATTAATTCATAAATATTTTAATATTAAAATTGATTTAATACAATTTAAAAAAAAAAATTTTTCTTCATAAGATCCCACCCCTTGACTTGACTGAAAGTGTGTATATATATATATATATATATATATATATATATATATATATATATTTATTTTTATTTTTTCATGATGATGAAATCAAACCGGGCGGCACGGTGGCTTAGTGTTTTAGCATGTTCTCCTCTCAGCACTAGGGAATCCCGGTTCGAATCCCAATCTGGGTGGAGTTTCCATGTTCTCCCCGTGTCCGCGTGGGTTTCCTCCAGGTTCACCGGTTTCCTCCCATAGTCCAAAAACATGGATCAAGGTGAATTAAATTCTCGAAATTGCCCCATGTAGAGAGTGTGTGTGTGTGTGTGTGTGCACAATGATAGACGAGCGTCCTGTCCTGGGTGTATCTGCCCAGCGCCCGAGATGTTCTCCCCTGGATGGGCATGGGGAACCCCCCCCCACCATCAGCAGAACTTAGATCTGTACTGGTAGGGTGAGGTAGTTCAGTGGTCAGGGTGTTGGGCTATCAATCTGAAGGTTGTGGCATCAAATCGCAGGTCCACTGAGCAAGGCCCTCAACCCGTATTGCTCCAGGAATTCTGTATCATGACTGACCCTGTATTCTGACCCCAGGTTTTAAGTTGGGATGCTTGTAAGTTGCTTTGAATAATAAAAAATGTCTGGAAAGGGAACTGTTATCGATGGTCGAGCTCTACATTGCTGTACTTCACGTGTGCTCGTTAGAAATGCATAACGGACGAACAACATTAACGACATTAAAGAGGGAAATCAAAGGAGTCCTTACAACTGAGATGCCGATTCCTTTTTCGAGTTCTCACTGGGTTCCGACTCTGCGCCGAAATCAAACTGTCCCAGGAGCTTCTGCATCAAAAGATAAAAAAAATAAATTAAAAAAAAGTAACGAATTTATTGAAATGTAATAATGTTTATTCATGTCCAGGGATGACACGATACATCGTTTTTTGCGATTTTTGTGAACATAAATGTTACAATTTTCAATCGTCAAGACAACATTCTAATGAAAAATACTTAATATGCTGCAACTTTGGACCAAGTGGGGCAAATCGCACAGAACTGCCATCTAGTGGGCAAATTACAGAATGCAAATTATAATCATCAGGAACATGTACTGTATATCGCGTATTAATACAAATGTAAAGTGCTCAGAGGTGTGTGTGTGTGTGTGTGTGTGTAACATCACGGCTGGACAATCGGCTCAGCCAATCAGATTTAAGGAGTGACCGGTTTTATAATCGCGATTATTTCCTAAACGAACCTCCAGGGATGCGACGATTCATCGTTTTTTGCAATTTTGGTCATTTAAGTGAACATAAATGTTACAATTATCAATCGTCATGACAACGATGTAATGAAAAATACTTATTATGATGTAACTTTTGACCAAGTGGTGCACAGAACTGCCATCTAGTGGGCAAATTACAGAATGCAATTCATACAAAAAAAATCATCAGGGGAAAAATGTACTGTATATCAGGTATTAATACAAATGTGAAGTGCTCAGACGTGTATGTTATTGTCGATAAAGTCGCGTCTGGACATTCGGCTCAGCCAATCATATTTAAGGAGCGTCCGGTTTTATAACTACGACCATTTCCTAATCACAATCTGCATTATTTCCATTGGTGTGGTACCCATGTCTCCGGTTTACCTTGTTAAAGGAGGACACTCTCTGCTCCAGCGGGTTCAGCGTGTTGGCGGCGGCGGCGGCTGTGAGCTGAGCAGTAAGAGCCTGCAGCTGGACCACCAGGCCGGCATCCAGGGCCTGAAGCAGAGACGGCTGGGGCTTCTGCTGCTGCATCTGCAGGTTCTGCACCAACTGCTGCAGCTGCAAGCGGAGACGACAATGAGAAAGGGGACCGACGGCATGCCTTACCGCAGGGACGGCGTGATGCGTGAAATTCCGCTTCGTGGGGCGGGTGGCGTGAAGGTCAAGACGGATGCCAACCTGCTGGCCCTGAGGACTCTGCAGAATCTGCGCCACGGCTGCCATCGTGTCAGAGTTGGAGATCTGCGAGGCCCAGTCGGGTAAACTGGGCACTATGTTGGCGGGCGTAGCGGGCGTCGCAGGGGTGCCTGAGACACAACGCCAAAATCAGAGAATGTAACCGAAATCAAAGACTATGTTGTTTTTATTAATATTATTATAGGATAACGACACTAGCACAGGTGTGACGTGGGGTTAATACCTGGGGTGGCATTATTAACAGGGCCAGCAGTGCTGGCGCTAACTGGCGTGACACTGGGTGGCGGTAGTCCTGCTGCCATGTCCAGCAAAGGCTGGATGATGTCACTCTTAAAGACGCTGTTTTTCTGCCATAGGTTGAGGACACGGACGATCTTGCTCTGTGGTGAGACATTGTGAAGCTTACTATTTAATAAAGGAGCTGAACTTTTTTATTATATATATATTTTATAAGCAGCCAGCTGACAGAACGCACTTTGTCGTCCGAAGGACAGCGGTAGAGATTCTGAAAGGTGGAGATGATGTTCTTGCTGAAGCGCGGCGCGAACACGTCTTTGTCCTGTCCAAACTGGTGCCGGGACTGCCGCACGATGGAGTCGATGACGTACAGCCCGGGGACCTTGTACTCAGGTTTACACTACGAAGGGAGTTCAGCGTTACAAATGAGTCCCGGCAGCAAAAATATAAATAAAATATCAATAAATCAGAGAGACTTTGAGATCAACTGACCTTCTGAATGAACTTCTCCACACTCTGGACCACATGCTTGTAAAACTGGAGGAAAATTTGAATTAAAATAATTAAAATAATTCATTAAAATAAAGCTGTCATGAATAAATCATTAAGCTGCCGGTGATGGTTATATTTACATAGTGCAGATGGGACAGTGCAGGACACTCGGGATGTGACCTTTCGTTTATAGGGAATTTAATAGAACCTTATAAATGGGCACCTGCATACTTTTGGCCACACGGTTTATAATGGTTTATTTGTACAAGCAAAAATAAATACATAAATAAAATAAAAATAATTAAGTTAATTGGGGGGGGGGGGGGGGGGGGGGGGGGGGGGGGGGGGGGGGGGGGGGGGGGGGGGGGGGGGGGGGGGGGGGGGGGGGGGGGGGGGGGGGGGGGGGGGGGGGATATATATATATATATATATATATATACATACACATACATACACACACACACACACACACACACACGTTCTCCTCTCAGCGCTGACTCGTTCGAATCCTCATCTGGGTGGAGTTTCCATGTCCTCCTCGTGTCTGCGTGGGTTTCCTCCGGGTTCCTCCCACAGTCCAAAAACATGGATCAAGGTCAATTGAGTTCTCCAAATTGCCCCATATAGTGTGTGTGTGTGTGTGAGTGAGTGTGTGTCCAGTGATAGATTGGCACCCTGTCCTGGGTGTATCTGGCCAGCGCCCGAAACGTTCTCCCCTGGATGGGAATGGGGAACCCCTCCGCAACCCTAATAGAGGATAAAGTGTAGCTGTGTATATATATATATATATATATATATATATATATATATATATATATATATATATATATATATATGTGTGTGTGTGTGTGTGTAAATAAATAAATAAAGCTACTATTTATTATGTAACTGATCAAGACAAGATACAATACACAGGCAAAAGTATTGGGACATCTACATGTTACACCTACCGGAGCTTTAATCACGGGATTACATGAAGTTATTTTACAAACACTTTTATCCAAAGTGCCGTACAAATATTCCAACTTAATGTTTGGGGTTAGAACACAGGGTGTTCTATGATGTCCATGATGCACCCCCTCCTGGAGGGTTAAGGGCTTTGCACTTCAGTGGACTTGGTATTTTAACCGTCAACCTTAAGCCTGACAGGTACTCGAACCCTGCCTTGACATCACATTTTAAGTTGGTCTCCAACTTAAAGGGTTAAAGGGTTAGATATATTTATATGGTGGATACAAGCCATGAGGTTAATTAAATTAAAGTCATACTGGAACAGTATTCACTATATAGATGGACTTTGTAGTTCAACGGTTTCATTTTGTAGTCCTGGTGTGGTCAGCTCTTCATCCATGGTTCTGCTGAAGCACTGCGGCTATGACGATCGCAGGATGAAACCTGGATTTCTATTGGACTGCCGGACGCCCTTAATGGACTTCTATAGTTTTTAATTGTTAAATACGGGTCACATGATCACCACACCATCTGTACATGGCTGTCCCACACTGTTGATGCTGCCCGGCCGCTCAAGGAGGATGTGCCCCCCACTGAGCCTCGGTCCTCACAAGGTTTCTTCCTTAGGATATCAACATAACGGGGAGTTTTTTCTTGCCACTGTCGCTTCGGCCTGTTTTTTAGGGGTTTAAAGGCTCATAACACGGTAAAGCTGCTCTGTGACAATGTACTATAGTAAAAAGCGCTATATAAATAAATGACTTTCACATACTCCCTTTAATGTGATCTTTGATGATCAGGACCCTCACAAGGCAGGGATTAGGACTACAGCCCGTAACCGAAAAACTATAAAGTGCATTTATATGGTGCGTGATAAACTTACAAGCTGATAAAATGGATAATAAAACGAAACGGCGCTCCTCATAAATTGCCCTGTGATTTTACTATGACAACGTACTTACAGAGTAATTTAAATAATGATGCAAACACCAGCAGCCAATAAAATCATTCATACAGCTCAACCAATTGAACTAAATAGACCAGTTATCAGGAGAGGTGGGGTGAGGGCGGATTCAGAATGGAGGCGCCAAGTCTTTTTGTCATTATTTATAATTAATAAATGAATAAAACCCAATACTTTAATGTGATTATCAGAGTTCTGTGCTGATGAATCGCGGTTGAGAGAACAATGCTGCCGTGATGAATTTAAATGGATGCGTTCTGTTTTGTATCGCAGTGCACTGATCATTTTGCTGAACTGCTGGCGTTGCAGATGCGTAGACGTCCTTGATACTTCAAAATCTAATTAAAAAGATGTGCAGCTGTGTGTTTTAATACACATGACCTCATGGTATGCATAGTTTTTTGCTTACACGGTGTACGTTATTTTTATAACGAAGTACGTTCATGATGCTTTAACATTAAAGGGAAAAATCATTCAAATTCACATCATACAGTTTTACAATAAAGGTGTTATAATAATAATAATAATAATAATAGTCATATTTTTGTGATACATGAAGGAGCTGAGCCACAATTGGGTCCCAGTAAAAACAGGGACGTGCACACTGACCCCCTGGCAATTTAGATTCAGTGCACAGCCGAAGGAAGTGCCAACCAAAGCTTCATTCAGTGAACACATCAGTGAAAAACACCACCTGAATCACCAACAACTAAATAAAATAAACTGCTTGTAAATAAATCTCATAAAACTCTCCTTTCTTACTTGGTATGTTCTCCTGAATCCATGATGTGTGAGTGTGTATCATATCAATGGGTTATCACAGATGTAAGCCAAGACAACTGGTTACTGAACAGAATGAGAGGTCGAGGACATACAGGGTTCCTCACGGAGATGTAACTGAACCTTAAAGAAATGTTCTAACCAGATGGACCAATTAAAAAGAGGACGATCGCTAACTCGTACTGTCCCGGAGTAAACAGCTACAAGGTGAAGCCCTGTGGTTTATGTGAGGCAGCACAGCACAACACACCACCATGTTGATGCCAATGCACCGCTTACAATC
Organism: Corydoras maculifer; assembly: GCA_019802435.1. Lineage (NCBI taxonomy): Eukaryota > Metazoa > Chordata > Actinopteri > Siluriformes > Callichthyidae > Corydoras > Corydoras maculifer. Next base: position 322,500 of record JAFMOD010000100.1, on the reverse strand, counting down.
AACCACCATGCAAATGAAACCATGACTACAAATTCATTCGAGAGACTCCTAAATACAGTAAACACATTTTATAGAGAATAAATGTGTATGTGTGTGTATATATATATATATATATATATATATATATATATATAAGGCGGCACGGTGGCTTAGTGGTTAGCACATTCGCCCCTCAGCACTAGGAATCCCTAGTTTCCATGTCCTCCCCGTGTCTGCGTGGGTTTCCTCCGGGTTCTCCGGTTTCCTCCCACAGTCCAAAAACATGGATCAAGTCAATTGAATTCTCTAAATTGCCCCATATAGAGTGCGTGTGTGTGAGAGTGAGTGTGTGCCCAGCGATGGACTGGCGCCCTGTCCTGGATGCATCTGCCCAGTGCCCAAAATGTTCTTCCCTGGATGGGCATGGGGAACCCCACCACGACCCTACTAGAGGATAAAGCGGGAGATAATGAATGAATGAATATATATACACACACACACAATATAATACAGCAAAGAAGACTATAAAAAACACTATCCAGCTCAGAGGCAGATCATCTGTTGCTGTTTATATATATATATATATATATATATATATATATATATATATATATATATATATATGATGTGTGTATGTATATATATATGTGTGTGTGTGTGTTTTTGTGTGTGTGTGTCTGTGTGTGTGTATGTGTATAAATAAAACACCCAAAGATTTTATATTCTTTCATAAAAATGACAATAAAGGACTTTGAGACGTTGTGTGAGCGCTCCGATTAAAACCGAGACGCAACTTTTGCGAAGGAAATCGATCCGAACAACAAATTCGGGGACATCGACGTTACTGAATAAGAAGGTGGAGCTGAAACCACGGACAACGAGTCTACAAACCAGGACGAGCCGACGATAAAGGAGCTAGTCAGTATATCAGTGTGTCCAAGAAAAAAAAATATAATAAAAATAAATATATATATAATAAAGAAAGTGTGTCTCTATAATACACATCCAACAACAAAGCAACACCCAGGAAACCCAGCAGGTCATTCTTTATCCATGAGTCTATTATAGTATATGACTTTAACCACGGGTCTGAATATATCAGTTATAACTGTATTAACACAATCATTTTCTTCCATTGACACACAGGACACGTCTCAATCAACATAAATAAAGGTTACATAACCAACGATGCATTATAATCATAAACGTGGCTGCATTTTTATAACTGAAGGCTTCCAACTTGGTGGAAGGAGCTTTTTTTTGTTGTGTGTTTGTAATAATAAGAGATTTTATTTGTAACACACTTTTCATTTTGTAAAATCTTAAAGTGCCACAACAATGGCAAACATCCAACACTAAAAAAAAAAAAAAAATCATTAAATATTATGTATGTATCAATGCATCAACAATTATATGCTTTTTTCAAAAAAGAAAAATCTTGAGCAGAGCTTTAAAAATGTCCAGGCTCTGCGCCCACCTAAGACGAACGTCCCAAAACCTGATGTAAACACTTAAATGTATCCTAAATAGATGGTGAATGTCAGTAAAAAATAAAAATAAATAAAATTATTCATTCATTCATTATTGTCCGCTTTATCCTCTATTAGGGTCGCGGTGGGGGGTTCCCCATGCCCATCCAGGGGAGAACGTCTCGGGCGCCGGGCAGATACACCCAGGACAGGGGGGCAATCCATCGCTGGGCACACACTCACTCACTCACTCACACACACACACACACACACACACACACTCTATATGGGCAATTTGTAGAACTCAATTGACTTGATCCATGTTTTTGGACTGTGGGAGGAAACCAGAGAACCCGGAGGAAAACCATGCGGACACAGGGAGAACATGGAAACTCCACCCAGTTGGGGATTCAAACTGGGAATCCCTAGCGCTAAGAGGCGAACGTGCCAAACACTAAGCCACCATGCCACCCAAATAAAAATAAATTTAAAAAAATATGGTCATTCATGATAAAAACACCCCTCAGCAATCTGGGTGAGGGGTCACACCAGCCCAACCCTCTCACCACCAAGATACCCCTCCTCCTTTCCTCTTCCCCGAGGACTGAAAGCCGTTACGGCATTGCAGACCTGGATATTGATGTCTATAGATGTTGACTGTGATGTCATAATAGTTCTGAATGTGGATGTCTTACTACTGTCCTAAACGTCAGTATATTTGGACATCTGCTCCATTAGTAAAGGTCACCTCATGTCCCCCCCACTGATAACGCAAGATGTAAGCTACGCCAAAGTGAGGAGGTGCTACGGAGGTCGGATCACTTTGATGGGTTAGAAGCCATGAGGCTTAATACCGCATACTGTGGTTACATACAAAAAAAACCTTTATGTGTAGTTCTAGCCACTAGGGAGCGCCATGTGGAGGAATGATGCTCACTTGGAGTGGAGCGCGGAATGCCACGCCCAGCGTTGTGATCAATAACCAATCAAAGGGCCACGCCATAAGGTAAGAGTGCCATCCGCTACGTTACCGTGCAACACCGTCCCCTAGAGCGCTCATTAATAATTGTTCTGCATGCACAACTAGAGGATTTTGTCCTTATAAAGGGACTCCGTCCTAAAAATAGCGTCCATCTTGCAATATCGCAGCTATATCGTTTTTGGAAAAACCGTCCTCAGTGACACGTTATTGAATTTCCGATTCGTTACAGATCCTTATACTCACGTAAACGTTTACAATGATAAAGGATAAAGCACGGTGCGGCGGACAAAACGGAAAGTACGATTATATTTGACGTCACTTAACGAGACAACAATTTACAGAAAGGAAGAAAGAAAACGTAACTGGTCACCAACATATTTCTATAAATAAATTTTTGCCCGGGTTCACGGGCGGCACGGTGGATTCCCGGTTTCGGATCCCAATCTGGCTGGAGTTTCCATTTCCCCCCCGTGTCCGCGTGGGTTTCCTCCGGGTTCTCCGGTTTCCTCCCACAGTCCAAAAATATGGATCAAGGTCAATTGAATTCTACAAATTGCCCCATATAGAGTGTGAGTGTGTGGCCAGTGATAGATTGGCATCCTGTTCTGGGTGTATGGGTGTATCTGCCCAGCGCCCGAAACGTTCTCCCCTGGATGGGCATGGAAACCCCCCCCC
>JAFMOD010000100.1:297625-310278 GCA_019802435.1 Corydoras maculifer | reverse complement strand
ATATATATATATATATATATATATATATATATATATATATATATATATACACACACACACACACACATATATATATATATATATACATACATATGCACATAAAAACTATTATATATAATAAAAAATTAATTAATTAATTAATTAATTAAAAGAACGCGCACACACAGGCATGTACTCACTCCCTCTCTCCTCTATACACTCTATTACATTAAACTTATATCAACAGGGTCAAGGGTGGGTCATGCTCACGGAGCCACATTGCTAACTTCATTGGATCTGAGATTTGAACCCACAACCTTCAGATTGATACACCAACAACCCCGCCCACTGAGCTACCACACCCGTACTTCCACAAAGCACCAGACCAGACCTGATTACACCCCAAACCAAAAAGCATCGGAATCGTGAGCTTTTCACCAAACTGCAGTCTACCGTCTAAAACAAAAGAAGGTCATGACCTCCATCAGCTCACATCCTTTTAGATGGCCACGGATGGAACGAAATTTAAACGTCAACATGTCGATGGAGGCGTTATGCAGCACACAAAAATTTAATCACATGAATCCCAGCACAACCCTACGACGTTGAGGAGCAGAAACGTCTCATTTCACTTTTAATAAACCTATTAACCAAAAGTCTCCACCACCACAAGTGTCTGAACGTTACATGAATATCCAAACCCTGCAGTCTAACATAGAGAATTATTTATAACACACCTGTTTATTATACGGCTCTATTGTTAGCCCTGTTCTCCTCCTACGACCTTAAACGCATTATAACTGCTCCCACTTCAGAGGGGTAGATTCACTGCTCATCGGATAGCAGAGCCGTCCAGGTGGGGTATCATTCATTCATTCATTCATTATCTCCCGCTTATCCTCTATTAGGGTCGCGGGGGGGGGGGGGGGTTCCGCATGCCCATCCAGGGGAGAACGTCTCGGGCGCTGGGCAGATAGACCCAGGACAGGGCGCCAATCCATCGCTGGGCACACACTCACTCACACACACACACACTCTATACGGGGCAATTTTGAGAATTCAATTAACTTTATCCATGTTTTTGGACTGTGGGAGGAAACTGGAGAAGTGTGGGTATCATGTGTTACAAAAAAAAAGAAAAAGAAAAAAAAAAAAGTTTAAAAACCTTTAAAGCTTCTATGAAAACAAATCGAAAAGTGAAACTGGAAAAGTGAGGTTCCTCATTTCCGAGCCATCACTCACTGCTGATCTGAACTCTGAAAGGCTGGAGGCTTTATAAAGGCCTCTGAAGCTGAATACTTATAATCTAAACTATAATCTAAAGTTATGGTCATTTGTTTCATCTTGGCAACGCAAAAATTAACATCAGCCCCTTCATAAATATGAATAAATAAATGAATGAATTAATTAATTAATTAAATAGGCCGCGACCCGAACCCCGGACAAGCGGTAGATAATGGATGGATGGAATTAATTAAATAGGGCGGCACGGTGGCTCGGTGGTTTAGCACGTTCGCCTCTCGGCACTAGGGTTTCCATGTTCTCCCCCGTGTCCGCGTGTGGGTTTCCTCCGGGTTCTCCGGTTTCCTCCCACAGTCCAAAAACATGGATCAAGGTCAATTGAGTTCTCCAAATTGCCCCATATAGAGTGTGTCTGTGTGTGAGTGTGTGCCCAGCGATAGATTGGCGCCCGGTGTATCTGCCCAGTGCCCCCCCCCCAGTAGAGGATAAAGCGGAAGATAATGGATGAATGGATTATGTTTCTATTGGTGGTTAAAGCTTAATCACGCTCTCATACACTTTATATTCTTAACTATGTTTGGAACAAGTATAGAACAAGTATGCTTGGGGGAAAAAAAAGTCTCTGAGAATTAAAACAACGTTCCTCGTTCATTCATGCGTTTGTTCTCGGTTCTGCATACAGTTCTTTAAAAAGCATATATATTTATTTGAGAGGACACACCATCTTGGACATCATCGTTAATTAACGGCAGTTTTTTTGGTTATATATTTTAAACTGTTTATTCTCTTTTTTGGTTTATTTTATATTTCCATTTTTTTTTTTTTTTTTTTAATAATTCCGAGGTAGGTTAGAGACCTCCTGAATTGTTCCAAATTTTTTTTACGTATGGTGCGGGCTGCATTACATCTGAGATCATACCTACAAATAATTTACACTGCTGTTTTTTATTTATTTTATTTAAAGTTAATATCCTTTCCATCTTTCGCATCACATGTTTTTATTTGGTGCTCATCTGAATACTTACCTTTATCGCTTTAATTGCCGATTTGGTGATCTGGGTCATCTTCGCTTTGGAGATCGGGGGCTTGTATTCATTCAGCGAATACAGCTGGAAGAGAGGAGCAGAGACACGGGTCACGATTGACTATTCAACATGACAAGAGCCAATCAAATCACTGGACATCATGCTTCCTCAGGACCAGTACCGTCATTTATATTTAGTTACCGTATTTTCCGTATTATAAGGCGCAGTCTGAATTACGGACTCTCTTTCTGTACGGTACTTATTCTGTACTGCAGTGTATTATAAGGCACTCGCTAAAACATACGATCTACAAGAAAAGTAAAGGATGTAAAACGCTGATTTATAATTGAAGTTTATTCTACTACTTGATAAAACACATTATTTTAATCCCTCTTCTCCCACAAATCCATCAGTGTCCTCGTCTTCTGTGTCTGAATTAAAAAGCTGTGTCTCTATCCAGCACTCCGGTGTCCCCCCTCATCAATGTCTGAGTCCGTCTCGTCTCCAGGCCGGTGTTCGGCGACGATGCCGGCTTTAGCGAAAGCTCGGACGACGGTCACAGCAGAAACCTCAGCCCAGGCGTTCACAATCCGTTCACAGACGGTGGTGTAACTCGCCCCGCCGCCGCCTCCGTGTTTTAGTAAACGTGTGGTCGCCGTCTATCATCCATCGCTCCCAACTTTACTTTAAACTCCCCGTTTACGCCAATGTCCAGCGGTCGGAGTTCTTTATTTAATCCTCCCGGAATGACGGCGAGCTCCCAATTCATTTTCCGTCGCACAACAATACTTTTATAGAATTTGAAACTCAGTCCACGTATAAGGCGCACCGGATTATAAGGCGCACGCCCGATTTCTGGAAAAATCTTAGGCTTTTAGGTGCGCCGTATAGTCCGGAAAATACGGTATTTTATTCAAAGCGACTTGAAAATGGGAAAACGCAACGAGTCAGTAGTTACACTGTACAGCAGCTACACTGTAAGATGATCAAAGCTCACCAGAATCTGATCCCGCCCCCTAGTGTTTTGAGTTGTTGTTACGTGACACTGCCTTATGGACAGAGTTGGGAAGATCGTACCACCATTGATCAGTGGTGAATGAGTTGAGGCGACCACCAGGCGGCATCCATCACAAGAGTGCAGTGAACGAGTCGGAGTGTATTTCGGAAATATAGAGTGAAGGTTAGAGGGGCAAGATCCTGAGATTGCCCTGTAGACCAGAGTCAGTGTCTTGGGTTCTCCCATCCAGGGGAGGGGGGGGGGTTTCTCCCATCCAGGGGAGAACGTTTCGGGCGCTGGGCAGAAACACCCAGGACAGGGGGGCAATCTATTGTTGGGCACACACTCACTCACACAGACACACACTCTATATATGGGGCAATTTGGAGAACTCAATTGGCCTGGATCCATGTTTTTTTTGGACTGTGGGAGAAAACCAGAGAACCCGGAGGAAAGCCATGCGGAACACGGGGAGGACATGCAAAACCCCGGATTCGAACCGGGACTCCCTCTCAGCGCTGAGGAGAACATGCCAAACCACCCCAAAACTACACCCGCTTTGAGGTTATTTCGAGAACAAACGGGACGGACAATATAACCTAAGGACTACAGATTGTGAGTGCAGAACTACAAAACGTCATCCGTAGGATGAATACTAATGAGGTGACGCTCGGAAAGTGCCGGTGATGAGAAAAAAAAATTAAAAAGTCTGCAAAAACAAACCATATAAATATAAATGTAAAGAATTTACCGATATTTAAGATGTTCATTAACTTATTTTAATTATTTTAAACACTTTGTACGGAGCAGATAACGGCTGCTGTAGACAGTTAAGGCCCCGACGAACCGTTTAAATTGTGCGTTTACGTTAAAATAAGCTACGAAACGTGCAATTAACGATCGTTATTCGCGGTTTAACGTTTAATATTAATGACGTATTTGTGTGTATGAGGCGGTTACCACGTTAGCACGTTGGCTAACCCGCTAACAGTCCATTGCGCCTTTTGTGCCAACGGACAACAAGCGATTTCTTAGTAAAACTGAGGTAAATTTGAGGTTTTAAAACCGATAATCGTCGACTTTGTGGTCGGTGGGTGTGAGCCTGCCGGAATTGCGGCTGTTTGCGGAATGAAAACGTGTGTTTTGGGTGTAAATACTGAGCGTTAGCCGCGAGGCTAAAGTCCCCGGCCTGTATTTGGAGGGGACGCGGGGGTTTTGTGCTCGGCGTGTCGGGGTGAGGAAACAAACCTCGCCGTTGAACGCTTTCACGGCCTCCATGGTGCTGCTGGGGGGGGCGCGTTCCGGAGCTGGATGGAGGCGCGGAGGGCGGCGGTGCTCTGCCTCAGGGCCGGCGTGGAGCTGTGTGCATGGCCCCGGTCACGGCGGCGGGCGAGATGGAGGAGAGGCGCTGAAGGTGTGGGGGGGATATGGCTGACCGGCGCGCTTACAGGTCGCGGCCGCAAGAGGGAGACATTTCTCTTCGTTAAAAAACAAAACAAAACAAAAAAGGCACAACGGCTTGGTGGGGGTTGGCATGTTCTCCGCTCAGTGCTGGGGGATTCGAATTCTAATGTTCTCCTCCTCCGAATAAGGTGTCCTCCGGGTTCCCTGGTTTCCTCCCACAGTCCAAAAAAAAAAACATGGATCAAGGGCGATTGAATGCTGCCAATTGCCCCATAGAGAGTATGTCTGTGTGAGTGTGTGCCCAGCGATGAATTGGCGCCCTGTCCTGGGTGTATCTGCCCAGCACCCGAAATTTTCTCCCCTGGATGGGCATGTGGACCCCCCCCCCCGCGCGACATTAATATAGGATAAAAGCGGAAGATAATGAATGAATGAAAGGGCAATTGAGTTCTCCCAATTGCCCCCATGTAGAGTGTGTCTGTGTAAGTGAGTGTGTGCCCAGTGATAAATTGCCCCCCCTGTCCTGGGTGTATCTGCCCAGCACCCGAAACGTTCTCCCCTGGATGGGCATGGTGGGGAACCCAATTCTCCCAATTGCCCCATATAGAGTGTGCTTGTGTGTGTGTGTGTGTGTGTGTGTGTGTGTGTGTGTATGTACGTATGTGTATGGATTGGCACCCTGTCCTGGGTGTATCTGCCCAGCACCCGAAACGTTCTCTCCTGGATGGGCATGGGGAACCCCCCACCCCCACCCCTCCCTCTATGACCCTAGTACAAAATAGGATAATGGATGGATGGATATGCTGCTTAGGCGGCATGGTGTCTTAGTGGTTTAGCATGTTCTCCTCTCAGCACTAGGGATTCCCGGTTCGAATCCCCATCTGGGTGGAGTTTCCATGTCCTCCCCGTGTCTGCGTGGGTTTCCTCTGGGTTCTCCGGTTTCCTCCCACAGTCCAAAAACATGGATCAAGTTAATTGAGTTCTCCAAATTGCCCCCATATAGAGTGTGTCTGTGTGAGTGAGTGTGTGTCCAGCGATGGATTGGCGCCCTGTCCTGGGTGTATCTGCCCAGCGCCCGAAACGTTCTCCCCTGGATGGGCATTCCATCATGGAATAACATATAGACAGAAGAATGGGACACCCCCATGTTCCATTTCCATGAACTTTAATGGAAGTCCATTCAGTCTGAGCTGTACCAAAAAGACCGACGCAAAGGAGGAGCATGATGCACACTGCCATGTTGATAATAAAACTCCACCAGCATCGAGTTCAACGCGTGTTTATTAACCTAATAAAACACAGAGTTATTGCACATCTACACCCAACGATGGGTTTAATTATCCTTAAACAACAGTGCAGTGCAAAGGTTTATCAGTGCTCCCAAACAAAGGCATGTACTTATGTACTCAGATTATATATATATATATATATATATACATACAGTGTACCAGTCTAAAGTTTGGACACGCCTCCTTTTGGCTTCCCATGGTCCCATTTCCACTCACTGCAAAGATGGACTTTGTAGTTCTACAGTAACATGTAGTCCATCTGTTTGTTCTACAGTACATACTGTGTTCTCTGTTCTAATAGTCAGAACCCCAATAGTACCCCCACAGAGCAGGGGTTATTGAGTGGGGGCATTAGTCCTATCCCAGCAGTGTCACTGAGGTGTTGAAATGAAACTCCAGCAGCACTGCTGCACTAAAAAACCCCCATCACATCAGTGTCACTGCAGAACTGACAACAATCCACCACCCAAATGATACCTGTTCTGTGATGCTCCTGAGAACCAACAGGGGGCGAACAACAACAAAGAACACAGATGGACTACAGTCTGGAATTGTGGAACTACAAACTCCATCTATATGATAAGTGGAGGAGATGGATTATAGAGCAAGAAGGGGGCGTGGCCTAACTTTTGACTGGTATTATATATATATATATATATATATATATATATATATATATATATATATATATATGATGTGTTCTAGGTAAATAGCAGCAGTGTGAGATTATCAGATTATACTGTAATAAAGCTGAAACAGTTAGCTGTGTAAATTCTGCAATAATATCAAGAAAATACAACAAAAAAACAACCGTTCCTGAAGGATAACACTGTTGGCATGTTCTCCACCATGTTCACACGATAAGATTTGAATCCCATGCATCCACCCCGAGAGCGAAATGAGTCCAGATTACTATCACCACGTCAACGTGAATATTTAATCCCATTGTTAATTAAAGAACGCCTATCAACGTGAAGCTTAAGCACAAGCGATGCTCAGAAGCCCTCTTCATCGCGTCACATGACCCCCCCCCCCACCTCCTACATACACGTGTGGACAGGGCTCCGGAACGCCGTGCTCTCGAAATGAACCAAGGGACCGGGCACAGCCCCCCCCCCCCACCACGAAAGCGTTATACCAGGATATTATTTTTTTGCATGTTTGAAGGCGTTAAAGTACAGAGCTGAATGTTCCTCCCGAAGAGACGAGGAGTCCTGTGATCTTCAGATGACTTCTGAGGAGCAACAAAACAAAGCCATGTGTTAAACTCGAGTGTAAGTACAGATACAAACCTGGAGCCGCTGACGGCATGATGTTCCTGCTTCACTGATGACATAACGAGCCGTTACGACGTTCTAGTACAGGGGTTCTCAAACTGTGGTGCACCATATAATGGTATGGATGTACAATACATTGTTTTCCAGATGTTTTTTTTTTTTTATAAACTGCGTTTTGTAATCTGTGTGAGTGAGTGTGTGCCTAGTAATAGATTGCCCCCCTGTCCTGGGCGCCCGGAACGTTCTCCCCTGGATGGGCATCCCCCCCCCCTCCCCGCGACCCTCATAGAGGATTAAGATCAAAGACTGAATGATAAAGTTAGGTAAAAAAAATAATAGTGTTTAATATACAATTTTGACCAAATTGGGGGGGGGGGTTCCCCATACCCATCCAGGGGAGAACATTTTGGGCGCTGGGCAGATACGCCCAGGACAGGGCGCCAATCTATCACTATGCAGACACACACGCTATATGGGGCAATTTAGAGCATCGAATTAACCTGGAATCCATGTTTTTGGACTGCGGGAGGAAGCCGGAGAACCCGCAGACACGGGGAGGACATGGAAACTCCACCCAGATTAGGATACGAACCTGGATTGCATCACTGAGCGGAGAACATGCTAAACACCGAGACACTCCATACACAATTACTGTACTTTCGCCCCCCAAAAAATACATTACCCATAATGCCACCCCGCTATTCCCTTAATATCTAGCCATGATCTGATCTTCTGCCCTGTGCCGTCCTACCTGCCCTTTGATGAGCCTGGATCTTCTCCAGAGCCGTCATGGTGCGGATGGACCTGCGCTCCTTGAAGGCAACTGCAGGAAGAACCTCCTGGTCGTGAGGAAAGCCCACAGTGGATGTTCTCTCAGGAGCATTAATTATGTCCTCTATAGTGAGGCCCGTGACGGGTTTGCCGTTGGTGGAGGACGGATTGTCCTTCAGAACAGAACAGGTGGGTGCAGGAACCTGCAGGACATCTCTCTCTTTAGTTTATAAACCCGAACCAAGAAAGTCTTATGAATATTATTCCTCTAACCTTCTCTGCTGACTCAGCTTTCCTGGTTCTCTTCATAATTTCTTCTAGTCGCTGTGGAGAGAAGGTTACGCCCCATGTGATAACAGTCTGTTTATTATCATTTATATAAATATATATATTCATTATCTTCCGCTTTATACACTACTAGTGTCTTGGGGGGGGGGGGGTTTCCCCATGCCCATCCGGGGGAGAACGTCTCGGGCGCTGGGCAGATAGACCCAGGACAGGACGCCAATCCATCGCTGGGCACACACTCTATATGGGGCAATTTGGAGAACTCAATTGACTTGATCCATGTTTTTGGACTGTGGGAGGAAACCGGAGAACCCGGAGGAAACCCACGCAGACACGGGGAGGACATGGAAACTCCACCCAGAATGGGATTCGAACCGGGAATCCCCAGTGCTGAGAGGAGAACATGCCAAACCACTAAGCCATCGTGCCAACCCATATATTCATTCATTCATTCATTATCTCCCGCTTTATCCTCTATTAGGGTCGCGGTGGGGTTCCCCATGCCCATCCTGAGGAGAACGTCTCGGGCGCTGGGCAGATAGACCCAGGACAGGGCGCCAATCCATCGCTGGGCACATACTCACTCACACACACACACTATATGGGGCAATTTTTGAGAATTCAATTAACTTGATCCATGTTTTTGGACTGTGGGAGAAAACCGGAGAACCCGGAGGGAACCCACGCAGACACAGGGAGAACATGGAAACTCCACCCAAATGGGGATTCGAACCGGGAATTCCTAGCGCTGAGAGGCGAACGTGCTAACCACTAAGCCACCACGCCGCCGCCAACCCATATATATATATATATATATATATATATATACGTTCCGCTCCTTAAATTTGATTGGCTGAGCCATTTGTCCAGCCATGACATCATTAACAACATATACCTCATATCAATGTGTGATATACAATACTTTTTTTTAAAATCATAATATACAGATTCATGTAAACAGTGAGCACGGTGGCTTAGTGGTTTAGCATGTTCTCCTCTCAGCGCTAGGGATTCCCGGTTCGAATCTCAATCTGGGTGGAGTTTGCATGTCCTCCCCGTGTCCCTGTGTTTCCTCCTACAGTCCAAAAACATGCATCAAGGTCAATTGAATTCTCCAAATTGCCCCATATAGAGTGTGATTGAGTGAGTGAGTGTGTGTCCAGAGATAGATTGCCCCCCTGTCCTGGGGGTATCTGCCCAGTGTGCGAGACGTTCTCCACTGGATGGGCATGGGAACCCCTTCCCCAGAACCCTAGTAGAGGATAAAGTGGAAGCTAATGGATGGATCAGAACTAAACCCGTTACGCTGTTTTTTTTAAAAATAAACTGTGTTCTGTAATTTGGCCACTAGAGGGCATTTTTTTAGATTATTAGAGAAACGGGAATACTGTTACTCAGCGATCAGTGTTCACTTTAAAACCTGGACTAGATTAATTCGCGTGAGACCAAATTATTAATTTTGCCTACAATAAACGCATTAATTAAACAAATCTTGTTTTTTTATTATAGTGCGTTTGTAAGCATTTAAAAAAAAACAATTGGAGATATAAACAGAGGTGTAGCTGTACTCTGCTATAATAATAATAATATAATAAAATATAGGCGGCACGGTGGCTTAGTGGTTTAGCACGTTCTCCTCTCAGCGCTAGGGATTCCCGGTTCGAATCCCCATCTGGGTGGAGTTTCCATGTTCTCCCCGTGTCTGCGTGGATTTCCTCCTGGTTCTCCGGTTTCCTCCCACAGACATGAATGAAGTCAATTGAATTCTCCAAATTGCCCCATATAGAGTGTGTCTGTGTGAGTGAGTGTTTGCCCAGCAATGGATTGGCGCCCTGTTCTGGGTGTATCTGCCCAGCGCCCGAGACGTTCTCCCCTGGATGGACATGGGGAACCCCACCGCGACCCTAATAGAGGATAAAGCGGAAGAAGATGAATGAATGAATGAATAATAAAATATAATAATATCTGGACTAGGTGAAGTTGTAGTTACGTGTAGTTCTTAGGATGCTATTTCGGACTGTGTAGTCGCTGCACTCCCCTGCACCTCGACTCTCGTACCTTTTTCCTTTCCTGTCGTTCGTCCTCTTCTTTTTGGAATCGGATTTCTCTCTCCATCTTCTGCTGCCTCGCCACCAGCCTCAGTCGAGCCTCATCCTCTTCTCTCTGAGGACAAAGCCCACCTCATTTCTATCCCTCATCGCATCATAACCAATACAGTTAAAACAATCTTTAAATAAACATTAAATTTGATGTTTATTATTATTATTTTTTAGACGTTAGATGTCTGTTGGTGCTCAAAGTCCCCATCATGTGCCATCAGGCCCTAAACGGAGGACACCTCTGACCTGCTGCTGAACCCATCCTGCTTCCTCAGCATCCTCCTTCTCCTCCTCAGCTTTCCTCCGTTCCTCCTCGTCCCTTGTCCTCCTCTCCTCCTGCAGTGCGAGAGCCGCCGCCTCCTGCCTCAGTCGCTCCTCGGCCCTCCGCCGAGCCAGCTCTTCTCGTCCTCGCCTGGAGGCGTACATCACACCGGCTACACGATCAAAACCTGACAATGCTGCATGGAGAGCTGTTGTACTACCAGATCTGACCAACAGAGGTCTCTGAATTTCATCCATCCATCCGTTATCTTCCGCTTTATCCTGTACTAGGGTCACGGTGGGGGGTGGGGGGGTTTCCATGTCCTCCCCGTGTCCGCGTGGGTTTCCTCCGGGTTCTCCGGTTTCCTCCCACAGTCCAAAAACATGGATCAAGTCAATTGAATTCTCCAAATTTCCCCATATAGAGTGTGTGTGTGTGTGTGAGTGAGTGTGTGCCCAGCGATAGATTGGCACCCTGTGCCAATCCATGGGTGTATCTGCCCAGCGCCCGAGACGTTCTCCCCTGGATGGGCATGGGGAACCCCACCTCCCTAATAGAGGATAAAGCGGGAGATAATGAATGAATGAATGTTGTTATTTTAAGGAGGAAACCTTGTGAGGACCGAGGCTCAGTGGGACGCTCATCCTCCTCGAGTGTGGGGGCAGTGTCAACAGTGCAGGACATCCATGTACAGATAGTGTGGTGATCATGTGACCCGTATTTAACAATTGAAAACCCTTTTTAATTTCAACCTTTGTGAGAGAAAACGGTTTCTGACCTTTCGCTTTCGCGCCGCTGCCTGCTCTCCTCGTCCTCTCGCTCCCGTTGCAGCCGAGCCTGCCGCCTCTTCTCTGACAGCATGCGCAGGGCTTCGTCAGGGTCCGTGGTTCCTGCTGAAGGTCGGCTGTGCCCTGCGGCGCTGTTCACCCTCTGCTCTAAAATGCAGACATTTCAGTCGACTAAAGAGTGAAGACTAATTAATATATAATATAACAATTTAATATATATATAAATAAGGCGGCACGGTGTCTTAGTGGTTTAGCATGTTCTTCTCTCAGCACTATGGATTCCCGGTTCGAATCCCAATCTGGGTGGAGTTTCCATGTTCTCCCTGTGTCCATGTGGGTTTCCTCCGGGTTCTCCGGTTTCCTCCCACAGTCCAAAAACATGGATCAAGTTAATTGAATTCTCCAAATTGCCCCATATAGAGCGTGTTTGTGTGAGTGTGTGCCCAGCGATGGATTGGCGCCCTGTCCTGGGTCTATCTGCCCAGCGCCTGAGACGTTCTTTCCTGGATGGGCTTGGGGGACCCCACCCCCGCGACCCTAATAGAGGGTATAGAGGAAGATAATAAATGAATGAATATCATGCATTCATTCATTCATTATCTTCCGCTTATCCTCTATTAGGGTCGTGGGGGGGTTCCCCATGCCCATCCAGGGGAGAACGTCTCAGGCGCTGGGCAAATAGACCCAGGACAGGGCGCCAATCCATCGCTGGGCACACATTCACTCACACAGACACACTCTAAACGGGGCAATTTTGAGAATTCAATTAACTTGATCCATGTTTTTGGACTGTGGGAGGAAACCGGAGAACCCGGAGGAAACCCACGCAGACACGGGGAGAACATGGAAACTCCACCCAGATGGGGATTCGAACCGGGAATCCCTAGCGCTGAGAGGCGAACGTGCTAAACACTAAGCCACCGTGCCGCCCTGTGTGTGTATAGGTATGCATAATTATGTATAGTGTACATAATTACTATATTACTATATTTAATATATTTAATAAAGAAATAAATAATAAATAATAATAGAATAATAAATAATAGAAATAATAATCATTTATTCAGTATAAGGAGTCATTCAGGGTCAGGGTCGGGTTCTCCCGTTTCCACAGTCCGAAAACATGGATCAAGGTCAATTGAATTCTCCAAATTGCCCAGTGATAGATTGCCCCCCTGTCCTGGCTGTATCTGCGCAGCGCCCGAAACGCTCTCCCCTAGATGGGCATGAGG
>JAFMOD010000100.1:287067-297451 GCA_019802435.1 Corydoras maculifer | reverse complement strand
AATCCCCATCTGGGTGGAGTTTCCATGTTCTCCCCGTGTCTGCGTGGGTTTTCTCCGGGTTCTCCGGTTTCCTCCCACAGTCCAAAAACATGGATCAAGTTAATTGATTTCTCAAAATTGCCCCATTTTGAGTGTGTCTGTGTGAGTGAGTGTGTGCCCAGCGATGGATTGGCGCCCTGTCCTGGGTGTATCTGCCCAGCGCCCGAGACGTTCTCCCCTGGATGGGCATGGGGAACCCCCCCACGACCCTAATAGAGGATAAAGCGGAAGATAATGAATGAATGAATGAATATATATTTATAATGCGAGTCGCGTATACACACCCTCTGAGCGGGGACGTGAGTTTGTCCGGGAGCTCTGTCCCTGAGGAACTAACTTTAGCAGAGGGAGTCTGGGAGACGAGCATCTTCGGTTTTTTGTTCTCAAGATCACCTTTAAAATTCTTGGAAGCACAAAAAAACAAGAGAGATTATGACATCATCAAACAGTTTGGACATGCCTATCCGGGGGACGGGGGACGGGTGTCAGGGGGTTCCCCATGCCCATTCATTGGAGAACGTTTCAGGCACTGGGGCAGATACACCCAGGACAGTGCGCCAATCTATCACTGGGCACACACCCACCTACACACACTCTATAGGGGCAATTTAGAGCAGGGGCAGCAGAGCAGTGTCTTAGTAGTTGGCATGTTCTCCTCTCAGCGCTGGGGCTTCCAGATTCGAGTCCCAATCTGGGTGGGGTTTCCATGTTCGCCCCTTGTCCACGTGAGGTTTCCTCTGGGTTCTCTCCCCACAGTCCAAAAAACATGGATTCAAGGTAAATTGAATGCTCTAAATTGGCCCATACAGAATGTGTGCCCAGCGATAGATTGGCATCCTTTCCTGGCCCAGTGTCTGCCAAGCACCTAAGAAGTTCTCCCCTGGACGAGCTTGGAGAACCCCCCCACCACAACCACACCTATAAACCCCCTCCTTGGCCTTCCTCTCCTCCACCTGCCAGATGGCCCCACCCTCCACCCTCCAATCCTCTTCATGAACAAACAAAGCTCTAACTCTTACGTTCTGCTGATTGGAGGTTGGATGGAGGACGGAGGACATCCCAGGCCTGACGGTTCTGACGTCCGCCGCCGGTCCGGCAGTCCGTTGGGGTCTTGGCGCCGCGCTGTTGTTCAGAACATGGCAGGAGACTGACCGTGGACAGATGTGCACCCCTGAATGACGAGGGGGGGGGGGGGTTGAGATACGACATGAGAACATGTATGAAGGCGAAATGAAGACATGAGGGACGGGAAGCGATGAAGGCACGAAAAGAAGAGTGGACGGTCGTCTTTTATACGTCTGCTGTGAGCACGACGGGCGGGAATGTTCTTCTCTATTTTTTAGATACTCCAGAATTTCCAACCCTCTTATATATTCATCCATTACCTTCAACTTTATCCTCTATTAGGGTCGGGGGGGGGGGTTCCCCATGCCCATCCAGGGGAGAATGTCTTGGGCGCTGGGCAGATACACCCAGGACAGAGCACCAATCTATCACTGGACACACACTCACTCACACAGACAGACACACTCTATATGGGGCAATTTGGAGAACTCAATTGACCTTGATCCATTTGGACTGTGGAAGGAAACCGGAGAACCCGGAGGAAACCCACGCGGACACGGGGAGGACATGGTATCTCCACCCAGATTGGGATTCGAACCTGGAATCCCTCGTGCTGAGAGAAGAACATGCTAAACCACTAAGCCACCGTGCCGCTCTATTACGGATTATAGATCATTTATACAGTGTTATACATATTTTAAAAATTTGTTCTGCACCAGACATGTTCTCCCCGTGTCCATGTGGGTTTCCTCCGGGTTCTCCGGTTTCTCCGGTTCTCCATATAGAGTGCTTGTGACGGTGTGAATAAGTGTGCACCCAGTGATAGATTGGCGCCCTGTCCTCTCAGCGCTGGGTATCCAGGTTCGAATCCCAATCTGGAGTTTGCATGTCCTCCCCGTGTCCGCGTGGGTTTCCTCCGGGTTCTCCGGTTTCCTCCCACAGTCCAAAAAACATGGATCAAGATCAATTGAATTCTCTAAATTGCCCCATATAGAGTGTGTCTGTGTGAGTGAGTGTGTGCCCAACGATAGATTGGCGCCCTGTCCTGGGTGTATCTTCCCAGCGCCCAAAACGTTCTCCCCTGGATGGTCATGGGACCCCCCCCCCCCGCAATTCTAGTGGGGGCATTGGGCGGAAAATAATGAATGAATGAATGTTCTGCACGCTTGAGTTGGCTGGATTAACATCTAAATTGATGAATTTGGGGGGGAGTCCGGGGGTAACCAGCGATTGGGGGTATTAATAGCACCTCCAGATCGGGTTTGAAAGCCTGGAGTATCTCCGTGGTACGCTCTCTGGGGTTTTACCTTCTCCTCGGGACAAGCACACGGCGCTCCTGCTCCGGGCTAAATAGGAGATTGTGGGAGTCTGAAGCCGACTAATCAGATTCAGCTCCCACTGGGTGGGGGGGCGGCGTTTGGCTGGACGGAGGCAAAGGACACAAAGACGTCAAGTTTGAGAAAGAAAAAAAAAATTTGGAGAAGACAAAAAAGCCAGAAGCCAAGAGAGGAATGTCCGCCGAAGCGTCAATTAACCAGCATTTACCATTCGGGCCCTTTTTGGCCCCGTGCGGCGCCCCCCTCTGGGAGCCGGCCCCTCCGCCCTGCTTGGCGTTCCGACTCCTCTCGATGGTTCTCCGTACCACGGATTCGCATCGCTCCTGCGGAGACACAACGTGATGGGGACGGACGTTCTCGAGAAGGAGCCGCTTGCTGTGGTGGAACCTGACTCACTCGCTCCTCTTTCAGCCTCTGTCTGCGCTTTTCCTCCACCGCCCGCCTCCTCCTCTCCTCCCGCTGCCTCTGCTCCTCCAGCCTCCGCCGCCGTTCCTCCAGGTGCCTCTCGTAATGCCTCCGGGCCCTCTCCTCTCGCGCCAAACGGCCCCGCTCTCGCGATGCTGTCCAACGAAACACATGGTTTTTATTATTAATAAACGATACTACAGTACAGTCGTCTCCTCTGGTTTAATACCCAGCTGCTTCAGGTGCTCCTCTCTACGCTCGCGGGCCAGGCGCAGGCGCTCATCCACCTTCAGGGACGGAGACTCTGAAAATACAACAGAAATATTCATATATATATATATATTCATTACCTTCCACTTTATCCTTTATTAGGGTTGCGGGGGGGGGGGTTCCCCATGCCCATCCAGGGGAGAACGTCTCGGGCAATGGGCAGATACACCCAGGACAGGATGCCAATCTATCACTGGGCACACACTCATTCACACAGACACACTCTATATGGGGCAATTTGGGGAATTCAATTGACCTTGATCCATGTTTTTGGACTGTGTGAGGAAACGAGAGAACCAGGAGGAAACCCACGCGGACATGGGGAAGACATGGAAACTCCACCCAGATTGGGATTGGAACCGGGAATCCCTAGTGCTGAGAGGAGAACATGCTAAACTACTAGGCCACCGTGCCGCTCATATATATATATATATATATATATATATATATATCCATTCATTCATTATCTTCCGCTTTATCCTCTATTAGGGTCGGGGGGGGGGTTCCCATGCCCATCCAGGGGAGAACGTCTCAGGCGCTTGGCAAATAGACCCAGGACAGGGCGCCAATCTATCACTGAACACACACTCATCTTGATCCATGTTTTTGGACTGTGGGAGGAAACCGGAGAACCCGGAGGAAACCCACGCGGACACGGGGAGAAATCCACCCAGATGAGGATTCGAACTGGGAATCCCCAGCGCTGAGAGGAGAACATGCTAAACCAATAAGCCTATATATATATATATAATTCATTCATTAATTCATTATCTCCCGCTTATCCTCTATTAGGGTCGCGGTGGGGTTCCCCATGCCCATCCAGGGGAGAACGTCTCGGGCGCTGGGCAGATAGACCCAGGACAGGGCGCCAATCCATCGCTGGGCACACACTCACTCACACACACACACTCTATAGGGGGCAATTTTTTGGGAATTCAATTAACTTGCTCCATGTTTTTGGACTGTGGGAGGAAACCGGAGAACCCGGAGGAAAGCCACGCAGATACGGGGAGAACATGGAAACTCCACCCAGATGGGGATTCGAACCGGGAATCCCTAGCGCTGAGAGGCGAACGTGCTAAACCACTAAGCCACCGTGCCGCCTATTTATAAAATGATTATAATAAATCAGAAATATCCAGTGTGTGTTGTTCTGATTCTCGTGTCTGATTCATTATGTCTTCTGTATTTTCGAGCTGATATCAGTCACATGCTCTGCTATCTGATTGGCTCAGGGTTGTTCGGAGGTGAATGTGCAGTTCAGATATTATTTTGGATGAAGCTCAGGGGTGTCCCGGGTTCTACAGTCCTCTGCTGCATCTTCAGCTCCTTTAACCCTGAATAATGAGGACAGTTCAACTGCTGAACTAAAAAAAACCATCTGACTTCAATAAAACTACTGAGAAGAGCCCAACCTGTGTTTCTCTTTCATCTTTAATCTGATCTGTGTTGCCATAACCACTATAATCCCTCATAAAAAAAAAAAAACAGTTGCCAAAACTTCTGTAATCCACATTAATCAACGTTGCCACACCTACTATTATCCCTCAAAGTTATCAGTTGCCTTAACTACTGTAATCTCTCATAAAAAAAAACAGTTGCCTCAACTATTATAATCCCACACAAACAACAGTTGCCCCAACTACTATAAACTCTCATAAGCAACAGTTGCCACAACTACCATCATCCCGAAAATAAACAATGTTCTATTGACTCTACACGTCCATGAGTACATTCCAAATATTATGGGAGAATATTTAAATATTTTTATATTAATTTTTTTATTGTCACTGCAAAATATTATTATTGAACATCATGTTAAATGGGTTTTAAATTTCTGACACGTCATTCTGCGACATTGCGACTCCGTATTCTGTGGGCATTGGCTGTAAATCAGGTTTATTCGTTTGCGTAAGTCGTGCAATGACAATTTTCAGAGTCCACAATGTTTTGATTTGGACCGACGGCGCGCCTCTCTTTGGCTCGCGTTGCATAACACACAGGCCATGTGATTGAGGACGCAACCGCCTCGGGAAGAAACAGCAACTACATCACAGAGACAGAAACTATTCATCACCCAAAAGCGGTACGACGTCACCTGAAGGATGTGGAGTGTCTGAAGATTCCCAAAATGTCTTCAGAGATGGACAAACGCCCAGCCAAGCTAATTAAAACCAAAATCAAATCTAAAAATAAAGACACTTACCTTTATTGGGAGTTCTCATTTTGCCCTCCTTTGATAGGATTGAGGTATTCGAGGCTGTAGCTGTGCCAGCTTGCCCCCACTCTCTCTGCCGGCCTGCCAGGCTCATGCACGGTGCTGGCATGGTGCTGTCGGACTCCGGAACCGGGATGAAGCGTCCAGGCTGCAGGCTCCGCGAGTGTTTACAGTCCGGCAGGCTTCTGATGAAGCTAACTATTCGGCTGTGCTGTTCTAACAGTGGGAAGGGCTGGCAGAGGGAGGGCGATAGAGGGTAAGAGAGAAAGAGAGAGAGAGGAGGGGGAGGATACATGTTCCAGAATAAGACACAGCACCAGATTTGGGCCAGATAACCTGCCCCTCCATCCCTGAGGAAATGGGACTGAAGCTTCATCCCTGAAATACAAAGCATTCCATTAGGTCTGGCTTGTTTTCCTGCCCCTCCGTTGTTTCCCCTTTAATTGTCAGGGAAAACCGTGGAAGGCCAGCACTGGTTTCACGTCAGCGGCGATGAGACACATTCAGAGGGACTGCTGGCACCGCGGTGGTTGCCGGGGCAACGGAGACGAGCCCTCATCGGTCTGCGGAAACCATGCTTCCTATATGAGTTAATAAAACTGTTCATATGCAACGTGTTTGCACATCCAGTGCCCAGCTTTAGTGCCCCATCATGTCCTGCCGCATTCCTCAACCACCACTAGGTGGCGACCTATAACAGCTTCCGATGCACTCTGACGTCACACGCATTGAAACGGGTCTGTCTGCGTTTTCATTCGAATAGTGTCTGCATTTCATCTCATTATCTTCTGCTTAATACTCTACTAGGGTCACCGGGGGGGGGGGAGGGGGGTGTTCCCAATGCCCATCCAGGGGAGAACGTTTCGGGCGCTGGGCAGATACACACACTCAGTTACGCACACTAAATAGGGGCAACCATTTATTCATTTGTTATCTTACACTTAATCCTCTATTAGGGTTGCGGGAAGGGGGGGGGAACGTTTCGGGTGCTGGGCAGATATACCCTGGACAGGGGGCCAGTCTAATGCTGGGCACACACTCACTCACACAGATACACTGTATATGGGGCAATTTGGAGAATTCGATTGACCTTGAATCCATATTTTTGGACTGTGGGAGGAAACCGGAGAACCCGGAGGAAACCCACACGAAGAGAACATGGAAACTCCACCCAGATTGGGATTCGAACCTGGATCCCCAGCGCTGAGAGGCGGGCGTGTTCCTTTATTTTTGTCTTTTATAGGCCGCATGTCCTGTCCTTGAGCCTATCCCTGCCCTCATTGGGTGACAGGCAGCCTGCGCATATCTATGCAATATGATTTATTAATAATATTATTATATATATATATTATATTTGTATATAAATTTATAAATGTTATATAATATATATAAAGTTATATGAATGCTTCCATAAGGGGGCACCCCTGGCCACTCGCATCCTCTGCGTGAAAATTAAATAAAGCCATATAAACTCATTTATAAACCTTTAAGACTTCTTAAAGGGATGGTTGTTAAGTTCGCCTCCCAGCGCTGGGGATCCAGGTTCGAATCTGGAGTTGGCATGTTCTTCCCGTGTCAGTGTGGGTTTGCTCAGTCCAAAAATATGCCTCTAAAGTAAATTAAATGCTCCAAATTGCCCCATACAGAGTGTGTCTGTGTGTGAGTGAGTGTGTGCCCAGTGATAGATTGGCACCCTCTCCTGGGTGGATCGTTCTCCCCTGGATGGGCATGGGGAACCCCCCCCCCCCAATTACCATAGTAGAGGATAAAGCATTCATTTATTCATCCATTATCTTCCGCTTTATCCTTTATTAGGGTTGCGGGGGGGTTCCCCATGTCCATTCAGGGGAGAACGATCCACCCAGGACAGGGGGGCAATCTATCACTGGGCACACACTCACTCACACACAGACACACTCTATATGGGGCAATTTGGAGAACTCAATTGACTTGATCCATGTTTTTGGACTGTGGGAGGAAACCGGAGAACCCAGATGGATGAAACCCACGCGGACACGGGGAGGACATGGAGACTCCACCCAGATGGGGATTCGAACCGGGAATCCCTAGCGCTGAGAGGAGAACATGCCAAACCACTAAGCCACCGTGCCGCCCGAGGATAAAGCAGAAGATAATGGATGAATGAATAATTGAACTTTTTTAAAGTGCTTTACAAAGCTCTACCTCGTGAACTAATACATAAATGTGAGCACGTAAACATACAAATCCTCCAATCAGAAGACAGTGGAGGCTGTCCACGTGCGAGCTGCAGATAAGAAGGTGGAGAGAGAGAGAAAGTGACAGAGAGAGAGAGAGAGAGAGAGAGTGAGAGAGAGTACATGAGAGAATGAGGAAGTCCAAACTCAAAGCCACTTGTATCTTCACCTGAGTGTGACAGACAGACAGACAGACAGACAGACAGACAGACAGACAGACTGATGAAGGAGGACAGGACACACTGATATGCAGGACTCACTCATAAGGAGGCGGCTGACCATCTCTGCGTGACCGACCGAGACCACGAGCCGTTAGAAGGAAGGCGACTTTCTGCAGAGTGAGGACAACCTCGGTGAGAGAGCGTGAGCGGTTCCACTTCATGTGTCAGCGACATGATTGATTATGTCTAAATGAACGTGTCCGTACGGTGTCTTAGTGGTTTAGCACGTTCTCCTCTCAGCACTAGGGATTCCCGGTTCGAATCCCCATCTGGGTGGAGTTTCCATGTTCTCCCCGTGTCCGCGTGGGTTTTCTCCGGGTTCTCCGGTTTCCTCCCACAGTCCAAAAACATGGATCAAATCAATTGAATTCTACAAAATTGCCCCATATAGAGTGTGTCTGTGTGAGTGAGTGTGTGCCCAGCGATGGATTGGCGCCCTGTTCTGGGTCTATCTGCCCAGCGCCTAAAATGTTCTCCCCTGGATGGGCATGGGGAAACCCCCCGCGACCCTAATAGAGGATAAAGCGGGTGATAATGAATGAATGAAAAGGAATGAATGAACGTGTCCGTACATCACGGGGTGCTTTCTGGAACGTCTGGAACGTCTGGAACGAGCATTCGAGGTGGTTGCTCCCAAACTGTGGAACTCTTTGCCCCCTCTTTTAAGATTGGCGGATTCTGTGGACTCTTTTAAAAAATTTACATTCGGTCATCTAGCAGATGCTTTAATCCAAAGCGTCCTACAAGGTGAGCACAGCGTTCATCACAACATCCCTGCAGCAATGAGGGTTAAGGGTCTGACTCAAGGACCCACACTGGTAACTTCAGTGGACCTGGGATTTGAACCCACAACCTTCAGATTGACAACCCAACACCCTGAACACTGAGCAACCACGCCCTGACTGATTTTAAACAGGCATTTGGGCGAATGGGCAAGACAGTGGTCTTGGCTGTTTGTGTTTTTCTTGTTTTTAGGTTTTCATGTTGTGTAAATGTGTTTTAACGTGTTCTTCTCTTTTATATTTTATGCTTTTTTTTTTTTCTAAAGCACTTTGTGGCCTGTGCCTAAGAAAGGTGCTATAGAAATAAAATTTACTTACTAAACAGTAAAAACGGTAAAATATGTGCAATATTTGATTCATTTCATCTCTGTAGGACCTGTAAAGAACTAAAATTAGAAAATTAGATTTTTTTTTCTTGTATATATACAGATTTCTATTCATTCATTTATTATCTTCCGCTTTATCCTCTATTAGGGTCGTGGTGGGGGGGGTTCCCCATGCCCATCCAGGGGAGAACGTCTCGGGCGCTGGGCAGATACCCCCAGGACAGGGCGCCAATCCATCGCTGGACACACACTCACTCACACAGACACACACTATATGGGGCAATTTGGAGAACTCAATTAACTTGATCCATGTTTTTGGACTGTGGAAGGAAACCGGAGAACCCGGAGGAAACCCACGCGGACACGGTCTATAAGGTCTGTAAGGTCTGTAAGGTCTGTAACGTCTGTAAGGTCTGTAACGTCTGTAAGGTCTGTAAGGTCTGTAACGTCTGTAAGGTCTGTAAGGTCTGTAACGTCTGTAACGTCTGTANTCATAGGGTGCTGGCACGGTGGCTTAGTGGTTTAGCATGTTCTCCTCTCAGCACTGG
Organism: Corydoras maculifer; assembly: GCA_019802435.1. Classification (NCBI taxonomy): domain Eukaryota; kingdom Metazoa; phylum Chordata; class Actinopteri; order Siluriformes; family Callichthyidae; genus Corydoras; species Corydoras maculifer. Next base: position 288,024 of record JAFMOD010000100.1, on the reverse strand, counting down.
GAATTCCCGGTTTCGAATCCCAGTCTGGGTGGAGTTTCCATGTTCCAATAAGTTTTCATGCAGCTACAGCAGCCTCCACTATTCTGGGACGATGGGAGTCGTGTGTGCGGGGGGGGGGGATTATTTTTAGATTTTAGACTAATCTACTTCACAGATTAAAATCAGGTGGTTAACCACACTGACACAGACAACAGACTGCGGGATGGAGGACGGATGCTTTATTATATGTTTTTGAGACCATTGTAATAAAACAGGTGTGTCCAAATGGGCCAAGCTGTAATTTCTCAGATTAATTAGCTATGCGGGTCAGTTCTGTGTTACTGCAGATTATGACGATGAGATTTCTAATACAATAATCCAAGATTATACATGTAAAGTGAAGTAAACTCTCACCAGCGGACGTGCAGGGGGCTGCAGAATGAACCAGAGGTCCATTACACACTGAGACCTGCTCCTTCAGAGCATCGCATCCACCACCATTCAGAAACGCAGCAGCTGATTGGTCACACCGAGACTGAGGGGAGGGGGACGTGTCCTCAGCAGCCAAAACCTCATGCTGGAGGATGGGTGGCAGACTGTCCGGACTGGAGGACACCTCCTTTAAGGGTGGTCGCACTGGAGGTCTTAAAGGAACAGCGTGTTTTATACATTTATAATTAAATATATATTATAAATATATATTTAGGCGGCACAGTGGCTTAGTGGTTAGCCTCTCAGCGCTAGGGATTCCCGGTTCGAATCCCCATCTGGGTGGAGTTTCCATGTTCTCCCCGTGTCTGCGTGGGTTTTCTCCGGGTTCTCCGGTTTCCTCCCACAGTCCAAAAACATGGATCAAGTTAATTGATTTCTCAAAATTGCCCCATTTTGAGTGTGTCTGTGTGAGTGAGTGTGTGCCCAGCGATGGATTGGCGCCCTGTCCTGGGTGTATCTGCCCAGCGCCCGAGACGTTCTCCCCTG
>JAFMOD010000100.1:239476-272742 GCA_019802435.1 Corydoras maculifer | reverse complement strand
GGGGGGGGGGGGGGGGGGGGGGGGGAGAGTCCCATGCCCATCCAGGGGAGAACGTTTCGGGCGCTGGGCAGATACACCCAGGACAGTGGGGCAATCTATCACTGGACACACACTCACTGACACAGACACACTCTATATGGGGTAACTTAATTGACATGATCCATGAACAAATGAGCTGCAAGCGTGTCAACCGAACGGGTTTCAGATCCGTCCAATCATGTTTTCCGCCTTCGTTGTTTAAATAGCAACGCTGCATGTGAGGATATGTCCCCTGAGGGGCGTGGAGGTCTCAAAATCAGCCGTGTTCGTGTACGACGGAATCACCTACGTGATCGTCAACAATGACGCGTGTCCAACGCCACTGAATACAATCTAAATTCTGTTAAATCAGACCGAGGTACGGGGAGGACATGCAGACTCCATTCATCCATCTAGCCATTATCTTCCGCATTATCCTCTACTAGATGTCGTGGGGGTGGTTCCCCATGCCCATCCAGGGGAGAACGTTTCGGGCGCTGGGCAGATATACCCAGGACAGTGGGGCAATCTATTAATGGACACACACACACTCACTTACACACACACACTATATGGAGAATTCAATTGACGTGATCCATGTTTTTGGACTGTGGGAGGAAACCGGAGAACCCGGAGGAAACCCACACGAAGAGAACATGGAAACTCCACCCAGATTGGGGATTCCAACCGGGAATCTCTAGTGCTGAGAGGCGAACATGCCAACCACTAAGCCACCATGCCGGCCCGTACTGTACAGTACCAGGTCAAAAGTTTGGACCCACCCCCTTTTTGCTCTCCATGTTCTCAGTTCCACTTTCTGCAAAGATTGTAGTTCTACAGTTACATTCTGTAGTCCGTCAGTTCGTGGACCACAGTACATACTGTGTCCTCTGTTCCCTAATGGTTAGGACCCTAATAGTACCAACACAACAATGTGAGTATGAGACTGGACTCCAGACAACGAGTTCATAAAATGAACAAACAGAGCGTTGTGTACAGATCCAATTCCCAAACGATATGCAAATAAAGACAGTGGCATTTACAAAGAAATTTGCAAAATCTTTGTTGTTGCTTGTCGTTGTTGTTACTGTTTTTTATAAGCCGTGAATGTAAATCTCTAAATACAGCGCAGCCGGCGATATAAACTTAATAAGTGAACCATAAAACAGGAACGATAAAGGAAATCTGAATAATACTTCAAGCTTATACCTTAATGACGTGGTCAGCCAGGCACCTCCCACCCCTCAGCCATCAGTGTTCAAAGAGAAGATAATGGCAACAAAAAAAAAAGATCTCAAATCCTCTCATTATCTTCCCTTCGGAAGCCTGCGGAGGTTTATGTATCTCTACAACCACCAAAAATCAGGGCAGGAGGTCCCACCACCTCCACACGAGGTTTGAGCAGCAACACCAGTGATTGGTGGCCAAATGGAGTGGAATGAAAACTTATATTGAGTTGTTAAGTTTATTTTTTTAAGGATGTTGTTAGTTTCTTTAAAAAAAAATTAATTAAATTAAATAATTACTCATAAATTAACCTTTAAACTGTTCGCATCGCAAAACCCTTGCTAAAAAGAGATACATATAAATAATAATAACATCCTCACCATCGCAATAACAAAAACACTAATAAAAAGAAAAGGTAGACATAACATTAATAATATAATAATAATAATAATAATAATAATAATAATAATAATAAAAAGTTTAAAAGTTTATATATATATATATATATATATATATATATATATATATATATATATATATATATATATATATATATATATATATATATATATATATATATATATATATATCATTAGTGAGTGTATATGTGCGCAGTGATAGATTGGTGTCCTCTCCTGGGTGTATCTGCCCAGTGCCCAAAAATATTCTCCCCTGGATGGGCGTGGAACCCCTCCACGACCCTACTAGAGGATAAAGCTGAAGATAATGGATGGATGGATATATATGTGTATGTGTGTGTGTTTGTGTGTGTGTGTGTGTGTGTGTGTGTGTGTGTGTGTGTGTGATAAATCTGATCCAGTTATTAGGAGGTTAGGAGACGTGTAACAGCTCTGGGGTTCACAAAGCATCTGCAAGTTGATGGACTGTAATGGAGGTCTGTTCTTATATGTATTTCGGTGTGAGGTAGCAGGTGGGAGGTGGGATTGAGAGCTCAGGATTCAGATCGTTTGGACCTCGTTTGGTCTTTTTATTTAATTATGTTACAGGATCTGAACCCAGTTTCGTGGCTGAACACGTTCAGGTTTGCAGTAATGCCTCTGGCAGGTCGGGCAGAAGACACACGGAACTTTCTTTAAAACACATATCTATTTATTTTCACCACGCATGCCTTGTTGTTTTAAAAAGTACACGTAGATTCTCTTCCTGGTCGTCGTCCTTTTGTTATGTAAAAAAAAATTATTAACAAAAAAAAATTCATTCATTCATTCATTATCTCCCGCTTATCCTCTATTAGGGTCGCGGTGGGGTTCCCCATGCCCATCCAGGGGAGAACGTCTCGGGCGCTGGGCAGATAGACCCAGGACAGGGCGCCAATCCATCGCTGGGCACACACTCACTCACACAGACACACTCTATAGGGGGCAATTTTTTTTTGAGAATTCAATTAACTTGATCCATGTTTTTGGACTGTGGGAGAAAACCGGAGAACCCGGAGGAAACCCACGCAGACACAGGGAGAACATGGAAACTCCACCCAGATGAGGATTCGAACCGGGAATCCCTAGCGCTGAGAGGCGAACGTGCTAAACCACTAAGCCACCGTGCCGCCACAAAAAAAAAAAAAAAAAAAAAAATTATATTTATATATTTATATTTATTTATTTATAGAAAATAAATATCCGAACGCTTTAAAGCACAGCTATTATTTATATTTATATATTATAAAACGAATCAATATGTTTTTCATGAATATCACACGTTTATTTTGTATAACACGGTTTATTTCATACAAAAAATATTTTATTGGTTTTAAATAACTTTTTGCGAAATATTGTGTGATACAAAATACAGTGGGCAGTACGGTGGCTTAGTGCTTTGGCATGTTCTCCTCTCAGCGCTAGGGATCCAGGTTTGAATCCCCATCTGGGTAAAGTTTCCATGTCCTTGTGTCCGTGTGGGTTTCCTCCAGGTACTTCGGTTTCCTCCCACAGTCCAAAAAACATGGATTTAAGGTTAAATGCCTGCTCTAAATTGCCCCTATATAGTGTATGTGTCTATGTGTGTAAATGTGCCCAGCGATAGATTGGCATCCTGTCCTGGGTGTATCTGCCCAGCGTCCGAAACGTTCTCCCCTGGATGGGCATGGAGAACATCCCCCCCCTGCGCGACCCTTGTAGAGGAATAAGTGGAAGATAATGGATGAATGAAAAAACAGTGGGGCATATGTACTAAATAAGACTAAGGTTGCGTTGGGTTCCCTATGCGCTGGGCACATATACCCTGGACCCATCACTCACAGTCCCCATCCATTATCTTCCGCTTCATCCTACACTGGGGTCGCGGGGGGGTTCCCCATGCCCATCCAGGGGAGAACGTCTCGGGCGCTGGGCAGATACACCCAGGACAGGACGCCAATCTATCACTGGACACACACTCACTCACACAGACACACTTTATATGGGGCAATTTGGAAAACTCAATTGACCTTCACCCATGTTTTTGGAACCGTGGGAGGAAACCGGAGAACCCGGAGGAAACTCACGCAGACACGGGGAGGACATGGAAACTCCACCCAGATGGGGATTCGAACTGGGAATCCCTAGAGCTGAGAGGAGAACATGCCAACCACTAAGCCACCGTGTCGCCCAGCTCACAGTATATACGAGCAATTTAGAGCAGCCGAATCACCTTGAATCCATGTTTTTGGACAGTGTGAGGAAACAGAAGGACCCATAAAAAGGACACATGGACACGGGGAGAACATGCAAACTATACGGAACTAACTAAAAAATGTATATTTAAACTATTTTCTGACTGGTTCTAAACCCTGTCCTTTGATCTGTATTAAAGGAGAGCGATGGCTCCGATCTACGTCAGCCTGGCGGCCTGGGAGGCAGCCGACCTTCCTGCGCTTGCTATCGTCTCCACCATCGTCCTCTTCGTCCTGTCCGTCACGCTCCTGGCTCTCTGTACCACCTGCCAAAGGTGAGGTCTAAATCCGGATGCAGGTGCTGTGCGTGTTGGACGGCCTTCGGGCCGGTCTCATTTCCACGCCGAGGAACCTCGCGTTCATTCGCTTGCGCCGCATTCCGGGACAGCACGATCGGGTTTGTCAGCAACAAGAATTTGGCAGGAATTAGGCGTCGCCTGGTTTTAAAGGGCCCTTAAATAGGAACGCATTCTTTCTGTTGTCCTGATGAGCCTCATATTTTACATTTACGTGAACGTAATATACATATACAATAGTTTATAATATATAGAGAGTGGTGTATATGGTTTAAATGATATACCATCACTATAAAAAGGCTCTTAGACCAATTAACATATTCATATTTAATTTAATAAACTGAGCCTAATTACGGGCGGCACGGTGGCTTAGTGGTTTAGCACGTTCTCCTCTCAGCACTAGGGATTCCCTATCTGGGTGGAGTTTCCATGTTCTCCCCGTGTCCGCGTGGGTTTCCTTCGGGTTCCCCGGTTTTCTCCCACAGTCCAAAAACATGGATCAAGGTCAATTGAATTCTCCAAATTGCCCCATATAGAGTGTGTCTGTGTGAATGAGTGTGTGTCCAGTGATAGATTTCCGCCCTGTCCTGGGTCTATCTGCCCAGCGCCTGAGACGCTTTCCCCTGGATGGACATGGGGAACCCCACCACGACCCTAATAGAGGATAAAGTGGAAGAGAATGAATGAATGAATGAATGAATGAGCCTAATTACTCGGACTGCATCACTAAATATATTCTGCTGTACTAATTAAATACATGCCCAGCGATGGATTGGCGCCCTGTCCTGGGTCTATCTGCCCAGCGTCTGAGACGTTCTCCCCTGGATGGGCATGGGGAACCCCACCACGACCCTAATAGAGGATAAGCGGAAGATAATGAATGAATGAATGAATAATTAAATACAGCCTTTATGTATATACTAAAAATACTCTACTGAGGACTGTGTTAGGGTCAATACACAGAGTCTTTCATACGTATGATCAGCCAATCATGTGGTCTTTTTCTGTGGCATTACCTGTTGTTCTAGTCACTAGGGGTGGGTGTGTCAGTGCACTCTTAATAATGATGCCAACCCCAGATAAAGAGAAGGGTTGTGTTAGGAAGGGCATTCTGATTAAAACTACCCCGAAACCATCCATCCATCTATTATCTTCCGCTTTATCCTCTATTAGGGTCGCAGGGGGGGGGGGGGGTTCCCCATGTCCAGGGGAGAACATTTCGGGTGCTGGGCAGATACACCCAGGACAGGACGCCAATCTATCACTGGAGACACACTCACTCACACACACACACACACTCTATATGGGGCAATTTAGAGAACTCAATTAATTTAATTTATGTTTTTGGACTGTGGGAGGAAACCGGAGAACCCAGAGGAAACCCACGTGGACACTGGGGAGAACATGGAAACTCCACCCTGATTGGGATTCGAAGCGGGAATCCCCAGCGCTGAGAGGAGAACATGCTAAACCACCAAGCCACCGTGCTGCCCACCCCAAAATCAAGTTTGTTAGAATAAAAGCATGGGGCAAAAGCATGGACACACCTCATTCAGCAGCTTCAGTTCGCCCACATGCTTTTTTTAGGACTGTGGGAGGAGACTGACGTTGAATCCATGCAGATAGATAAGAAGAACATGCAAAACTCCACACACAAGGTCTACTGTCTGTCCTTCCTGGAAATGAAACCTGGCCGCTGTAATAATTTGGTGAATGTGGTACTTATTGCAGTCTTTACAGCTTAAACAGAAGGAGCAGTGTTGAGTGCAGTGTGAACTGATCATAAAACTAAAGTTATTTGAATGTCGGATGGTAAAACACACACACACACACACACACACACACACACACACACACACACACACACACACACAGTCTGCCGTGACCTTTACTCGGTTACGCAGGCAGAGTGTATGCTGTTCTTCAGGATGGTTGGGTTTGTTCTGAGTGTCAGCGATGACACCGTGTATAATGAGAGGATTTGTGCTTCTGAGGTTTGTTTTCTGAAGGTGATGAATGAAGCGGATCGAGACCAGATATCATTCACTAAGCATCTCGTTTAGACATGAGAGGAGAACATGCAAAACTGCACGCAAACAGGACCTTGTGTTTCCATCCCTTCACATCAGACCATTCTGCTGTGAGGTGAATTTATGGTGTGTTATACACCAAATGTCATACGTGTGTTTTATTGGTAATAATAATTATAATAATAATAATAATAATAATAATAATAATAATAATAATAATAATAATAAGGCAGCACGGTGACTTAGTGGTTTGGCATGTTCTCCTCTCATCGCTGGGGATTCCTGGTTCGAATCCCCATCTGGGTGGAGTTTCCATGTTCTCCCCGTGTCCGCGTGGGTTTCCTCCGGGTTCTCCGGTTTCCTCCCACAGTCCAAAAAACATGGATCAAGGTCAATTGAGTTCTCCAAATTGCCCCATATAGAGTGTATGTGTGAGTGAGTGTGTGCCCAGCGATGGATTGGCGCCCTGTCCTGGGTCTGTCTGCCCAGCGCCCGAGACGTTCTCCCCTGGATGGTCATGGGGAACCCCACCGTGACCCTAATAGAGGATAAGCGGAAGATAATGAATGAATGAATGAATGAATGAATGAATAATAATAATAATAATAATAAGGCAGCACGGTGACTTAGTGGTTTGGCATGTTCTCCTCTCATCGCTGGGGATTCCTGGTTCGAATCCCCATCTGGGTGGAGTTTCCATGTTCTCCCCGTGTCCGCGTGGGTTTCCTCCGGGTTCTCCAGTTTCCTCCCACAGTCCAAAAAACATGGATCAAGGTCAATTGAGTTCTCCAAATTGCCCCATATAGAGTGTGTCTGTGTGAGTGAGTGTGTGCCCAGTGATGGATTGGCGTCCTGTCCTGGGTGTATCTGCCCAGCGCCCGAGACGTTCTTCCCTGGATGAGCATGGGGAACCCCACCGCGACCCTAATAAAGGATAAGCGGAAGATAATGAATGAATAAATGTATTCTGACCAGCAGAGGGCAGTGAATGATTGCATTTAGACTTTGCGTGTTTGTACTTTGTATAAGTGTTGCATTCGGTTTTAATAGTTTAATTGTGTTGATAAGTTAAACTGTGACGTGGTCTGAATGATTACTGTTCTCTCCTCGGTGTTTTACAGACACAGCTTCGAACTGGACCACAACGCTCCAGAAGACAGAAGTGTGTCCCATCTGGTTCGAGTTGTAAGCAAAAATTTTTTTTTTAAGTGAACAAATAAATAAATAAATTAATTAATTAAAAAGAAAAAAAATATATATATATATATATATATATTCATTCATTCATTATCTTCCGCTTATCCTCTATTAGGGTCGCGGTGGGGTTCCCCATGCCCATCCAGGGGAGAACGTCTCGGGCGCTGGGCAGATAGACCCAGGACAGGGTGCCAATCCATCGCTGGGCACACACTCACTCACACAGACACACTCTATATGGGGCAATTTTTTGAGAATTCAATTAACTTGATCCATGTTTTTGGACTGTGGGAGGAAACCGGAGAACCCGGAGGAAACCCACGCAGACACGGGGAGAACATGGAAACTCCACCCAGATGGGGATTCGAACCGAGAATCCCCAGCGCTGAGAGGCGAACGTGCTAACCACTAAGCCACCGTGCCGCTATATATATATATAATGTTTTTAATTTTTAATTTGGTTTATTCAATACGACAATTTTAGAGAGTGACAAACAAAGCCTAACCCTTTTACTGAACTCTTCCGACCTAAAAAGAACGACCCCGACATTTAAAGATTAAAAAAGGTACTTTAAACAATTTACTTCTCCATTTAAAGGACTTTAAAGCAGCGAGCGCCAGGGGGCGCCTTATCGAACTGGGGGAAAGGTGACGTGGAAAAGGCTTATAATAGGAAATGAAACGCTTTGCCATGTTTACTTCTTACATAACTCCACACACACACACACACACACACACACACACACACACACACACACACACACGGTCAAGCAATGATTTTAAAATTCGCTTTCTATCTTCAGTTAAACAGTTAAAATGGTTTGTCTGGCGGGGTGACCATTCATTCATCCTTTATCTTCCGCTTTATCCTCTATTAGGGTCGTGGGGGGGGTTCCCCATGCCCATCCAGGGGGGAACGTCCCAGGGCGGATACACCCAGGACAGGTCACCAACCTATCGCTGGGCACACACTCACACAGACACACACACACACTCTATATGGGGCAATTTGGAGGACTCAATTGACTTGATCCATGTTTTTGGACTGTGGGAGGAAACCGGAGAACCCGGAGGAAACCCACGCGGACACGGGGAGGACATGGAAACTCCACCCAGATGGGGATTCGAACCGGGAATCCCTAGTGCTGAGAGGAGAACATGCTAATCCCTAAGCCTGGCGGGGTGACTGACCTAATCAAATTTCACATTTACAAAAAATGAGGTTCGGGCGTTGGTTGAAGGTTGGGGGTTCAAATCCCAGGTCCACTGAAGTGACCCATGTGAGTCCTTGAGCCAGACCCTTAACCCTCATTGCTGCAGGGATGCTGTGATGAGCCCTGTGCTCACCTTGTAGGACGCTTTGGATAAAAGCGTCCGCTAAATGACCAAATGTAATGAAAATGTAATGAACAGGTTCCTCTGGAGAAAGCTGGAGCCGCCAGAGATAATCCGGACTTTGCTACCATCACTCAGAATGAGAGAAGTAAGCTCTGTGCTCAGCTCTGCATCACCGAACATGTTCTAATGCTTGTTCTAAGTTTTCGTGGAGTCAGCGGGGCAAACACTCATCCTTATCTTACAGATCACACCATGTTACCTGAGGACTTCTCCACGGGGATCGGCCCAAATCAAATATTCAGACCCTGGAGGAGCCACACTTTAGGTGAGTTCTCGAACCAAGAGTTTAATAGACCGTACGTTTTACTTACCATGTGGATGTGTAGGTTGGTGAATGGACGTGTTGGAGGGTGGCTGTATGAAAAATAAGTGTGGGTGGGGTTGGATGGATGGATGTGTTGGTGGGTGGTTAGATATATAGATGGAGGTTGGGTGGATGTGTTGGTAGGTGAAGTGGATAGACAGACAGGTAGGTCATTTGGTAGAGGGATTAATTGATGGATGGATTGGTGCATGGATGTGTTGGTGGGTGGTGGGTGGTGTTGGTGGGTGGTTAGATATATAGATGGAGGTTGGGTGGATGTGTTGGTAGGTGAAGTGGATAGACAGACAGGTAGGTCATTTGGTAGAGGGATTGATTGATGGATGTGTTGGTGAGTGGTTAGATATATAGATGGAGGTTGGGTGGATGTGTTGGTAGGTGGAGTGGATAGACAGACAGGTAGGTCATTTGGTAGACGAAATGATCGATGGATGGATTGGTGCATGGATGTGTTGGTGGGTGGTTAGATATATAGATGGAGGTTGGGTGGATGTGTTGGTAGGTGGAGTGGATAGACAGAAGGTAGGTCATTTGGTAGACGGATTGAACGATGGACGGATTGGTGGGTGATTAATTGAATGGGTGAATAAATGGTGATAAGGGTTGGTGAGTGATGGGATGGATGGTGGGTGCCTGAAATATGACTCTAGTAATGGATAATAAAACTCCATCCTCCGGTATCTTTGCCGTTGCCAGGCAGAAAACTGGCTAGATGGCGGAAATTTAATCCCAGAACTCCTCCACCTTAAAGACCGAAATGTTTATTTCGAGAGATAAACAGGAACAGCTGTCTGTGTCCCCTCCGTTACCCCACCCTATAAACAAACAGCACAAGAACCTGGGTCCGAATGACCCCCTGTAATCAGATCCTGGGCTGAAAGCACACGGGTGGATTCATTGAGCTGAATTCTCAGATGATGTATTCCATTTTAAAATGGGGTCTGAGCGCTTAAGTCAGCTTTAGGCTTAAACGCATGTTTACGGGCTCCGCCGAATCCCTGGCGTGACCCGCTGTGAGGTCTGCTGGACTGATGGCCTGCTTAATGACGTCTAATCCCTCAGTAACGATACTCATTACGACCTGTGGTGTTGAAAAGTCGGACCCATGAGACGCCGCCTTAACGACGTTCTGCTCTCTTACAGAACGCAGTCCAGAGAGGATGATAAACGGTACAGCGCCGGCGAACCCGTAGACTGCTTCATTACCCCTTTAAATCAGAAACCCAAATCTATCCAACCCAATGATCACGACACGACACGGAGCGGCCATCACCTGATCTTTAGAACCTCAGCATCAGAGACGTCCGTCCTTCTCTTTTAACCCTTTCATGCTAAAGTTTTATTCATTAAAGGTGTAAATGCATTTGTATGGTTTGTATGATGAATGAATTCATCTTTAAATTGACTTTAAATGAACCTCATCCCGTGGCGGCACGGTGGCTTAGTGGTTTCGTTCGTATCCCCGTCTGGGTGAAGTTTCCATGTCCTCCCTGTGTCCGCGTGGGTTTCCTCCGGGTTCTCCGGTTCCCTCCCACAGTCCAAAAAACATCAATTGAATTCTCCAAATTGCCCCATATAGAGTGTGTCTGCGTGAGTGAGTGTGTGTCCAGCGATAGATAGATTGGCGCCCTGTCCTGGGTGTATCTGCCCAGCGCCCGAGACGTTCTCCCCGTGGATGGGCATGGGGAACCCCCCCATGGATGGATGGATGGATGAACCTTATTCCATCACTTACGCTGTTTTTATATTTATGTGAGTGCGAATTGTTAACAAAGCATTCTGGGGCAATGGAGCCACTGCAGTCAGTGCCTCCGCCAATAAGGTATGAGTGGGCGTGGCACTATTGTGAATAAATCACATAAAGAAATGTTACCTCTTTCCGTGATTTATTCACAATAATTTAATATATCAAAAACAAAATCGTTAATAATCTGGTCCTCTGTGATGTAATCTAGTCTGGTTTTTAAAGCGAACACTGATCGCTGAGTAACAGGATTCTGGTTTCTCTCACGATCAACAACTGCCCTCTAGTGGCCGAATTACAGGATATAAATAACAGCTGTAACGGCTCACTGTTTTTTATACCTTGAAAACAATATATTATAAATAAAGCATTGACACAAATGTAAAGCGGTGCACGTTATTCAGTGATGTCACAGTTGGACATATGGCTCGGCCAATCAGATTTAAGGAGCGGAACTAGCTGTTTTATATGTAAATCAGGTGAATTGGAGACACTGAGGGTAAACACATGGGCAGATGTGTAGACTGGAGTCTACATCATGTCTTACCTTACAGCCACAGAGGCTCCAGCAACCACCCCACCCCACCCCCAACCCTGCCCCATAACCCCAGTGAGAATACATGGTTTAAATAAGGAATCAAATGACTGAATGAATAAATAAACAAAAAAAACCTGTCGACACTCGTGCATGAAAGGGTTAAACTTTAGCTCTTTTTTTTCTTGATTATTGTTGAAAGTATTATTTTCAGCTGTGCTGCCTTACAGTGCATTAGAAACCCCCAAGATGATAATTAACATATTCAAATGAGCTCCAACGTTTGGTGAAAATAATTAATAAGCTGGAACGCTCACTAAGAAGGTAAACCAATCCCAACCTTTAATCTGTGGAGCCATTATTATTATTATTATTATTATTATTAATATTATTATTCATTCATTCATTTATTATCTCCCGCTTTATCCTCTATTAGGGTCACGGTGGGGTTCCCCATGCCCATCCAGGGAAGAACATCTCGGGCGCTGGGCAGACAGACCCAGGACAGGGCGCCAATCCATCACTGGGCACACACTCACTCACACAGACACACTCTAAATGGGGCAATTTTGAGGATTCAATTAACTTGATCCATGTCTTTGGACTGTGGGAGGGAACCGGAGAACCCGGAGGAAACCCACGCAGACACGGGGAGGACATGGAAACTCCACCCAGATGTGAACCGGGAATCCCTAGCGCTGAGAGGCGAACGTGCTAACCACTAAGCCACCGTGCCGCCGTTATTATTATTATTAATATTTAATTAGGGCGGCACAGTGGCTTAGTGTTTAGCATGTTCTCCTCTCGAGATTTCCAGTTTGAATCCCAATCTGGGTGGAGTTTCCATGTCCTCCCCGTGTCTGCGTGGGTTTCCTCCGGGTTCTCCGGTTTCCTCCCACAGTCCAAAAAACATGGATCAAGGGCAATTGAATTCTCCAAATTGCCCCATATAGAGTGTGTCTGCGTGAGTGTACCCAGCGATGGCTTGGCACCCCGAAACGTTCTCCCCTGAATGGGCATGGGGAACCCCTAACCCCCCCCCACCCCCCACCCCACGAGACCTTAGTAGAGGATAAAGCGGAAGATAATGGATGGATTATTTGAATATTAAGTGTGTCCTAATTCCACTCTCTATAAAAATTTGGACACGCCCCCTTTCTTGCTTCTCTTACCATGTGCAGGTTTTTACTGAGGTTCCGGTTTATTATTATTAAATCAATTATTATCATTAAATCTGACAATTAATTAGTCTTTGTGTCACGTCGGTGGACTGAAAGGCATCACTAAGGGCTAATGCTTCAAACTTTAAGCTTGTTAATGCATCGCTCCGGACATTTCATCCCGAATCAGCTCTTTAACACACCCCCTGATCTAGAGCAGCACTAACACAATTATGGACCACGTTCTACGAGATCTGAGCTGGTGCTGTAACAAGTTCTGAGGTGAGAAACCCGCCCAAATGCTTTTATTCCCAACAGGTGACATCAGTGACATCTTGGTGCACAGGGTAAACTCCAGCCCAGCTGTTGTCACAGTTCCGGTGAGGGGATCTAGTCTTAATACGGACCAATCTCTATCTACGCTCCCCGAACGCGACCACCCACCCGATTCCCAGACAGATACAGGGATGAACACCTTTAATGCGATTCAGCAACCAGACCCCAATATCCCGGCAGCGCCATCCGCAGGACTGCAGGGAAACGGCGACTGGAACGATGCCACGTACGCCGTGATAAACAAAAAGACCAAGGCTTCGCTGCACCAATGACGTCAACCGGTTAACCTAGAGGCGTCCTCTTAACCAGGACCACGCTGAAAGATTTGGAGCCCACACGGGGGCGCTGCACTGAATAAACTTTCCGACTCGATTGTTTTTTCTCGTCGGGTGTAGAGTCGTGTTTTTTGAGATGTCTGCTGGTGGTGGGTTTTTTCACAGAGTGAAGGCCGTAATCATGGTGTGTTTAGATTGTCGCTTTGTTTTGGGATTTTTTTAAGAAACCGTCGACAGGTTTTAGTGGGTGGTAGTAAAAATATGAACTATTATTGCTGAATTTGTTAATAAAGTTAACACAATTATGGTATTGACAGTGATAATATACACTATGTGCGCATAAGTATTGGGACACCACCAACATCTCCAAATCCTAAAATACTGGACCAACCCATCTGTAGATCTGGGTTCTTAATTCAGCAGAGGTACTGATGTTGAACGTTGTGGAAACATTTTGGGGAAGGTCCATTTATTTATTTATTTTTTTTTTAAATAGCCCACACAGAGCCATGACCTCGAACCGTAACACCTTTGATATGAATTGGAATGTAGATTTTGAGTCAAAGTCTGACCTCCTGTATGCTTGGCTAGTTGGATGGACCAAAACTTTACCACCATTAACACCCCTGTATGTGTCATGTGTGGGTGTTCCAATACTTTTGCCCCATTTTTTTTTAATCTTATGTTCGTGGGAGCGGTTTCGATGACGTGCACCACTTCTCGCTCATGACTCTGTGTTTTATGAAGACAGCGTGGACAAACTCCAGCCGCAAATTCCAGGCTCAACCCCACCGAGCGCAGTGGGGGGTGAAATGAAATGTCAAATGTAAGTTTGGTTGTCTCGCCTTACATCAGTACCTGACCTTCCATATGTGTGAAAAGACTGCAAACTTCAAACGCCAAAGCCTTCAAATTTATTATTTTTCTTTTTATTTAAATTTAACCCCATAGTTTTGGTATAGATTGTTCAGGAAGCTCATGTAGGTTTAATGCTTATGTGTTCAAATTTAATGGAGTGTACCCATTTATTACCCCTCCTGCAAATCTAGGAATTTTTTATTAATATTTTGCTCAAACCTGATTGTTTTTACTATTTTTAATATAATGTCCCCCCAACAACATGTTCAATTCGGTAAATAAACCATAACTTTGCAATAAAATCACATTTTGTCGTTTTAAAGAAATTTTTTGTCGTTGTTTACAAACAACTGGAAAAACTATTTTAGCTTAGTGAGTCACAATCCTAATAAAGTAAATACAAGCCATGTGGTTGTAACATCACCTTATATAACAAATCAATTCATTTAACGTCAGTTCATTCATTCATTATCTTCCGCTTTATCCTCTATTAGGGTCGCGGGGGGGGGGGTCCCCATGCCCATCCGGGGGAGAACGTTTCGGGCGCTGGGCACACACAGACACACACACAAACTCACTTTATAGGGGGCAATTTGGAGAATTCAATTGACTTGATCCATGTTTTTGGACTGTGGAAGGAAACCGGAGAAGCCGGAGGAAACCCACGCGGACACGGGGAGGACATGGAAACTCCACCCAGATGGGGATTCGAACCGGGAATCCCTAGTGCTGAGAGGAGAACATGCTAAATACTAAGTCACCTTGCCGCCCAATTTAACGTCAGTAATCCAGTTAATTAATAGGTATGTCCGACATTAAGTGATTTATCAGGTAGATTATTAAGACACACAATATGTCTATTAGATCCTAAATTAATTTAGGAAATCGGTCAGTTAATTAGTAATAAAAACAGAAATGAAGTGCATCTGGGGCGGCACGGTGGCTTAGTGGTTTAGCACGTTCTCCTCTCAGCGCTAGGGATTCCCGGTTTGAATCCCTATCTGGGTGGAGTTTCCATGTCCTCCCCGTGTCCGCGTGGGTTTACTCCAGGTTCTTCGGTTTCCTCCCACAGTCCAAAAACATGGATTAAGTCAATTAAGTTCTCCAAATTGCCCCATATAGAGTGTGTGTGTGTGTGTAAGTGTGTGCCCAGTGATAGATTGGCGTCCTGTCCTGGGTCTATCTGCCCAGCGCCTGAACCATTCTCCCCTGGATGGGCATGGGGAACCCCCCCGTGACCCTAATAGAGGATAAAGCGGGAGATAATGAATAAATGAAAGTGCATCGGTCAATAGGACAGTCAGGACTAAGTAGGCAGTTATAAACACCTGTGTATTGGGACAGCGCCCTTACACATAGATGAGTATTTAGAACATCCCTACGCAGCTTTGACAGCTACCACGTTTCTGAAAAGGCTTTCTCCGAAAGTAAAATGTAGGTATGGAGGGTTTTTTTTGGGCGGCATGACCGTTGGTTCAGCTGCTGTGCAGTTACCCGTTTAGCTTTAGGTCGTGGTGTTTCGTACTATTTTTATCAATCGCACACAGCAGCTGACGCCAGCGTCTCCCTACAGTACATCCCCGCTTTAACTGCCACCGGGCCCTCCGGCCGTGCATACTCAAATTCCACAGACAGGGGGACCGGGGGGTTATGAGGTCAGTCGCCAGAGACGCGGTTCCCATGGAAATTAATTGGCTTTTACTGCTCTGGACATGATCTGAACTCCAATGCGATGATAAGCCCCGACTCGTGAATGCTGCCTCATGATGTCCACATGCCCAAATGAAAGGTGCTCGGCCTCTGTGGCGGTGTAGCCCGGACGAACCTGCCGATTCCAAACGCATGGGCATGGATATCCTGCCCCCAGTTGCCCCCCCCCCCGACACTTTAGACATGCGGTTTTAGAGAGTGGACGTGAATTTATAGCCATTCGCTCCGAAGATCTTTTTCTGAGGTCAGACGCCGAGAGGCGGCTCTGACATTCCCGAACATTTCAAAGGTGTTGAAGGGGGTCGAGGTCAGGCCGGTGTGCAGGTCAACATTTCAAACAAGAGTTTCAATGGATTGCATGACTTTGCACCAATAAAAAATATGTATATATATGAAAATGAAAATGCATTTCATTGAAGCAAGTTAACAAATTTATACACATACAAATTTTATAATAAAAATATATATAGTACTACATATAAAATATAGCATATATATATATATAATCCCATGTAAATGTGCGTGTGTATATATATATATATATATATATATATATATATATATATATATGTGCCCAGCTATGGATTGGCAGCGCCCTGTCCTGGGTGTATTTGCCATGTGATATATATATATATATATATATATATATATATATATATATAAATATATATATCACATGGGAACCAAGAGCTGTGTACACACACATTGTGGAAGCCTCAAGTAATTATGGGAACTGCCATCTGGTCCCCACAGTGTAGTTTATTTTCAGGCTTAAGGCGTGTGGTTTGGTGTGGGGTGGTGGTTAAAGTTAGGATTAGGTTAGTAGTGCTTATGGTTAAGGTTGTGGTTTAATGAACTCTACGAAATGTATGGATGTCTATGTGAAGTCCCCGCAATGAAGGTAAACAAATGTGTGTGCGAGTGTGTGTATGCGTGTGTGTACACGACTCAGTGCATGGTTAACATGCATCCATCTGTTTCTCTCTCTCTCTCTTTCTGTGTGTGTGTGTGTGTTTGTTTAGCAAGGAAAGCATTTGCATTGTAATAATTAAATGGTTGAAAATAAGCGTGTTGAATGTTTTTTAAGTTAATTGTCACGTTACATTATTAATTCACACTGTATTTATCGTAATGAACATCTGTTTCTTTTAAAAACATACAACTAAAGAACATTTAGAGCATTTGTTTATTCACAGCATTCACTACAGCATGAATACACACACAAAGGTGTGTCTCAAAACTTTTGTCTATATGATGTTCATCCATCCATTATCTTCCGCTTTAACCTCTACTAGGGTCGCGGCGGGGGGGGGGGGGTGTTCCCCATGCCCATCCAGGGGAGAACATTTCGGGCGCTGGGCATATACACCCAGGACAGGGCGCCAATCTATCGCTGGACACACACTCACTCAGACACACACACTCTATATGTGGCAATTTGGAGAATTTAATTGACCTTGATCCGTGTTTTTTGGACTGCAGGAGGAAACCGGAGAACCCGAAGGAAACCCACGCAGACACGGTGGAGAACATGGAAACTCAACACAGATTGGGATTCGAAACCGGGAATCCCCAGTGCTGAGAGGAGAACATGCCAACCACACGTTTATATAACGTCTGTATTTAAATGACCATGATAAAATAATGAAATTATTTTATAATTAAAGTGATATTAAAAAATTTAGTAAAATAATAATTCTAGGTTAAATATAATTTAATTAATGATGATTGTCATTGTTTTGTTCGTAGCTTCTGCCGCTAACACGTCTCCGCGAGTTTGCCCCCACGCGCTCACATTATCAAACTAGCAAATAATAAAATAAAACAAAATAAAATAAAATAAAAGTTGGCGGTCGTGCAGCGCCGTCGTCGTGACGTCATCAGCTCGTTGCGACGCAACGGCCACGACGGTCGGACGGTCGGACGGTCGGAGCCACACGTGCTCGCGCGGCCCGATTTTTCAAAAGACGCACCAACGGCCGCGAGACGAACGGGGGCGTGTCCGGGGCGCGAGCGCGCATGCCCTCGCTGAGACGTGCGGCGCGAGCGCGGAGAGGGCCGCGCGAGACACGTGTTCCCCTGCACGTACACTTCTTATTCAGCCTCACACCACACACACACCCCCTCCACCCATCCAACCCTCTCCACCTCCCCCCCCCCCATTCAGGCCTGCGCACACGTCCCAGTGCGCGCGCGAGCGCTCACGTTACATCACAGCCTCGCATTCAGCCAACTGCTGCCCGAGTGCGCGGGGGGGGGGGGCAAAAAGTATGAATGTATCACACTTTACAACCCCCCCCCCCCGGGTGGAGGTGCTACCGACTCCAGAACCCTGCTACAGATCAATACAATGGTTGTCCAACACATGTGCCAAGTGATAGATTGTCCCCCTGTCCTGGGTGTCCGAAATGTTCTCCCCTGGATGGGCATTCCGGCCCCCCCCCCCCCGTGAACCTAGATAATGGATGGATGGCTCCAACTTATGTTTCCATAATAGTACCAACGTGTGGTCAGCTGCCCATCGACCACCTTTTTGAGAATGTCTATTTTTAAGTTTTTTTTTTTAAGTTGCTTTGCCCTTCGTGACGGGAATAAAATTCACCACTAAATACCTTTCCGCCTCGTCCCGCCGCGAATCAGTTCGTGTCACATAAGAAAAACAAAACATTTATTTCTGACCTCCAACGCCCGAAACTTGATTTGAGGCCAAGCTGGAGTCCAAAAACCGATTCCGGATGTGTGGAGATATCAGGTGTAACGAGTGTCCCGAATGCAGAATTAGCACCCGGTGTGCACCTACCTTTGGCCCAGTGGTGAGTGTGATATTTTGGTTCTCAAAACAGAGGGTACATGGTGGGGGGCAGGAAGGCAGTCGAGGGCAGGTTGTGGGTGGGAGATTTGGGGTCGGAGGTATGTATGTGTATGTGGCAGTGAAAGATATTCTCTGTGTGTGTAACTTTTTTTTCGGGAGGGGGGGGTCTTGCAAACAGAGGGGCCTGGAGAACGAGGATGGGAGCGAAACCGGTGCGGTCGATCGAATTTGGGATTTGGGATTGAGGGTGGTGGTGCGCCGTTCGTGGATATAAAATGGTGTGCGCGCTTTAGAGCCCTAGTGCAGCTTACGTAATCACTTTCTCTCAGGAAGTCTGCTGCAGCGCAGGCCTGCGCAGGCGTCTAATGGGGGTCTGCGACTACTTGCGACGCGCAGGCTGCAATTTGTCGCATTAAGGTGATTGTGGTCGTGCACGGACAGGGACGCCGTCTGAGGTTTGCACAAAGAACTGTGAGAATGCACAAGGTCTTCCACAAATGTCTGCCCTGTTTAAAAGCTCCTCTGCAGACGCACGGCTTTAAACATGTCCCATTGTGTCCGTGTAAAGCGGACGGGGTTGCCACGTCGCAGCTTTTTCAACCAGCCGCCCTCGAACTAACAAATCCCCGCTCCCCCCCAAAAAAAAGTTTCCACGCATGAATAGCCTTCAAAATAAACGACAAATAAAAAATAGCATCGGCAATCTCTCGCCCGCGTTATGTCCACAGTGTCAACAAAGGCGTGACGGTGAAAAAAATAAAATAGCCATTAAAAAAAACGGGCTTTATCTGGCAACCCTGGCCACTGGTCTGGTGTAAACAGGTCTGGATTGTAGGGCGTCTGTCTTACAAAGCGCGTTTCGGCCAATCAGCGCCGACATCCTGCCCACATGGCTGGCTTGTTTACTACAAGCACCGAGGAGGGGCGGATGGAAAGCCCGGTATGGATTCGAACCCTCAGGAGCCGCACAGGGTTTAGGGAAAAGGGACTGTTGACTCTCAGATTCGATGTAAACAAAAGGCCTTAAACACACTTTAATGGTGCACTCCGAAGTGCAAGAGGTGATGCAACCACATGTGCACTTTTTTTTTTACCCTGCACCTGGAGACCAGCTCACTAGTGCAACTAGTGGTGCGTTAAGTCTACTTCCTCCTATCGCCCACCCTTACAATTGCCCCCGCTAAGATTAGATGTGCACGTTAAAGTGCGTTTGATAAAAATAAATGAATGCATCATAGTGCACTTCTTAGTGCACATAGCTGCACAAGTTGTATTGCACTCATAGTGATCTCTAAACGTGCACAAACAAGGGCACTTAATATTGCAACATGAAGTGCTTTAAAAGTGCACATTCGAAACTAAACACCACCTAACTGGGTTTCCTCCAAGATGCACTAGTAGAAAGTGCTCTTAAAAGTGCAGTTCGACGTCCACTTGGTAAGTGTGCACTAAATGTGCAGCGGCATAAAGAAAAGGAACTTTGTAGTGGAAATAAAAGTGCATGGAGCAGGGCGCCTTAAAGTAAACTTTGTAGTCTGTATGAGGGTGCATGAGGCATTGCACTTAAGTGCCCTTAAAATAAAAATAAACCTGCACACACACACACACACACACACACACACATATATATATATATATATATATATATATATATATATATATATCATTCATTCATTCATTATCTCCCGCTTATCCTCTATTAGGGTCGCGGGGGGGTTCCCCATGCCCATCCAGGGGAGAACGTCTAGACCCAGATAGACCCAGGACAGGGCGCCAATCCATCGCTGGGCACACACTCACTCACACAGACACACTCTATATGGGGCAATTTTGAGAATTCAATTAACTTGATTCATGTTTTTGGACTGTGGGAGGAAACCGGAGAACCCGGAGGAAACCCACGCAGACACGGGGAGAACATGGAAACTCCACCCAGATGGGGATTCGAACCAGGAATCCCTAGCGCTGAGAGGCGAACGTGCTAACCACTAAGCCACCGTGCCGCCCTATTTATATATATATATATATCAGTGCATTTAGAACTATGCTTTATATTATTAAATACACTTCTGAGTGTACTCTTATATGCCGTCAGAAGTATGTTTCTAAGACCTCACAAACATAGAGTGTGTGTATTTCAGATTTTTATATATGTATTTATATTTTCATTATTACTATTATTATTATTATTATTATTATTATTATTATTAAGTTGGGCGGCACAGTGGCTTAGTGGTTAGCACGTTCACCTCTCAGCTCTAGAGAATCCCAATCTGGTTCGAATCCCCATCTGGGTGGAGTTTCCATGTCCTCCCCATGTCCGTGTGGGTTTCCTCTGGGTTCTCCGGATTCCTCCCACAGTCCAAAAACATGGATCAAGTCAATTGAGTTCTCCAAATTGCCCCATATAGAGTGTGTGTGTGTGAGTGAGTGAGTGAGTGTGTGTCCAGCGATAGATTGGCGTCCTGTCCTGGGTGTATCTGCCCAGCACCCGAAATGTTCTTCCCTGGATGGGCATGGGGAACCCCCCCCCTAATATAGGATAAAGCGGAAGATAATGGATGGGCATCTGTAAAAACGCAAATGTTCATTCAGAACTATAATGTGTTAAATACTAAGTTACACTAGGGAGTGCGATGGGCTCTAAAAGTACGTCCACTTAGTATCAGTGCACTTAAAGGTGATTAACTTAACTGATGAGGTATTAAAAAGTGCACTTAGTAATGCACCTTACCTGGCATTAAACCACAAAGTGCACTCAGAAGTGCACCTAAAAGTCAACTTTGTATTGCAAATAAAAGTTTAAGCAGTATTACAGCTAATAGTGACCCTCACAGCAAGTGCACTATAAGAGCACTTAGTACTGAACCTAGGGCTGCTTCCAAAACTATAATTTAATCTAGCAGCTGTACTTTTGAGTGTATTCAGGCACACCGGTATACCACTAATCCTTGACCTCTTACTGTGGACATAGTACACAGTGCTGTCAGAAGTACAAATACAAGTGCACTAGTGTTAGTACATCTATAGGAGCACTCAGTATTAAAGTGCAATCAAATGTCCAGCTGGCAGAGGTGCACCCTGTACCGTAGTGCACTTTCATTCATTCATTCATCATCTCCCGCTTTATCCTCTATTAGGGGCGCGGGGGGGTTCCCCATACTCATCCAGGGGAGAACGTTTCGGGCGCTGGGCAGATAGACCCAGGACAGGACGCCAATCCATCGCTGGGCACACACTCACTCACACAGACACTCTATATGGGGCAATTTGGGGGACTCAATTGACTTGATCCATGTTTTTGGACTGTGGGAGGAAAGCGGAGAACCCGGAGGAAACCCACGCGGATTCGGGAAGAACATGGAAACTCCACCCAGATGGGGATCCGAACCGGGAATCCCCAGCGCTGAGAGAAGAACGTGCTTAACCACCGTGCCGCCCCGTAGTGCACTTAGTAGTGCATTTTTTTGTTTTGTTTTTAAAAAAGTGGCCTTGGTAGAGTAGATCTGCAAATGCATTGCTGCACCCAGAGTAGTGGACGTAGAAGTGCAAATTTACGTGTATTTTTTTAAAAGTTTGCAATATGTTTGTCTGTGTTTTAACGTCATGAATCACCTTTCGGCCTTACTCATGGCAGAGGGTGGGTTGTTATTTATACAGTCTTATAATCTTACTATAAGGCTATAATTGAGCCTTTATTCCAATGTCTTTCAGAAATGTCATGAGCTTTGAAGTGTTTTTTGGACTTAGAGCTGTTTGTAAGTCGTGGGATATGTTCTGTTTCTTTCTGGTGTCTTTGCATTTATCGCATTCCAGGATTATGTGCTTTATTGTGATGGTCTTATTACAGGTGTCACAGATTGGTGGAGGTTCTCCCTTTAGGAGATGCTGGTGAGTTAATTTCGTGTGGCCTATGCGACATCTAGTCCATATTGTGTTTGCATTAAGTAAAGCAGTGAGAAAGCACCGACTTTATTATCCGAGCCTTTACACTTTGCTCAGGCATTAGGTTCTCCACCACGCCCCACCCAGTTCAAACAGATCACATGCTAATGCTGCAGATTTTCCGTTCTGAACGTGTTCATGTCAAAGCGACATGTTGCACCGCGTCAATCTTGAATTAAGGCCTGAAACGAGCCTCTGTTCCAATTATTCAGGTTAGAGTCGGAGCATGTCTGCACACGTCCAAAACGCACTTCCCTCTACAATTACATTTACATTTAGTCTTTCAGCAGACGCTCTTATCCAAAGCGACTTACAAATGAGAACATTACAAGTCAGGAGTTATGCAGAAAACCAACTACACTGTAAAATCATCAAACCTGATTGTTATTTGATGATGCTTATTTTATTTATTTATTTTTTTACTACAACAGGTTTTTGTTAAAGAGATGCATCTTCAGTAGTTTCTTAAAACTGTTTAAAGATTCTGCCTTACGGACAGAGTTGGGAAGATCGTTCCACCATTTTGCAGTGGTGAACGCCACGGAGTGAGAATGAGCTCCTCGGTGAGGTGGAACCACCAGGCGGCGATCATCACTGGAGCGAAGTGAACGAGCCGGAGTGTATTTTGAAAAGATAGAGTAAATCCTCTCTAGTGTATGTGCAACTTAAAGTGTATGTGCACAAAAGATATTTGGCACTATATAGGGGGGATGGATTTGTGCTACATCTAATGACCAGCATTCGCTTGACAAACATTGATTGGGACTGAATGACCTGGAGAATATACACTAATCTACTGTCCCTTTGATCATTGCTCCAGAGGGGCTGAACCAACCCTGTGCTGTGACTCCAACCAATCATCCATCCAAACCCACGTGGACGCGGCGAGAACATGGAAACTCCACCCAGATTCGAACCGAGAAATTGTGTGTATTTGTATAGTTTCTCTTTTTTAACAGCATATTGTATATATATATATATAGGGGGCGGCACGGTGGCATAGTGGTTTGGCATGTTCACCTCTCAGCACTAGGGATTCCCAGTTCGAATCCCCATCTGGGTGGAGTTTCCATGTTCTCCCCGGGTCCGCGTGGGTTTCCTCCGGGTTCTCCGGTTTCCTCCCACAGTCCAAAAACATGGATCAAGTTAATTGAGTTATCCAAATTGCCCCATATAGAGTGTGTTTGAGTGAGTGAGTGAGTGTGTGCCCAGCGATGGATTGGCACCCTGTCCTGGGTGTATCTGCCCAGCGCCCGAAACTTTCTCACCTGGATGGGCATGGAGACCCCCCCGCGACCCTAATAGAGGATAAAGCAAAAGATAATGGATGGAGGGATATATATATATATATATATATATATATATATATATATATATATATATATATATATATGTGTGTGTGTGTGTGTGTGTGTGTGTATAGAGGTAGTTGTTTAACATGTTCCTCTCTCAGCGCTGGGGATTCCGGGTTCGAATCCCCATCTGAGTGGAGTTTCCATGTTCTCCCCGTGTCCGCACGGGTTTGCTCCGGGTTCCTCCCACAGTCCAAAAAACATGGATCAAGGTCAATTGAGTTCGCCAAATTGCCCCATATAGAGTGTGTCTGTGTGAGTGCCCAGTGATAGATTGCCCCCCTGTCCTGGGGAACCCCCCCCCCCCTACTCTACTAGAGGATAAAGCGGCAGATAATGGACGGATGGATTATAAAAGTGCGCATTGTCTTTTTTTGCACATTGTTCACGTTTCACTTAAAAACTCTTTCATCCCGACAAAACCTCCCGAACATTCGGGTCTTAAGTTTAAAACTGCTTTGATTTTTCACTCGAGCTCCTTCTCGCTGGCACTTTTTCGCAGGAAGTCGGTTGTGCGTCTCGGCATTTTGTTACGCGTTGCAAAACTCGACTTCGCACCCGGCCCAAGCTCCTCTCCCCGCTCCACCCCCTCCCGCTCCCCCGCTCCCCCGCTCCCCCCGACACACCCATCCGCGCGCGCGCGCGCGCCATGCCATGCCGTGCGCACGTGGACACAGTCCGCTCCGCGTTTTGCGGCGCGCCGTTCGTGGGCTTCGGGGAGGCTCGCGAGTCGAAGCCGGTCAGAGCGAGTTCAGAGCGAGCGCAGAAGGGGGAGTGGAGCGTGCAGGAGCGTGTGCGTGTGCGCGCTTGCCGGAGACGACCGCGGGGACGCAGGGACGCATCGAGCGCCTGGACTCGAACCTCGCACCGTGTGGCGGGCTGTGATCGCGGTGCGCGTTTTGCTTAATCGGGTAAGTCGGCGCGTGCATTCGCCTTTTACACCCCTTCACACACACACACGCACGCACGCGCGCGCTTCTTTTCCTACATCCGCGTCCCCGGCACGAATACGTGTGCGCGCGTCCGCACGCACGGTCTTTAAGAAAATAAAATAACCAATTAAGATACATTAACTAATTGTTGTCGAATGCGAACTAGAATTACTTCTGCGTGCACGGACGCGCGCTTTTGATTGGTCGCCCGCGTCGGTATTTTGGTCACATGTTGCGAAAGCGTTGCCGGATGGAACGGACATGCGCGGTTAATCAAGCTGTTGCGCGGCCGCGCGCGCGCGTGCGCGGCACACCCCCTCCACCCCTCCGTCTCAGTCCGGGGTCCGTGGTGGTGCATGCTGGAGGCTCGTGCATTCGTGCCGACGTCACACCGACATACCGCTGACGTCACCGCGTATCACATTTGTAATGGCTCGATCGGCGGCGGCGCCTTTGATCGCGCTTTGTTTCGGCTTTGATGTTTTGTTGCGGTTTGTTGCGCGCCACGAGGTTGATGCCGCCGGATGGCGAAGTCATTGATTCTTTAGAGGCTCTTTAGGTTCGAATCTCGTGTTCGGGCGCCTGCATCTGAGTTCACAAAGAGTGCCTTTAATACCGGCACGGGTGACGTCACGTGGATTACTTAAAAATCCAAATGTATGCAAAACACACCTCGGGAAAGTGCAAATATCACAACTAACATGCTCATTTAAGTCTGTGGCATGATCCAGGAGACCCCCACATGAGCAGGGTGCCCGGTTTACAACCTCAACCTCACTATATATGCATTAGGACATGTTACAAGATGTTGTATATTTTTGTTTTTATTGCCTGACATTACACTACACATGTCCTGGAAGGCCGCAGAATAGCAACAGACACACCCAAATTTTTTTGAAAACATGGTAGGTGGAGCTAACTTTAGTTCCAGGGCCCTTGAGCAGGCCCTTGTCCATGGGCTGCTTGGATTGTCTGATAATGACACCGGCATAGTGATCTGTATACTTAACCTCAGCTCTGTTAGTATTCATGGTGGACCGATATTTGGAGAGCAGGACTACAGGTAGATGATTTTAAGCATATTATGTATTTAAAAGTTTTTTTTTTGTAATTACTAAAATACTATTTAACAATTAATAATAAAAAATTTATATAGCTAGAAATAGAAATTTATAATTTCTTTTATCTTTATACTTGTGTGTATGTATGTGTGTGTATATGTATGTATATATATATATATATATATATATATATATATATATATATATATATATATATATATATGTTATGATGTATAGGTCTGTAGTAAGTGTCTTGTGCAACTTTTCATTAAATATTATATAAATGTTATATCAGGTATATTCTATATTGATCTTTTTTCTCATAGTTAATACAATAATAATACATTTTGTTTATATAGCCCTTTTCTGGGACCTCAAAGATGCTTTACAACAAATAAGACCTTATCACATTTATATATAATAGTGCAAAACACATAAAACATAGATAACATAACATAGAAAACATGAGAGTAATGCCGTTTCTAAGATGAGAAGAAAAGCAAAATTAAAATGCAGCGACAAAACCAAAAATAGCTGTTACAGGTTCAAAGCTGTCCTAAGCAGATGAGCTCTGAGGAGTGACTTAAAAGTTGGCCGATCAGAGAGTCACGTATTTGTTTTGGGACAGATTTCCAAAGCAAGGAGGCAGCCTCAGAGACAGTAAGTTGTTTAGTAGTATGTCTTTCTTTATTCCTTCCGCACACCGTCCTCCTCCTTCATTCACAGTGGAGTCTGTCGTAAGATGGATGTGCATTATTGATATGACATGTCAGATGATCGATCGCGGCCCGAATCGATCCGGAAGCATTCTGTGAATACAATGGTGTCATGCGGAGATAACCGGTTTATATGTGTAGCTCATTTCCCCCCGAGAGGCACTTTAGAAGAGTCGATCTTCACCCGCTCGAGTGTTCGCTGCAGAGGAACCACTTGTGGTGCTCGGTGCTGAAGTGTAAAAATAATTGTATTCGGTTATGTGCCTTCTAAAAATAGGAACCACTTTCTGTTTCCCAAAAGTACACTCTACACTAATGCACCTCTGTGGCCTTAAGGTATCTGTGTGCAAAGTTTATCCCACTGTGTTCGCATATTAAACTCGTATCGTCGACATAGTGTAAACAAAAAAAATAGTCGCCGGGTGAGAGGATTAGACGCTAAGTGAATGCCAGTGTGCCGCTGCCCGGCCCTTGAGCTCGTTTTTTTTTTATCTCCAAGTTGCTTGGATTGTATTATATAATTATCTCAATTAAATTCGGATGCCATTCCCCTCTCAGCTCTAGGGATTCCCGGTTCGAATCCCCATCTGGGTGGAGTTTCCATGTTCTCCCCATGTCTGCGTGGGTTTCCTCCGGGTTCTCCGGTTTCCTCCCACAGTCCAAAAACATGGATCAAGTCAATTGAATTCTCCAAATTGCCCCATATAGAGTGTGTCTGTGTGAGTGAGTGTGTGCCCAGCGATGGATTGGCGCCCTGTCCTGGGTCTATGTGCCCAGCGCCCGAAACGTTCTCCCCTGGATGGGCATGGGATACCCCCCTGCAACCCTAATAGAGGATAAAGCGGAAGATAATAAATAAATGAATGAATGAATAAATTCGGATATCAACAAAATACTGTAAACATACAGCCAAGTGCCTTTAGTTGCTCTTATAAGCTCCGTTTGTTTTCTTTTTTTGTTTGTGACCGAGCGTGCAGGATGTTGTGTAACGCTGACCGAAGTGTAAACGCTAATATTGAAAATGCGTTAAATGCAGAAATGTGTTTTGCGTTTGCTGTGAATGTGGAACCGAACACTGTTGTGCAACTTTACGCAAATATATTCTTAAATATCGAATTTAAGGATTTCCTCGCGCTCGGTCTCCTTTACCACAAGTGTCTCAAATCAGGCAGCCGGACAGGCGCTCTGCACGCTTACATGCAATCTAATGGGCTCAGTTTGGGGAAGGCCTCTTGTCTAGTTTAACATCATAAGGAGGGTTGCCCGGTTGTGTGGCCTGTACTAGGGATGAGCCAATTAATCGTTTTCCAAATTAATCGCGATAAAAAAAATGCTGCGATGAAATAATCGTAAGAGCGTCTTAACTTCGTCATGGCAACATTCGTGAGAATATAAAATGTGTACTGCAGTCCAAGTGGCGCAAATCGCACGGAACAAAATAAAGTTCCACTTCGCGGCAGACCTGTCTGTTTATCTCATCCCAACAGGAAAAACCTGGTTTATTTACAAAAGGATATAAATATGTACGTTTAAGGGACTTTTTATTCTTTTTTTTAAATTTATTTTTTAACACAATTAACTTACACTTTAATATTTTCTATTAATAGTCGTGGGAATAGTCGCCCTGCGTTGTTTTTTTTTGTTTTTTTTATTACTAGCGAATTGTTATTTCGTGTTTACATCAATTAAATAACAAACTTAAGGAGCTGTTCGATGTTTATGTGACTTATTGCAAGTTTTTTTGTCTTTTTTTGGTAAAGTTAATTATTTCATGGTAATCGTGATGATTACTTCGTTTGTAAACATCCCTGGCTTAGGTCGAACGCGGCCAAGTCTTTATATCCAACTTCAGTGTCTTAACTTCTGGAAAAATGTCCGAAAGACACCCCCCCCAGATCCGTTACATAGACCTCCAACGAAAGGGTTTCATAAAAGCTCCCGTCGGCGTAATGTGTAGACGTCCAACTATTAAATAATCAACAAACCACGTCCCCATTGATATCAATGTAATGGACATGAACATGCGACACCGACGGCGCTCTAAATCAGAAGAGTGAGTGTGTCATCAGTCTACGTGTTTATTAACGTTATTGCGTTTGCAGGTTTTTTTTTTTAATTATCTTGTGATAATTTAAAGTCCTCACAGACTCAGGTTCTTTGTTTTTTTTTTTTTTTTTTTTTAGTATGAATGTATCAGTGGTGGCGGCACGGTGGCTTTGTGGTTGGCACAATCTCCTCTCAGCGCTAGGGATTCCCGGTTCGAATCCCCATCTGGGTGGACTTTCCATGTCATCCCCGTGTCCGCGTGGGTTTCCTCCGGGCTCTCCGGTTTTCTCCCACAGTCCAAAAACATGGCTCAAGTCAATTGAATTCTCCAAATTGCCCCATATAGAATGTGTGTGTGTGTGAGTGTGTGCCCAGTGATGGATTAGCGTCCTGTCCTGGGTATATCTTCCCAGCGCCCGAAACGTTCTACCCTGGATGGGCATGGGGAACCCCACCGCGACCCTAATAGAGGATAAAGCGGGAGATAATGAATGAATGAATGTATCAGTGGTTTTATATTTTCGGGTCACACGGCTGACGGAGCACAGCAGGATGCGGCCCAAATGTCTGCAGTGAGGCAATGTTGAAAATTGTGCAAGCACGGGTGTCTTTAGTCTGGTAATCTGGGGAGAGATTTCACCAGCATTCAGTGGTTCGGACCCTGAGGGCACCTAAAGTCGGGCCCCTGAGCGAAGGCCCTTAACACCCGTTGTCCAGGAGGTGCTGTATTAAAGCGGGCCGGGCACTTATACCCCAACCATCAAGTCAAGTCAAGTCATTTATTTATGTCGCGCTTTTTACAACAGTACATTGTCACAAAGCAGCTTTACAGAATGAAAAGCCTTTAAACCCCCAAAGAGCAAGCCGAAGCGACAGCGGCAAGACAAAACTCCCTGTTATGTTGTTATTTAAGGAAGAAACCTTGGGAGGACCAAGACTCAGTGGGGGACTCGTCCTCCTCGAGCGGCCGGGCAGCAACAACAATATAGGACAGCTATGTACAGACGTTTAACAAATGGAAAAACTAACAACTGGAAAACTATGTGAGTCCATTAGGGGGCGTCCTGCAGGACCGCCAGTCCAATTAATATTCAGGTTCCATCCAGCAGTTCCGTCGAGCTGGATTCGTTCAATGATGTAGTACACTTTCCCAAAACTCAACCCAGATACCATGCTCTGAGTCACGGGATTCATCCGGTGAGGCTTCCCGTCCTTCGCATGGCAATCGCAATGTTTCCCAGTATCCCGCCGCTTTGAGCTACCAGAGGGTTCTCCCTAATTTCACGCCACCAATTTACAGTAGCGGCGACGGCTCACTGGTCCGAGCTGGTGCAACATTGGGAAACGACGGCGACTGTGGTGGTGTGGCAGCTGTGAGCACTTTCCACTCGTGATTCAGTCTTTTACTGGAATTGAGGAAACTGGAAAACCAGCTTGGCAAGATTGCAGTCCGTCACGCTTCGGGGGGGGGGGGGGACCTTCTAACATGACGAACGTCCTCATCGTCTCGTCCGTAACGTCGGGGGACGGTCACCAGACCTCGTACCGGAGCGTCCCACGGGCCTCGCGACTTTCACCCGAATGAAGTCACGAGGACCGGCGACCGCTGAGCGTGCACTTTCAGGACCCGTCCTGTCGTGGGAGGCTTCGCCCGGTCTTGATGGATGGAGGAGTCACGGTCACGCCCACCGCGAGGCTTTCAGGGCTTTGCATCATCCACCGGCCCGATGTCTCAACACTCGGCTGATGAGTGGCGGCAACCGTTGCGTCAGATCGCGACGATAGGCTGACGTCGACGGGTGCTTTAATTAGTAAATCCGGGACGATATATAATTAAATAAGTTGGGAAATCGCTCCCTCAGGACGGCGCGTGGCCAATAATCACGTCGATCCAAGTGTGGGGCGGACCGACCATTGCATGACCAATCAGATCGAGAGCATCCTCACTATCCCGCCGCGCTGTGGGCTGATCTAGAACAGCTCTTCTCACTCTTGCACTAGATTTCAGTCATCAGTCTGGTTGGTCACATGCTGGTGCTAAAAGGGTGTTGGCTTAAAGGAACACTGTGTAACTCCTGTTGTGTACGTGTCTACATTAAAATGTTTTTCTTTAGTTTTTAATTTCAATCTAGCGCAATGGTGCATCGTCACAAAGCAGCTTTACAGTGTTATAAGCCTTTAAAACCTCAAAGAGCGAGCCGGGGCGATAGCGGCAAGACAAAACTTCGTTATGTTGTTATTTGAACGACGAAACATTGGGCCAACCGAGGCTCAGTGGGGGACTCGTTCTTCTTTTTTTAACAATTAGTCGGCACGGTGGCTTAGTGGTTAGCATGTTCTCCTCTCAGCACTAGGGATTTCCGGTTCGAATCCCCATCTGGGTGCAGTTTCTACGTTCTTCCCATGTCCGCGTGGGTCTCCTCCGGGTTCTCTGGTTTCTTCCCACAGTCCAAAAACATGGATCAAGTCAATTGAATTCTCCAAATTGCCCCATATAGAGTGTGTTTGAGTAAGCGAGTGTGTGTTCAGTGATAGATTGCCCCCCTGTCCTGTGTGTGTCTGCCCAGCGCCCGAGACGTTCTCCCCTGGATGGACATGGGGAACCCCCCCGCGACCCTAATAGAGGATAAAGCGGGAGATAATGAATGAATGAATATATAAAAATCCTGGACACAAAATTACAGATTTTTGGAAGTGCGATTATTTTTAAGAAATAATCACCATTATATAATTATTATCTAATAATTAACTTGATTAGAAATCACGGTAAAGGAGCTCGTTCTTTCATGTTTGTCGTTTATTAAGTGTGAACATGAAATAACATTTTCCATCCATCCATTATCTCCCGCTTCATCCTCTATTAAGGTTGTGTGTGGGGGGGGGTTCCCCATGCCCATGCAGGGGAGAACGTTTCGGGCGCTGGGCAGATACACCAAGGACAGGACGCCAATCTATCTCTGGGCACACACTCACACACACACAGACACACTCTATATGGGGCAATTTGGAGAACTCAATTGACCTTGATCCATGTTTTTGGACTGTGGGAGAAAACCGGCGAACCCGGAGGAAACCCACGCCGACACGGGGAGAACATGGAAACTCCACCAGGATGGGGATTCGAAGCAGGAATCCCCAGCACTGAGAGGAGAACATGCCAAACCACTAAGCCACCATGCCGCCCCTAAACATCAACACAATATAGAATTATTTTGTAAACCTTAAACCTTTTTTTTTTTTTTTTTTTTTTTTTTTTTTTACAAAAAAACTTTTTTTGTAAAGTGCATATCGCCATGCGCCGATGTCGAGTCGCTCCTACGATGAATTAATTGTTGCGTCTTTAATTTGCGACCCATCGTTAGTTGCGACTAATTGTCTAATCTCTGGCCCTGACACCACGCTGAAAATATAGAGTAGGTCATGTGACCCATCCCATTCTTGCAGGACAAACCTCAATACAACGATTAGATTCGAGGCGCCGCAAGCTCCACCCACTTCCATACAATAAACATAACACACATCACATGGTTTCACGTGGGCGGAGAAGCTGGCCGGCCTTAAATCGGTGTCCCGAGGACTATACTGGTCCCGGCGGGGTTCCTGCCGTGTGAGATACGGGTAGCTCCTCCTCCACGTCAAAGAATAATAAAGTTTGTAATGTCGGAAATGTCTCTGGGAGAGCGGTTTTGGTTTTTTTTTCCCTCCCCCTCTCAGGGTTTGGGTTACAGCCCAGTCTTTTATCATGTTGCGTCATCCACTGATACGGCCTGTAAATAATTGGCTTATCGTTGCGCTCGGGTTCGAGGTGGAGTTCCAGTCGGATGGGTTTCGTGCAGCTGGAACACTCGTTTTTTAATACTTCTGAAAGTTCCGAAACGGCGGTCCACATTTCAACAGGTGACTCTCTGCCTGAGCGTAAACTAGGGCAATAGTGCCATGTTTCTGACATGAGGGGGACAAAAAAAGAAAAAAAAAAGAGCTGGATTCCCATTGGTGCGTTCTTTAGGCCCTGCCACCAATCAGCAACTTGTTACTATGCAGCTTTCCTTTGACCTTGCGATGGCGCTGTTTGCGTGCACTCGGGAACCGAGCGGCGCAGTCGCTTAGTGATCGTGAGAGGCATGATGTAATAACCACGACGGATGTATAACGCCAAGCGTGGAAGACTTCTCTGCCGTTCCGCGTGAACTTCACCTTAAACGGCAGATTGCACCGATGACGTAGAACCCAGTTTCAAAACAAAAGGGGAAATAAATATATATATATATATATATATAAATACATCCATCCATTATCCGCTTTATCCTCTATTAGGGTTGCGGAGGGGTTCCCCATGCCCATCCAGGGGAGAACGTCTCGTGCGCTGGGCAGATAGACCCAGGACAGGGCGCCAATCCATCGCTGGGCACACACTCACTCACACAGACACACTCTATATGGGGAAATTGGGAGAACTCAATTCACCTTGATCCATGTTTTTTGGACTGTGGGAGGAAACCGGAGAACCCGGAGGAAACCCACGCGGACACGGGGAGAATATGGAAACTCCACCCAGATGGGGATTCGAAGCGGGAATCTCCAACACTGAGAACACTGAGAGGAGAACCTGCTAACCACTAAGCCAC